>OX376654.1:21200000-21800000 GCA_947386135.1 Melanchra persicariae
TCACGCCAGAACGGCTGAACGGATCTGGATACAAGGCTCCTAGATAGATAGTCTAGTTTTCATTCCGGGAGTATGTTCTCTTGGGATACTTTCCAACATTCACGCGGGCAAAGACGCTGGCAGAAACGAGTAATGAATAAAGGCAAATTGTTTGCGGTTCTGTAACCAAGAGGTTTTATGTTAGGTCTAATTTCGTAGCCAAGCTGTATGTGTAGTGAGCCATTGTCCACAGTCTTGTGGTTTCATAAGTTTTTATGCGCCTACCTAACCATTTACTGCATCCCGGCTAAGCTAGTTTTTGTATGGTTTATAAAACCAACACCAGCAGCAGAGTCCGGAAATAAAAAATAGCGCAATGATTCAAAAAATCTCTCCACGTCCGCATAGATTCCTGGGATGCTCCGTAACTTGGACCATTAAGGCGAATTCCTCTTCCTCACGCGCCGCGAGATAAATCAGTCGCGATCGGCCATCAATCGTCGCGGTCATGCTCTGTGAGTCTATGCCTAGCTGCACACGTCACCCGCCGGCTTCGGATTTCAAACATAGCACTTTTTTTAAAATTGTATTTAATGGTCTGTATTTTTTTAACTAGTTGCGTACTCATTAGCAAGTTTACCCCGGAAAGTGTTCATGTAAGTTTAATGGTAACATTAAATGACGTAACGACGATTTTACGTTTACGTGAAATAAGTTATTGTTCCTAAATAGCTGTCATAGAATCTTTGTATCCATTCATAACAGCAACAGTGGGCCGATGATGGCATCAAGCTACAGAGATCGCCTTCTATACTGCATTCTTTTCGCCAAGATTTTCTAAACATTAGCACATTTCTAGAATTCCAGGGGATCGTATTTGAAGTTAGACGATCTGCAGCCGTGCTGGCACACTGCTAACCTACATATCCCACCTCCGTAAAGATAAAATAACAATAAATTAATTTTACTAACAAATTATACAAATCTCGGGCTGATCCGGCGGTTTCTAGTGCGGTGCGTGCGATGGTATCGCCGCGCCAGTCGCCACGTGGCTGAGCGTGAAGATGGGTAGATAGCACGCAGCCGGCTCCGATGCTGCTGATACACGGGAATGCAAGGCGTGGACGGAATGAGGCCGGCGGCTAAAGATGCGACAATGTGTAGTGACTGGTAATTATGGTCAGCTGCTTGCTGTGATCTTAAAAGGAGGTACTAAAAACGTTTTGCTACAGTCTTTCACATTTTGATGGCCATCTCGGGATTTCGCTCACAAGTTGCTGACTTAAAAACAAGGATCTGATAAGTTCATCCAGGTCATGTATTTATCTTTTGGGGGATCCAACGACATAAGGTCGCGTGAATCCTCTCGATTCCGGGATTGTGCTCCTCAAGCAACTGGAATAAAACCAAGGCCAGATGTGGATAACGCTAAGACGCGGGTCTGTCCAGAGAATCTCTTTTGGCTCCATTACCTTTATTACCTTTAATAATGACGTCAGACAGACCTACAAACACTTTTAACGGTATTTGCCAATTTTAAAGATCGAGGTACGGGAAGTAAATTATGAACATGTTAAAGTTTTAGGACTAAGGTTACAAGCCAATGCACTCCAGTGAACATCTGACATTTGATTTCTCGACAATTTACCAATAATACGCTTTTCTCTAAAATCCGTTAAATTTGAATTGCTAGCATACGTTGAGCAGTTCCTGTTAGAGCCACTAAACATCACCCTGAAGCCATACTTCGCGCCATGATCATGCAAATGTCATCAATTAGACGCCACAAGTCTTGATGCAGAACAATAAGTAGTTGTAGCCGTGTAGAGAAAGGCGCTAAATACGCAATCTGTTATTGTTTCCATCGAGAATGGCGCGAATGGCGCGAGGGATATCATTTGTGTGTCAGCGGCTGTCTGTAATTGGCGTCTATCATTCCGTAGCCTGTTGCAAGATGCCTGATGTTTCTCATCGCTGTTTTCCGACTTGTTTGGCATGAAACAATGCGATCTTCCTGCTGAATCTGTTATGAGAGTTCTTCAAAAGACATGTTTTTTAGTCTCTGGGAGTTAGCTCACAAATACAAACTAGGTACCTAATCGATGCAGATACAAGATTTCACAAACAATTTTGATTCTCTTTCAACTGCATTTAGAAGCCAATTTCCAAGCACCCAGCCCTGATAAACCTGTATCCAAATGTTATAACTATTTTATGTGGGTCCCTACCAACATTTCGACGCCCAAAATTACCAGAGCGCAAAAGAAAGTTAAAGTAATAAAGTTCATTTGGTAATGTGTTGATTGTTGAAGTGTTGAATAGTGAAAAGTTACCGTCGCGTAAATTACTGACCTATGTTAGTGGTTTCATTACATTTATTGTTTCCGAGCCTGGGAAGAACGGAACGTGTTATGAAACCTGACACATCGTAGTACCGACCACTATCTAAACAGAATTGGGGAAACGGAACGACACTACTTCAACCTGACCGTACCTTTATCGTACCGTAATTAGTTTGGAAGCAAAAGAAAACGTATTGCGCCGGACCTCAAGAAACAAGGCGCAATTTAAGGAGCAGGAAGATGAATTATAGTGGGTCCACTCGGTAGACTTTTCTCTGCACACTTGCACAGACAACATTCTAATGGAGTTTATGGAAGTCTGTATCGCATGAACGATCCGTTAGTCTGGAACTAATTAGGTCATACGTAATTGAGACTGAAGACCACTTAACCTAAAGGCAGTGGCGGGGCAAGACTAAATTTTTTTGTGGGCAAGATTCGTATATTGCGAGGCCCTTTAGGTTCTACCTAAGAATAGAGTGATTTTTTGAGGAGGTTTTCTCAGGTTAGCTTCTACAATTGAGGGTGAGATGCGGCGAACTCAATCGCACACCTCCACGAATAGTTCTGATTTTCTTTTGAATTTTTGAGCAAAAGTAGTAAATATTTGGCGAATGTGGGAAAATAAAAGAAATAAAACTTGTAAATTATCACACAAAACTTACTGAAGTAAACTTTAACAATAAAAATGAATGTTGCAAACAGACTGTTGGATTATTTTTATGGCCTTACAATTTTGCGGAGTTGAAAAAAGCCAAAGCTGCGAGGCCCTTCGAACCGCGAGGCCGTAGGCGATGGCCCACGTCGCCCACGCCTTGCGCCGCCTCTGCCTAAAGGCTAAGACCTACATCACCTGTTGTTTGATGAATTCACGTTGAGTCGTGCTACACCGAAAGAGCGGTACATTTTTGTATTTTAAAAGTGTCTTGTTCGATGATGATGATATTCACTTTTGTAAGCAGGTTAAACCTGAAACGCGTACCGGAAGACGCAGCGTTGGAAGGCCTCCCACAAGGGTGGACCGATGACCTGGTGAGGGTCGCGGATAGCCAATGGATGCGAGACGCACGGGACCGGTTGTTGTGGCGACACTTGGGGGAGACATGTCCAGCAGTGGACGTCTTTCGGCTGATATGATGATGATGATGAAGCAGGTTAAACATAACAGTTTTACCTACTCGTCAATGTTTTTTGGTCATTTTAAGTTAGATGTGGCCGGTGTTTCCTAGCTGACTACCCTGAGAAGAAACACCGAAACGAACGCAGAGGTCAAAGTCTCTTATAGGGTCCATACAATCCGTACTGGTAAAATCATATGAGAACCGTGTAGGTTAATGTTGGTCTGTGGGTTAATGTCTGCGGTGGCCTTTTGAGGAAAGTGCCACACAGATTTGAATGGACCGATCCAGACAGTGAAGCATTTGTCAGTTATCGTGAAGTGAACTTAAAACTTTAAGGAGTTCAACGGTTTGACGAACAATACCAAAGTAAGGACAATAACTCAAACTGCCAGACTAACATGAAATGATATTGATCTCCGATTCCAGTTAAACCACACGCGTTTTTCCTATCAGCCCAGATGAATAACAGTTGTTTTAAATAAAATCTATGTAAAACTGCTGTTCATTACTGAACAATGCACCCGATCTCATTTGCGAGTAACAAAATAAGCAATAAATACTACCGAAAGCGTAGCGGGACATATAAAACGTCTTCATCAGACGCCAATTATCACTGCTACCTCTCCCGTTAAACTTGTAAAATGTTCTCGTTTCTCAGTAATTACAACACCAACGTAGCTTGGTCTTCCTCACCTCGAGAGAAGAGACCAACGAAGACGGTAAAGAGGGTGGTCAGAATATTTGCAAGGGTCAACTTATTCCCCTGTTTATTGTAGGCCAACCAACAAGACCGTGAAGACGCCGCAATTTCGGTATGTGAGCGATTTAATTAGGAATGTTTAATGTTCACAATTTTAATTTCATTACGCGCTTTCATTTTGACTTTAAATATGATTCATAGAAATGTTTCTATGCTTGGAAAGCGGAGAGATTGCTTACAAATATAACGTTTAAATGAATGATATTTGTTGTAAGTCATTTATTCTAATACCTACTATTAAATTATCTCGCTTGCGCTTGCGCACGGTTCCATTTAATAAATTTCCATTTGGTTTGTAAATTGTACTGAAAGTTTATCGCCCATTACAGAACCGTTAATAGGTACAGCTTCAGTCGTAATTTGGTGAGGAAAGTTATTAAATATCTACAGGCGCGAATGCAAACGGCAATCAACATTTTAAGTCAGACATTCGCAGAACAGCTTCCAAGACCTACAGTCCGACACTGACTTTATCATTAACATTTTGATCCACATTTGACCAGTAATACGCTAAATGACAATCAGTTTTCACGACACATAAGAAATCGATCATGACATGACTAGTTTCAGCACATTTTTCATTTTACACAAGTCATCGAAAAATAACAGACTCTTTCTCGCTGCAAATAATTAGAAATCTTCTTAAAAACAAATGTGGTTATTCGTGACTTGCAAACCGCTTCTTATTCCTCGGCTATTAACACCTTGACGACAAATCTCATGCAATTATAACCGATATAACATCGAATTTACGATGACAAGCTTCGTTAAGCGTCGGAATTAGGAAAGCCGAGCGAGCTGTCGCGTGCGCCCGCGCACCTCACAGATACATTATCATAATTGATGAAAGCAGTATTGTAGCTATTGTAAACGAGATTTTGTTGCGCACACATAGGTACGCTTCATGTATGCAAGTAAACTACATATTTTTGTACATATCTCAGGTCTCCGACCACTTAACTTGAATTGTCGCAAATTCATCGAACTTGAGTTGATCCTGTGACGTCTTCACCATACCCTGGGGCAAGTGAACCAACCAAGAGTCGATAGGGTATTCCGACGATTTCTAGGGCCGGACTATTGAAGAGGCTACCGAAATTCCCGAACATAGAATTTGGTTTTGGTTCTGCTCAAATGAAGGCCAACATTTTCTTGTCCTGGTCACCACATCTCCTATTACTTGGTTGTGGAGGACCTATGCAATCGCTCCATGTAATAGACTGGTATTCAGCTGTATCCAACCTGAAAAAAGATAGCATGGAAAAGGATGGATTGCTATCAATCTGCCAAGCTTTCAGTCCTTTCAGTCAATCAGAGCAGATTGGAGGTGTGGTGACAATAGGGATGATTCCTGAGTTAATAAAAGAAAGAAAGAAAGAAAAAGACTTTATTTGTGCCAAGCATGACGCATACCAAAAATAAACAAAATTACAATAGTTAAAAATATTGGATAATTATGTATTTTTGCTTCGCAAAACACAAATAGCGGATGTTGCCCACACAGCTGCGTGGTTAAAGTGGAACTGGGCTGGTCATATCTGCCGCATGTTGGAGGAGCAATGGGTACAGGTTACCACGCAGTGGATCCCAAACGCAAATAATAATAATAAACCATTTATTTTCAGGTTACAAAGACCCATAGATAAACCTTAACCTACATTACTATAATACATATAATAACAATTGTGTTAGTAGGTATATAATAACTTAAAACTATGTTAGTATCACTTGGTTGCACTAAGTCTTTGTGCGTTCCGGTGGCACTTGTCCGCGAAAGCGGCGGAATACCACATCCTGTGGCCAAAAGTTTCCTCCATCACCTGATGCAGGTAGCATGTTGGTATGCGCACCACAAACGCCTTAAAGTTGACATTGCGATGCGACTCCAGCAGCTGCACTCTCGGCGCGTACTTCAGCCTCTGGCAAACGCCAACGCGGTAGGCCCAGAAAGAGAGGGCGAGATGAACTAGACTCTTTCTAAAAAGGACTGGCCCAAAATTGCAGAAGACTGGAGAAAGTAGAAGGAGGGAAGGGAGGCCTTTGTCCTGCAGTGGGACAGTACAAGCTCATAAAAATAATATTTTTTTGCTAAAATAAATTAATAAAAATTCACGATGACTACACGCATCAAAGATCAGGATTGGGGGCTTGTGACGTCATTTAGGTAAAAAGTGTACCTACTCATCAATCTTGATTTTTGGAAATCTATCTGACGGACTAATTCGATTTTTTTGGACATCTTTCATTTTATTATCGGTACACCTCCATTTTGCTCTGAACTTCTTGCCCTCTAGGTTACTCTCGGCAACTACATCGGCAAACAGCACATCAGAGAGGGAGGATCCTCTTCGACGATCGTCCGACGTAAGAATTTTAGAGCGTCCGTTATCACCAGGGATAGGTAGGGCTGGGGGCTGCAGTTTACTTTCTGATAGAGAGTGGTAGATAATTTCTTCAATGCTTCATCAGTCTTCATCTTCGATTAAAATTTTAGTAGCAAACTAAAAAGTTGTTTTAGTTTGCTATTATACCTATAGGTACTATTTTATTTAGGTTTAAAAAATATCACTTCATTAGACACAATATTATAATGACCATGCTATGCTTGAAATAATTACGAAGTATGCAGCTTATGCTAGTGTGGGCTAGCAGTGCAATTTAAATCAATTAGTGAGATGATTGTACTCTACACTTAACTGCTTAGTAAAAAATTCTTTGACGCCTCGCGCATTCATTAGTCGATAGTTAATTGCTAATAATAATCCACATCGACTATGGATATAATGAAGAATCGACAAGGTTGACCGTTGCAACAAAGTGAACGGTGTATTTTTCATATGTAACCTTTTAGAATAACAGCTGCCATTTTTAGGGTGCCGTAGTAAACAAAATCTTTAAAAAAAAATTAGGATTGCCTCCCTACACGTAAAGTGCTGCCGTTGGGCGTTGTGTATGGTATCCGATGTAAAAGAAAAGCACCATACCACCACTTCCCGTGGGTGTCGTAAGAGGCGACTAAGGGACTCACCAGAGAATGGGCAGCAGCATTCTCTGTGGCTTTTGTGCGAGTTTTTTAACGTTCTCGATAGCGTTAGCGTAAACGTCAATTTGTATTGAAACTGAATAAGCTCCGTCTGGCAACACTCACGGACAACCTGTTTTTTTCTATACAATTTGACATTAGCGAACGTTTACGTTAACGCAATCGAGTACGTTAAAAAACTCACACTAAGCCCTCTGTACATTGCAGCAGCTACTCTGCGATCGCCAACCCGCCTGCCAAGCGTGGTGATTATGGCAAACCCCCCAATTCAAATTTTCTTATGTTTTTTACAATTTGCAGTCAGGTTGTATCTTGGTCAAAACTGTATTCGCGGCTGTAGAAAGTAGTAAAATAGGTAAATAATATTTAGCTATGCATATTATAAGGAAAATAAAATTCTAGGTAGGATTTCTTACTTTCAAATGCAATAGAATGTTTCGAATAAATTATTAAGTAAAAATATATTATGAACAGTGTCTTTAGTAGCGATTCTGGCTGTTGACTCTAAACTAAAATATTCTCTTAGAAACGTGAGAGGGTGCTGCTGAGCGGAACGGGATCCTAATTAAATTATCTGGAGCATGACATGCGCGCGCATTTAATGCCTCATGTTTTTCTGGACGATTATCTTATACTGGCAATTTGGTTGGCTACGAAAAATAATATTAATTTTTAAAGTACCTACTGTGAAATTAAGTTCTAGTCGTGCGTGATGAGATTGTGGCGAAAATGTAGTCAAGCTTGGTCATCGCCTCTAACTTGAGAAACACACATCCTAAGGGTGTGTCCACATCTGACGAATGCGCCGCTCGCGAGCTGCTTGTGTGCTGCACGCGTGCTGTAACTGCAATTGTTTGGTGCACCTCTTTAGCGCAACTCATACAAGGCTTGCACAAAGAGCGCACGTGGCGCGTGATCTGCGCGCGCGGATACCGTTCCGGTCGCTAATGTATATCTCAGTTGTTCAGTTGGATCCCACAAAACGGGGAATCTTTGATACGTTTCGATTAACAGCAAACTATTTTCATCTGTCCACTCCATGATAACTCGTATAGTTCCAGCAATCAGAACTGAGGAGGTGGGAGGAATACGTGCACGCGCGCGGCTCTTGCGCTGTTCGCGCACGGCGTGTAGTGGGCGCGCGGTCGGCGCAGGAACGGCACGCAAACTTGAAATGCACGCACGCAGCTCGCGAGCTGGTCGCTAGCGGCGCATTCGTGGCGCATTCGCCAGATGTGGACACACCCTAAGAAGTAGGTAATCCTGGTATTTGTACTTTAGTTTCGAGTACTTTTAAGATATATTATAAAACATGGGGTCATCAATCGCACATTAAGTAGGCGAGTATACAAGCAACTACTAAAACTGACTCCAAAATATTTTATTACTTTGGACATTTTGACTGTAACGACTGTAACCTTGACACAAAATTGAAACCGAATAAAAAAAATAATTGTATAAAAACTTTTTTGCATACTAACTGTGTTGCAGGCAAGAAACTTATATTACAACCTGGAATGTGCACAGGCTGTCGATACGCGGTTCGAGGGAGATAGCTTCGCGAGAGCCCTCTGTCCCTTTCATTAGGGTGACCAACCAATATAATGTAGGTTGAGACTAATATAATAGGATATAATATATTAACCATTAATTTGATTTCATAAGTTAATAATAATTATGCTTTAAGGATGGATTAAAGTAAAATGCATTATTATTTATTATTATTATTACTAGCCCGTACTGTCCCACTGCTGAGCAAAGGCCTCCCTCCATTCCTTCCAATGCTCACGGTGTTGTGCTTCATCATTCCAATTTGTAAGGAAGACATCCAGGTCATCCCGCCATCTCCTTCGTATAATAAAACGCATTAAACTATGTTTTATTATATCCTGGGGCCTGAAATGAAGACTGCAAATAACGGAATATTTTTTGATATTTGAATGACTTGGAATGACATCAAGCCATTTTTTCTCCCTGATTCTTCTCCAGGCAGTCTGAAATTATATTTTTTAAATTTATTTCAAATATACGAAGTAACACACCTAAATCAGCGATTAATATGGGAAGTTGAAACTTTTTTGCCATTTCCCTACAATGTTCCTCGGGAAATGTGAAATTTCATGATCACGTCTTTTAAGTATTCGGTACACCATTCCATATAAAGTTTTATTATGCTTACGTTGAAGACTACCTCCTATTTATATGCTGCATTGTGTAAATAATCTTATAATTTCGTTCATTATGGGCACCCTACTTCAAGAATTGCAATATACTTACTTGAAGAAAGAAACACCGCATCCTGCATAGGATTCGTTTTTGCAACCGAACAGCTTTTGAATCGCACACTTTTTAACCATCTTTATTACATCCGAATAAAGAAATTGATTGTTTTACAACAAATAAATATGGCTGGTGGGTTACCAGTCTAACTTATATAATTATATATTCTACTAATAATCTTTTCTTTTTTAATTACATTTCAATACAGTATCTAAATTATTGCTAAAAAAATGTTCTCAGTCTAACAGATAATTTGAAAATATTAGAAATATATCAGAACGAAAGTTAATGTTTTTTTAATAAGACACGACAATATTATTTTTTCCTACCATTCCTACTAAATTCGGGAATAATCCTCCCGGCAACACTTTAGAAAGGGACACAGGGCTCTCCAAGCGCTTTCTCCCTCGGACCGGATTTCTCTTTGACCAAGTGATTGTCTTTAATAGAACTTAGCTTCATAAACATAAGGTTTATTTTTATATTGGTGTCAAATTGACAATGCTCATTCCAGGTTGTAGTAGAAGTTCCTTGTTTACAACAAATAAATATGGCTGGTGGGCTACCAGTCTAACTTATATAATTATATATTCTACTAATAATCTTTTCTTTTTTAATTACATTTCAATACAGTATCTAAATTATTGCTAAAAAATGTTCTCATTCTAACAGATAATTTAAAAATATTAGAAATATATCAGAACGAAAGTTAATGTTTTTTTAATAAGACACGACAAAATTATTTTTTCCTACCATTCCTACTAAATTCGGGAATAATCCTCCTGGCAACACTTTAGAAAGGGACACAGGGCTCTCCAAGCGCTTTTCCCTCGGACCGGATTTCTCTTTGACCAAGTGATTGTCTGTAATAGAACTTAACTTCATAAACATAAGGTTTATTTTTATATTGGTGTCAAATTGACAATGCTCATTCCAGGTTGTAATAAAAGTTCCTTGGTTGCAGGCGTCTTTGCTAAAGAAAGGAAATGTTTGACACTGACGTCTGTCAGTGATACTGTCAGTGACTCCTGTGACACTGACTGATGGATGTAGGTACCTACGCCTTTGAAACATTATTTGAGGTTATGTGTTGAACCCCTGTGAATTGTGATTTCGAGTAATTAATGAACTAATAGCTTGATGATTTCAGCGTGAGAATTGATGTTACTTTGTCAGTGGTTATAAGCAGTAATCATGGCTTTTGCCTCGCTACGTTTAAATGTCTTGCGAAAAGTAGTGCAGTCTGCAGCCTCCTACACAACTTTGCTGAAGAGGCCCATGGCATATAAGAGTTCAATTTCCTTAGAAACTCTTTATCCTAATAGCTCATTGAAGCTTACGACGCCAGCATTTGTAAGAACTTTGACCACTGTTTTGAATTCATGAAAATTGGAGTCCTCTTATGATAACATAAAAATGCCTAATATTATTTTAAAATGTTGTAGCAACCAGCTGATCCGAATGAAAAGTTCTCCGGATTTATACCGATCGACAAATTAGATATTAAATACAGTGCTAGCTCTGGACCTGGAGGACAGAATGTTAATAAGGTAAGACTTTTACTATTAATAGCAAGTTGTGAAACATACATAATAACTGAAAACCAAATATTTGCAGCCAAGCACAACATTTGTAAGCAATTTCAAACTTTTAGATGTGTTCATAGCATACTTTATAAGTTATAATAATTGTACAGGTTGATTCAAACTTAAAGTCAACTCTGAAGTTCCCTTCACCCTGCTGCCACATGAATTTGCTACTGTGCAGAAATTCGCCTCGTATTCTGATCCAACATTAAGTTTGAATCTACCTATAATTAGATGAATAGGCGTTGTCAACCAACAAAGTGTTGTGCTCAACTTGGAAAACTACTACATTTAGACAAGTATCTGATTGTTTCTAATACTGACTTTTCTATTGGAACTTTTGCAGGTACATACCAAAGTAGACCTGAGGTTCAAACCCAGCGAGGCAGACTGGCTACATCCTGACATCAGAACTAAACTTATAGAACTGGTATGTCACGTATCTTTTAACCCCTACCTCATCTATTACTATAGAGCTCAATATATAAATGAATGAATACATAACTAATATTAGTGATCATGGCCTCCTTTCAAACATAAAGCCTTTGTTCGGAGATCCTTCTTCCTTACCATAACCGAGTATTCTTGTTTCAATATATACATCAAATATAGTTCAGTTTTTCCCTTATCATTGCAGCATGGAAACAAACTATCAAAAGAAGGCTACTTGATCATCAGGTCGGACACCACTCGGTCCCAACAGTTGAACCTTGCTGACTGTATGCAGAAGCTGCGGAACATGATCCGAGACGCTGCTGTAACCAAGAGGGAGCCTGAACCTGAAACTGTTGAGAGGATTAGACAAAGGTACTTCACTTCTTTATGAGTGATTGATTGATTATATTTTTCAGTCCAATATGGCAACTAAGAACAGTTGTTTTGTTAACCTGATTAAAGGCCAATCTCTATGAATTCGTCCACACCTGTCAGTGTTAGTGACGACACAGTGCTGTCACTGACATGTGTGGACGCGTTCATAGAGATTGTATGAAATAATAATTACCTTTCACTGTGTCGGTATTGTCCCGGAACAGTGACTTCACTGATATGTGTGAATCGGCCTTTAAAGTCCAAGTTGTTAGCATCAAGGGCAAGACAGCAGATAAAGCATATTTTATTTCGAGCTCCACCCTAACATTGTGTTGCGGTATCCTCTAGACTTTTATTCTTTTCCAATTCTTCATTGTTATTAAACTATTGTTATAAAATCTGTTTCAGGCACCTGAAAGCAGCTCGCATGCGAGTAGCAGTCAAACGCGAGGAGTCCCTGAAGCGCGCTATGAGGCAACCGCCAACTTTAGACTTATGATTTTTCTATTAAATTGGGCATGCACGGCTTGACTTGCACTGGAAGCTGAGGAAAAATAAATGAAGTGAAATTGTTTTGTTGTTTGTAGACCTCACTTGTGCAAAGAAAGGAGTATTATGGTGGAATGTTAAAATCTTATTAACTATTGTGCAGTGTAAATCTATGCGGAACTTATTGGGATTTGTGAGAAGTGAGGTCTACCGTCGGTTTCCTCAGCTGTCCAGTTCAGCCGTAAAGTTTGACTGTTTTTGTAGTTATCTGTTATTAATATAATATAGTTGTTTAGCAATCTGAGTCTTTATTTACAAAGAGAAAAGGGTTAGAGTTCATGCAATCCCTATACATGAAATAAAAGGATGAATTATCAGGTCAAGATATTGAATGTTCAATGAAAACTGATTGATTGATTTAGGAGAGTATCGCATATGGCCTGTCAGGTCTCAAAGCGATTGTGAATATTTTTTTGTCAAAGTCAATATCAGGCAAGTCAGTGATCAAACATCGCTTCTTTTCCCAAAAGCGCCTGATGGAAGTTGTTGAGCAAACTTTTAATCGTCATTTTGTATACCTCCCAGATTTCGTAGGAACTATATTATTGTGTGAATGTATAATTATTTAAACAGTCAAACAACATTTATACGAAATTAATAAACGTATAAATGTTTCGTATGCCCAGTTTAATATTGGAATAATGGTATTCCAAAATCCAATTGTGTTTTAGATTTAAGTAATATTAAAGTGAACTTAGCTATGTAATATTGAAAGTAGGCGCGTGTAGGCGCTGGTGTTATGATTAATACTGCTTTGGTCATAGTGAAATTGCATAAAAATTCTCTAGGATATTAATAAACAAAATAAATTATACTTCTAGCTTGTCTCCATTTTGTTCTGAATTTTTCCCCAAAAGTCTTTATCTCTTAGAATAATAACGCCTAGAAACCTAGTACGAGCATCAAAAGTGAAGCTACTCAGACTACTCCATATATGGAGTACTAGGCGCAGCGAGCCGTCAGTGCTCAAGGTCACGCTCTGTTGAATGCACCTCCCGAAAAATATTTAAAAATGACAGTTTGTTGTATGAAAAGATGCTCTAACACAACCGGAAAACTGAAAAACTGTGATAAAACTACGTTTCACACCTAAGTACTTACATTAAATCCATTATTTTTACGTAAATCAATCTTCAAATAAAAATTTTCATAACCTAATTTGTCACAATGTATTGTTGCCAGTTGTAAAGAAAACTTACCCATAATACAGTAGGCACCAACGGGGGGCCGACCGCCGACCAGTCTTTCATGGGTGTCATTTTCGTGATTTCTGGGGTCGCTAAAACCGATTAAGGGGTCAAAATCGTAATCCAAGATGGCGCCGACGGCATTTGCTAACTTCTCGTAATGGGTGTTATTTCCATGGTTTCTGGGGTCGCTAAAACCGATTATGGGGTCAAAATCGAAATCCAAGATGGCGCCGACGAAATTTGATCGGCACCGGGGGTCTGTACTCTGCTTTTAAAAGTAATTGTTCAAGTTTACACTTCCGTCCGCACTCCCGGAGTGCCACTGCATTTTTTTTTACCGGGTTAGTTTCATCGAACAAGCAACCATCTAACACGTTTTTCTAGCGAATAGCAATGATGCAGATTCTTTTGTTCACCACCTAAACTAAAATAAGAATTTTGCTATCTCTTACTGCAGACCACGAAAGAAGCAGACAAGTGATATGACTCCATAATCGATTTTAGCGACCCCAGAAACCTTCAAATGACACCCATGAAGAAAAGTTAGCAAATTTCGTCGCCGCCATCTTGGATTTCGATTTTGATTCCTTAATCGGTTTTAGCTACCCCAGAAACCATAAAAATGACACCCATGACGAAAAGTTAGCAAATTTCGTCGCTGCCATCTTGGATTTCGATTTTGACCCTATAATCGGTTTTAGCGACCCCAGAAACCATGGCTTATTACAATAAGGACGTACCGACAAACGTACGTAACATTTTTTTATGTTGATCTATGATTAGTCCATTTTTCCCGATTTTAGGGAAAGTGTTCATTCCTAGCAACATTTTTTTACGTCTGTGTGCGTGTCTGTGGCTGTAATTACATACTGCTCACTCACACATAAGTACTAAAGTTGCTTCATTTTTTAGTAGGGAGCGTGTATGAGACTTTCCTTCTAGGCGTTATTATTCTAAGCTTTATCTATAATTTACTCATTTTAGACTATCCGAAGGGATAACTCCATTTTTATTAGACCAATGGACTACACTGTTAATAAAACAACGAAACCTCCTTTGATAACATTCTAGAAAGTGGCTGCAACAATAATTTTAAAAGAATTAAAAAGTTTTAACTGTGATCTTTGGTAGCAACGCTGTTGTCATAGCAACGCAAAAAGACAAACAGTAAAGTGTCTGTCAAGTCAGAACCGTGAAATTATTTATTTTCAAAAGAGATAAATGATTTTACTTTCAACATGTCTTACAGAGATTTGAGGAGTAAGTATTTTTGAGGTTGTTAATATTATAAAGCTTTAAATGATTGTTCTTTTTTGAAAATATGTTAATTTGTGAAGATTTTAGCGAAGCAATGCGAGTCCTGGGGTTTCCGAAGGCGATATCTCTGGAGAGCTTCAGGACGCCGAACTGGGAACTGCTGGAGGAATGTCTCCGCTGGCTGGCGGCGCGCGTGGAGCCCGACGCGGAGCTGGGCGGCGGCCGGCAGTCTGTGGAGCAGCGGGTGGCGCTCGTCACACACGCTATTGCGCTGTTTGTAAGTAAAAGGATATTTCTATCTTATAAAACTGCAAGTTCAATGAAATGCCGGGATGTCACTTAGGCTGATGATTAAACGGCGCCGTTAAATGAGAAGGCTAAGCCGCTAAGGCTATTGGCTGTTAGTTGTGGCAACTCCCTCTCTTGTATTTTGTTGATGGTTGATCATGAACGGTAAACAATACCTACTTGGCAGATAATCGGTCGCAAAATCAACACTGGATCTGAGGACTGTACCGAAATAAACAATTAGACGACGCGCCTTACAGTGCCAATCACTTGACTGTGAAAAATGTTTGCCTGACTATTCTCGCATGCGCTCGCTTATCGATTTTTTTATTGTTAAATACGACCATTTTCCAGCATTCTCGTGCCAACATCAAGTTGAACTGCAAATGCGTGTACGTCCTTCAGCGTGTTGCGAGAGATGATGAAAGTGGCTTTCCTGCTGCCCTCAGCACTCCAGCCTCCTCAGCCAGCATGAGACTACACTATGTCCTCTTACAGCACTCCCGCGCCAACATCAAGTTGAACGGCAAATGCGTGTAGGTCCTACAGCGTGGTGCGAGAGATGATGAAAGTGGCTTTCCTGCTGCCTTCAGCACTCCAGCCTCCTCAGCCAGCATGAGACTACACTGTGTTCTCTTACAGCACTCCCGCGCCAACATCAAGTTGAACGGCAAATGCGTGTAGGTCCTACAGCGTGGTGCGAGAGATGATGAAAGTGGCTTTCCTGCTGCCCTCAGCACTCCAGCCTCCTCAGCCAGCATGAGACTACACTGTGTTCTCTTACAGCACTCTAGCTTCCACAGCTGGCATGAGAGTACTCTATGCCCTCTTACAGCACTCCCGCGCCAACATCAAGTTGAACGGCAAGCGCGTGTACGGTGCGGACGGCTACGCGGTGCGCGAGATGATGAAGGTGGCTTCCCTGCTGCGATCAGCTCTGGAGTCTCCTTCCACTGATGACCACCAGCATGAGAACACGCCCATGAGCTATGACTTTAGCAGTCGGGTAAGTAACAAGTTCTGCGTTATACAGTTTCTTAATTTAGCAGCATTTGATTTCCAGAAGTGACAAAACCTGTTGTTGGGTTTTTTCATTTTTATTTTAAGGAATTTCCCTGTGACAGCCAGGAGTTTAGAAATTGGTGGTGTGGCACCCCCGTGCCTCGGAAAGCACATTAAGTCGTTGGTCCTGCGCCATATCGGGAGGACTATTGATAATTTACCGGGACAATAGCCTTAACTGATGAATGAGGAAGTGTCCATAACGGCTACTGGATTTTTTGGCTGTTTCAGTTGGTCATAATACTTATAGGGTTCATCAAGTTATATGCTTACAGCTAGGTGAGATCAAGCAAGCCCGAGCTCTGGCGACGGACATCACAGCACAGGGCGCCTTCCTCTACGATTTATTGGCTAAAGAGGCAGAAAACAAGGTGAGTCTACTTCTTTACCAACTGATGGTAAATGCACATTATAGGTACTAATTTAATTTAAATGATTTGGAGCCAGGCTAATCCCGGAGTTGTTGGCGTTCTCGTGGTCCCCAAGAGTGCAAATGTCCACACATCAAAATGTGACACACTCCTGAGGACCTGAAGACTCCTGAGGCCCGCAATAGTGAAAAAATCCTTTCTAAATTATGCTTTTGAGCTAAAACAGGTTTAACTATCCCAGGAACAACGTGAACAAGCACTCTCCCGGCCCCTGGACATGTCAGCAATGGAGGCGTCTCTCCGCCGGGCCCTAGACACCGTCGCCGGCAAGGTGTCATCCGGACGAGAACAGATCGACAACGTGGCCGCCAGTGAGGCTGCGCTCGACGCCAAGCTGGAGCGCAAGAGGGCCGAGCTCATGAGGGCTGAGAAGAGGCTGCACACTGTGCAGAAGATCAAGTGAGTGCTGTGCCTGGTAAGAGGAACTGATCGACAACGTGGCCATCAAACTCTTCTTTTTGGGCTCAGCAGGTGGTTTATTGCTTCGTTGGAGGCCTTGTTTAAGTCATTGGACATTTGGGACACTCCAGCAAATAGGTCATAGCCTTAACTGCACCGCTGTGTCTGTCCCAGCCAACTGGCTTAGTCAGCCGTTTAATTGGCTGCCTAGCCTTTTCATTGAATGGCGCCGTTTAATTACCGGCCATGTCCTGGAATTTAATAATAATAAATGTTTATGTCAGACGCAGGTCCATTTTAAAAACTTATTAAAGGTGTTTCTGGTGTGGTTTCTTCGTTTTTTGACGCCGACTTCCAAAATGAGTTATTTTTGCTTTTTATTTGGATGTCGGTTGTATTTTTTTTGTAAAAGGTTTTTTATTGTTCAATTTTTAGTGCTTTTTAGTGCGGTTCCAACCAGTCCATGTCTATTTAATTGTCTATTTCCGAAGTTTTTTCATCAGATCTTTGAGAAATTTAAATGGGATCATTTTGGAATAAACCTCTTTCAAACAAAAAAGAATTTTGTTAATCCGTTTCTATATGTATATGACGGAGTTATGCCCGAACATACCTAAAACAAACATCCGAATTGAAAACCTCCTCTTTTTTTGAAGTCGGTTAAAAATAAATAGGATTTAATTTTATTCCGAGATAGTTCCCTTTCGATAATTTCCAGGCGGGCGAAGCCGCTGGCAGAAGCAAGTATTCTATGGAAAAAGTACCACTGTTGCATTGGTATCTGATGCCAGTTTTAACGTTTCTCACTCACTCCAGACCAGCCTACCAGGGCGAGCTCACAGCCCTGGAGACTGAGATAGAGCAGCTGTGGGACCAGTACGTGCTGCGCTACCGCTGCGTCGAAGCGCTCAAGCACCAGCTCAGCGTGCTTGAGAGCGCACAGGCTGAGGTGAGCCATTGTAGTGCCTCAGAAGGCTAAGATCCATCGTTTCGTACTCCAATAATGTTTTTGGCTGAACTCCTGTTGGTTCACTTCTTAGGCTGAGATATGTCGATCTTACTAAGACACTTAAGAAAGGCAAGGCTGTTAAAACAATATTATACTCTATGCGTCGTATGAATCTTGCCCTTAGAGCAAGATTCATGCGACGACGCATAGAGTATAGTATTGGTTTAATAGTCTTTGATACAACGTACTTAGCTTTTAATATATATGAATGGTGTTCTTGAGTGTGTTTAAGGTAGGTTCATATTCGTAAAAAACGCTTCCTCACTTTTTTATAACTGTTGCTTTCGAATTAAGTACGCTCCATAAAAATAATTCGGCTTCGAGTTTGGGCTTAGATGATGGTAATTATTTACTTGCAGGCGGCTGAAGAACAGCAAGCTGCAATCATGCAGCTCATTCACAAGTATGAAGCTGAAGATGTGCTGGGCAAACTCAGCGACTCTGGTAAGTCCATTACAGGTGAGAGTTTTATAGGCTTACCAGCCTTCTGCCCGGTGGGCTTTCCCACTGGTTAAAATTATGAGAAAAAAACTTTTTTTTACAAAAAAAATACAACCGACTTCGAAATAAAAAAAACTACAATAGTTATTTATGCAACTGTTGTATAAGAAGGGGTATTAAAACACGAATGTGGGTTTATCACACGAGGCGAAGCTGAGTAGGTAGGTAGCAAGTAGCTACCTACATCTCTATCTTCTACTTGGGAATCTACATCTCTTGGGAAGGCATGAATATTAAAATAATAAATCTTGTTGTTGTAACTTTTGTAGCACAGAAACTCACAGTCTGGCTTAGAGCAGATTTCACCAATGAAACTGAACGCGATCAGTACATCTAAATTGCGTTCAAGAGCTGTCAGTGTAAATATTCCATAGAAATATAATGACACTGACAGCTCATAAACGTGGTTTATTCGCTGATCGCGTTCAGTTTCATTGGTGAAATTGGCCCTTAGTCGTTTCCTGCGATGCAGCTGAATACCAGTATTTTACTTGGTGCGGCTGACTATCTGACCTCTACATCCCAGTAACGGGGTAAAAGATAAACCATGACAAGTCTCGTCGAGACAGCAAGATGTCCGATGGAGTGGAGTGAATAAAAATGGAACACTTATGATTATTTAATTTTGTAGATGACATGGATTCGAGTGACGACGGCAAAGACTTGAGCGAGGTAAAGCAGCCGCGACCAGCCACCAGACCGAAGACACGGCTGCGGATTAAAACTGCAGGTGACCTACCTGACCCTACTGCCACCAAGAGTTATACTGCAGGTGTCCTACTGACCCTACTGTCACCAAGAGTCATACTGCAGGTGACCTACTGACCCTACTGTCACCAAGAGTCATACTGCAGGTGACCTACTGACCCTACTGTCGCCAAGAGTCATACTGCAGGTGACCTACTGACCCTACTGTCACCAAGAGTAATACTGAAGGTGACCTACTGACCCTACTGTCGCCAAGAGTCATACTGCAGGTGACCTACTGACCCTACTGTCACCAAGAGTCATACTGAAGGTGACCTACTGACCCTACTGTCACCAAGAGTCATACTGAAGGTGACCAACTGACCCTACTGTCGCCAAGAGTCATACTGCAGGTGACCTACTGACCCTACTGTCACCAAGAGTCATACTGCAGGTGATCTACTGACCCTACTGTCACCAAGAGTCATACTGCAGGTGACCTACTGACCCTACTGTCACCAAGAGTCATACTGCAGGTGACCTACTGACCCTACTGTCACCAAGAGTCATACTGCAGGTGACCTACTGACCCTACTGTCACCAAGAGTCATACTGCAGGTGACCTACTGACCCTACTGTCACCAAGAGTTATACTGCAGGTGTCCTACTGACCCTACTGTCACCAAGAGTCATACTGAAGGTGACCTACTGACCCTACTGTCGCCAAGAGTCATACTGCAGGTGACCTACTGACCCTACTGTCACCAAGAGTAATACTGAAGGTGACCTACTGACCCTACTGTCGCCAAGAGTCATACTGCAGGTGACCTACTGACCCTACTGTCACCAAGAGTCATACTGAAGGTGACCTACTGACCCTACTGTCACCAAGAGTCATACTGAAGGTGACCAACTGACCCTACTGTCGCCAAGAGTCATACTGCAGGTGACCTACTGACCCTACTGTCACCAAGAGTCATACTGCAGGTGACCTACTGACCCTACTGTCACCAAGAGTCATACTGCAGGTGACCTACTGACCCTACTGTCACCAAGAGTCATACTGCAGGTGACCTATTGACCCTACTGTCACCAAGAGTCATACTGAAGGTGACCTGCTGACCCTACTGTCGCCAAGAGTCATACTGCAGGTGACCTACTGACCCTACCTTCACCAAGAGGAGGATCAAAGGAAGGATTTAGGAATCAGAGGATTTTAATTGTTTGAGGATTTCATTCTCATCAGAGGGCCAATTCTACAAATTTTTAAGCAACGTTCGCCTTCGCATGTCAGGTGCAATCTGTCAAAAAAGCCTTAATTTCCATAAATTTTTGACAGATTATTTGCAACACATGCGAATGCGAACTTGACTTAAAAAAAATTTGTAGAATTGGCACTTAGATCTATAGGTTTACTGTCCAAAGCTAAACCCTAATTTCTCCCTTGAATGAAAACTGAAAAACTAGTCTTTGATTTGTCGCGCCATTAAATGGTCACCACTTTCGAGTTGATTCTTTTGAATTAATTCTTCAGTTATTTTTTCCGCGTTAATTCTTCCGAGTTACCTCTTCCGAGTTATTCTTCCAAATTCATTTTTCCGAGTTAATTCTTCAGAGTTATTCTTTCGAGTTAATTCTCCCAAGTTCGTACTTCTGAGTTCATTCTTCCGAGTTAATTCTTTCGACTCGATCCTTCCAAGTACATTCTTTCAAGTTCTATTCTTCCGATTCAGTTTTTCCGAGTTATTCTTCCGAGTTACCTCTTCCGAGTTATTCTTTCGAGTTAATTCTTCCAAGTTCATATTTCTGAGTTAATTCATAGTTAAATTGATAGAAACTTTTAATTAATAATAACGAATAAATGACATAATTTTCCTCACAACGACAATTCTCTGTAGGCACAGCGGCAGTCGAAGCTCGTCGCGCTTTCGGTAGCATGGCGGCGCGGGACTCGCTGGACGAGATTCGCGACGAGGACGACTCACGCTCCGACTCTGACTTCTCCGACAAGCAGGGCTTCGGAGACCTGTCCGTTTCCAGTAAGTCTTCACTGGTACTGATGAAACCTGGCTCCAGGCAGTGGCCAAAACTATTTGCCAATAATATGATCCTAGGAACCTTGTGGCAATTACATTAATCGGCTGATGTTTGACTGAATGATGTCAAAAAAAAGGTTTACAATTTTAGGATAACTTGACTAATACAGAAAATGGTTTTTTTTTGTAGAGAGGGTAGTGTGACACTTTAAGTCCCCTCCGTTTCCGTATTTAAATAGATATTATCGTGCGAATCCATTTTGAGGAAAAATCAAAATGGCGGACCGTGACGCAATAGGTTAAGCCCTATATCTACGTAATTTTGTACAAAAAATGTAAATTTTATGGTCGGGACGACCAGATTCAGTGCTTTAGCTTATTAAGCATTGCGTCTTCAATGAGCTAAAGTTCCAAAGAAAGTAGAAGATGCTGTTTGAGTTGTTAGGCTAGATTACTAATCAAATCGTTTTAGAAGCAGTTCTAAAAGAGTTGAACAATTGTTGAGACAAAGTTCCCCGATCCGATTTTATTAGTTCGTGGCCACTACCTGGAGCCAGGGTACCAAAGCATGAAAGTTCATATCAGCATCGCCGGCTTAGCATGGACATCCGCTGCCATTAAACTGTTTGTACCGACAGGGAAGGGACCGGCCACCAGCACCGATGGCAGGATGATGTCGGCTGCCACGTCGTTCGGTTTGTCATGCATTGCTTATATTGCTATCTCACAGTTCTCATACACTCATATAAATCCATTCTCGTAGATTTTTCTGTAGCGTATATCTTAACGAAAATGAAGTAGGTAAAGTTTGGAAGCTATTATAAGATAACTGGCGAAATTGGATTATACCTTTGTTCAACCCTGCTTGGAATACGGATGAGATGTTATTTAAATTTGAATCTTTTTTTAATGAATAGTGCCAGTGATACATGAAGTAGCGATGAAGTACAAAGACGGCGGAAATTTATGATAGCATAAAATATTGATGACAGCATAAAATATCAAATTTTTTCGAGAGGCCTTAGTGTGCCTTAGTTAAAGAGTACGAAGTTGTTATAGCCCTGTTAAGTGTTATTCTGGTTCAGGTGGAGGAGACATGCCGCTGCCCCCCCGCTGGTCCCGCGCCCGCCCGCGCCCCGCCACGCGCACGCTGGCCACGGCTGATGACGACGAGTTCGCTGATCTTATTGAAGGTCAGTTTTGGAATAGTACTTTAACTGTATGTAGAAGATGGAGTAAACGCTTTTTCTTGTATAAGTTTAAGAAACTATTGCTGACCACATTCTGTAAGTTAAGTTAGAATTTTGGGCAGTAGTGGCCCAGTAGTTACAGTCCCGACTATGAGTAGCGAAATCGTCAGTGTGAACTGTGAACCCAGCAGGCGCTTCATTTTATGTCATTTATTTCATCACGAATGCTCACGGCGAAACAAGCATGTCCTAGAACTAAAAATCTCAAAGATACGTGACATCTCTCATAGAGAAGTGGCCAGTGCCCCAGCAGTGGGGAGATTATAGGCTGATTTTGATTATGCCGAGTTGGAATTTGAAATTTAAAATTTCACCATGAGCCTGGCGAGGCTTGTGAAATGTTGCTTGATTGCTACTTTCAGCTTAACAATAATTAGGTTTCACCACCCGACTTCCGGAAACCTCAAGAACAACTGCCACCTCAAAGTCTAAAGTCAAGTCAAAGTCAAAGCATTTATTTCAAATAAACCATTTACAGGTACTTTTGAATTGTCAGAGTCAGTCAGTCAAAAACATGAAGCTATTTGCACGTTCCAAAGCGTAGATCTCTATGGAGAAGAACGTGCAAGAAACTCCACGGACACTCTTTTAAACCATTTTATGATTTACAATAATCCTGGTTACATTATCTTTGTTGCTTCTATATGTGAGAACAATGTAAAGGAAGAGAAAAAAAAAAGAATTCTTAGTATCAAATAAACTATTGAAATAAGCCAGCGACAGCTAAGAGATGACCAGTCTCCACTGATGGCGCCCGTTCACGAACATGACGCGTGCATCAGCACCATTCAGCTCAACCATTTTGAAGGGAACCGAATGATCCGATACACGCGCCACCATCAGCGAGACATTCGAGTGAGCATGACAAACCCTCAACTGCCCCTGCTCATTCATGTCAAACAAGGAAACCATCTATTAAGATAAAAAGGCTCCATGGTCCTCACATTTACAGGATTCCAAAATAAAAAATGCTTCTACTTTATATAAAACTATAAATATCAATTGGTAAGAACAGAAAAGTAAAAGTGTATTCCAAACATTATAGAAATGTGGAATATTATTATTATTAAACGTAAAAAGTAAAATAAAAAAGGGTGAGCATCTCCTCCATATATAAAATCCTAACTAGTGGAACCAAGCGGCTGAGGCTGTGGAGCAGGACCGGCATTTAGCCAAGCATTTTTATCAAGGATATAATCTTCCAGTTTATAATATGCCTGTCTACATAGTGTGCGTTTAATACATGTTTTAAATTTTCTCTCATTCAGTCCGAGAATATCATATGGTATTTTATTATAAAATTTAACACAGTACCCCATAAAAGAAGTGTGTACTTTAGCCAATCTGAATCGGGGTTGATCTAATTTGTTCTTATTTCTAGTATTAAAATTATGCCTGTCACTAATCTTTCTAAAAAGATGGAGATTTTTCCGAACATAAATTATATTTTCGTATATGTATTGACAAGGTACCGTCATGATGTTAATATCTTTAAACAATTCCCTTAGGGAATCGCGCCGACCCAGATTATATATGGCTCTGATGGCTCTTTTCTGCAGAATAAATATAGATTCGATGTCTGCAGCACGTCCCCATAATAAGATACCGTAAGACATGATACTATGAAAGTAACTAAAATAGACCAGCCTCGCGGTATCTATATCAGTAAATTGACGGATTTTTTTGACAGCATATGCTGCTGAACTTAGCCGTCCCGCAAGAGATGTTAAATGAGGACCCCATTGTAGCCTTGAGTCAAGCGTGATCCCCAGGAAAACCGCGTTTTCGACGAATTCAAGTTTCTCTTTGTTCAATACAATATCGCAATTATTACTTTTGACATTCGGTAAAGCAAATCTAATACACTTAGTTTTTTTCCCATTTAATACTAAATTATTAGCAGTGAACCAATTTTGGACCTGCTGTAGGGCTTTATTTACATCGTCAAGATTTGTAGAACGTCTATCTATCTAAAAAATTAAGGACGTATCATCAGCAAATAATACCATTTGTGGTTGATTTTTTAAAAGATGGAGTAGATCATTAATATATACTAAAAAGAAGAAAGGACCCAATATTGAGCCTTGTGGTACCCCCATTTTGACTTTTAAACCCCTTGAATTAACACCGTTTATTCGAACTTGCTGCTGTCTGTCATTTAAATAAGACTTCACTAAGCTGAGTGCAAGTTTACCTAGACCGTAATGTTCTAGTTTTAGGAGCAAGGTTTCGTGATTTACACAGTCAAATGCCTTGGAGAGGTCACAAAAGATTCCTATGGCATCTTGCGCCTCTTCCCACGCTGTATATATGTGTTTTAATAAAGTGACACCAGCATCAGTCGTACAACGACCTTTGGTAAAACCATACTGTTGATCGTGTAAGATTTTATTGATGTTAAAATGAATGAGCATTTGATTGAGCATTACTTTTTCAAACACTTTGCTGAAAACCGGCAATACGGATACAGGTCTATAATTATTGGTGTCTGTGCTGTCGCCGGACTTAAAGCAAAGCACTCAATCGGTTGCGCACCCAAGTGCAGGTGCAGGTGCAGGTGCTGCAAATATGAACTGGGGCTTTACTGATCCACTGGATACCAAATGTGAGTGCGGTGCCCCCGGCCAAAATGTGGCCTACTTGCTGGAGCGCCCTAAGTGATCTTACACCTTTACCATCGAATGCCATTGATGCCGCTATAAATGTGGCCACTTACGGGTGTAGTCTGTTTTAGGATCACCATCGACACGAGAAGAAAAAGTGTTTACAAAACCAAAATATAGGTAATCATCAATATTGAACCATTCGCTCTTCCCAGGAGTGGAGAGCGGCGGTGGGTCGGCGGGCGAGTCGCTGGGCAGCTCGTCGGACAGCGAGCTGCGCGGCACTAGCGCGCGCCCCAGCGCCGCGCCCGGCCGGCTCTCCGCGCTCAGCGACAACGAGTTCTAAGCTCGGGAGCCGCCGCACCCCGGAACAAGGTGCACTATCATTTGTAGTTGTTTGGATTTTTGGCTGTGGCGTAATAAATATGTTGAAATTATTATTTGAAGGCTTGTTTTATTACCGCTTCTTTTAAATTTTTACTATACTTAGGTACTTCTAAAAGTGCGCCTAATGGACCATGGCATTCACAGTTAGCCCTGAGCCAAGATGCCACGCTTGGATTAGACTTTTCTTTTGATAAGTACGGTGGAGGTCTGCCCCGCTTGGGCGGAGCACCGCCCTGTCCTCGTCGAGGCGATCGGTGGCGGCGACCTCTCGCGTCCGGCCCTGGTTCAATCCATGGTCCGGAGCGAGGAGGCATGGGAAGCCGTCACCTCCTTCTGCGAAGCAGTTATGCTAGTGAAGGAGGAGGCGGGCCGCGTGAGGGAGAGACAACCCTCACCCCACAGCCGCCGCAACATAGGGAGACGCCCCGGGCGGAGGGAGTCGCAGGGCGATTCCCAACGCGTAGGCGCGGTTTGCGGACGGCTCACGTTGGGTGGCTCGCCGTCCGATCAAAGTCAAGTCCGGGTCGACGGTGCGTTATGTTCCACGCGCGCCTCACAGAGATGTCAGCATAGGAGTAGGGGTCCGTTAGGGGCAGAGCCTGCCAGGGTACAGGATTTTGTTCGAAAGTGTTACCGCGGCCCTGGAAAGCAAAAGGCACTACGAGGAACACGGATGGGTTTTAGTCAGTAAGAGTCTGACACTCCCTTCCGCTCCACCCAGAGTGGGAGGCGTCATTTGATGATTTCCCATCCATAAAAAAGAACTTTCATGGCAACCTCTTTGACTGGTGTTACTCTGTATATGTACGTGACTAAGTAATTTAGTCATCTGTTTCTGGGAAAAGTGGCTTTTCGGTGTATTATTACAATTAAAACAGCATTATTTTATAAAAAAGTAATTTATTTATTCGTCTCGTCATCCAAGCAGTATCTATCCACAATAAATAACCTTCGCAAGCCGTAGACCATAGACAACAGCCACAATACATCTGTCCACCGTAAACCCTAGCTTAAAGTATATGATACAAATCTATGGAGTATAGCTCTATTTACAATATATTTTACAGTCTCTAAGTATTTGTTTACGTAGATAATTAAGAGTAAAAAATATAAATTCTTATCTCGAAAAGTATTTGTAATAATCTCTAAGGATTCTACTCGCTAGTTTACGTATAGTTTGGGATACCGGAAAGGCGGACACACATTAGATCCATGGCGAAGCTATGTATACAGGGTGTTAGGGACATCGTAACGCAAACTTCACGAAAAGGCTACACTTAATGCCATTAACCAAATTGTAGAAGTAATTAATCTCGCTAATGATCGGTATACAGACCACACATGAAAAATTTCTTTTCTAGACGGTATGTTAGACGCTACACACACATGGGTTAGTTAGTGTTTTGCTATTAGGCAGAATGCGTTGACCTTTTGCAACAAAACAGCTGAGCAGATGCCTAATTATAGCTTTATTAACATTGCTTTTTTTAGTGAAAGTAGTGATTTAACTATTTTTTTATAAAAAATCACATTGGGTTGGGTAAGAATAACGAATATGAACAGTCTAAAGTAAAAAAAAACGCCTGAAAAACATGAAAAAACGAGGAAAAAGGTCCAGAATCATGTCCTGGATCCATGGTATTCGTTTGTGCGTCGATGTCCCTTACACGCTGTATATTTATTTTTAGGTAGGTAGACCAAAGGCCTGCTCAAAATGGGTTGTAGGTAAATTCAAGACGTGCCACATTCAAGTGTGCCAGCAATTTAACAAATTGTGACAGGGTAAAGAGATAGAAAAAGTAACATTTGTTAAAAACACTCCAATAAAAAGTAATTTAAAAATTTATAACACTAGGTACATAAGCTTAGCTTAGCATAAAATACAAAAAAATATACTTACTTTAATTTTAGCGTAAATTAGAATTTGTTTGTTCTAATTTTTAAATCACTTGTATTTAAATAAAATTGAGCAACAATTTGGATGTTAATATTTACACCAATCGCAGGTTGACAATTTGGCACCATTTAGGTACATAGGACTTTCATCTTGAATATACAAACGTATACTTACTTCATATTAATTTATATCTCTAAGAATATAAACTAAACTGTATTTGTGCAGTATTTTCCATGATAATCTTTTATTCCTCGATTATTAGAAAACAAAAATGCAATTTCCAAATGAAATAGCTAAGGACCTATATCAAAAAAATCATTCTAAACCGATACATTAAAAATATCTTCACAAATAAAACACCATAAAGCTAGATAAATAAGACTTAAAGTAGAATATAACACAGATATTTGACGATACGTACAAGTTTACAATTTGTTATTAGTTTTCTTAGATAAAGTAAAGTAAACTAACGAAGTAATAATGAAACAAAACTTAAATTTGGATAAAGACTGGCCAATTTCTTGCCGAAACCATAATTCCAAATGAATGAACTGCAAAACGTGAATGAAATGAATGAATGAAAGTGAATGACAAAACACTAATGGAAAACATTATCAAAGTAAACAATTAGAATTATGACAATGAAACACAAACGATAATCTTAGTTTGAGAGAAACATTAATTCATAATTCCTGTTCTGATTAATGTTTTACTTAAAGTTATTGAAAATATTTACAACTATCGTAACGTATTGCGACCTTATAAAGCTATATTGTTAAGTTTGGTATGATATGCTTAGACAGTTAGTTTACTAAAACGAAGAGTATTTCCTGACTAAAGTTACTAATCATTCGTATTCATTTATATGTTCGTATAAATTACTGGACGCTATTTTATGAATTGCTTAACCAATATTTGATAGATCTCGATTCTTACATCGATGTAGTATGAAAATATAATTTTGACTTATAATGTGTCATACATTTTCTTGGGTCTGAAATGTATGAAAGCGCCTCAGTGGGGGTTAGGCCAGCTCCTGATGCGAGTGGCTGGTGTCGCTGGTGGCAGACGTGCTCGCTAAGGAGTCGTGTTGCTCGGCTGCGTGGCGGCTCTCGTCGCATACCGCGATGAACTGCTCTGCGTATGCCCTAGAATATAGACAATCCTATTTTATTCTGTATTTGTTTGCTAAGGTTTATTAATGAACGACCAATACTCATTGAAATCTGTGTCCTTGTTTGCTTCAATAAAACGTTTTGACTGTTACCTATCCAGACCGGTGTAGGTCCTCTTGAGGTCCGCATCGGTGATGTGGTCGCGTTCAGCTCGCCGCTTGCGGTGGATCCTCTCCAGCGAGCGCGCCAGCTGCGAGTCTCGCTCGCGTCCCTCGCGACGACGCCGCTCAGTGGTCGCGCGCGGCGATCGACGACGGCGCACGCGCTGGAAAGTTATACATTTGTGTTACGTTAATTCAAAAATCTGTGTTCTTCTAGTAGAAAAGAACTTTGCACTCAGGGCTGGAACTTACAGATCGAATAGACTTTTAAAACAGGAGTGAAACAACGTAGAAGTTAAGTCCGTGATCCGTTTAAAGACTAACCATGAGGTGGACATGACCAAAACTTAATTATCGAACTACTTTATCGTCTTCATCCACAGATTTACATCGACCTAAACGGGACAGTTCTCAGTACGAGAGAATTAGTGATGCAGCTGTAAGTAACACAAGGAAGTGGTGACGGGTGGGCGTTTTGGGTCCTGTCTTCATGTAAATTTTTGTCCTTCAAAAAGTGCCGATTTGCTGCCTAGTTTGTACAAATGCTTTTTGTTTTCAAGGTTTATAATTACACCTTTCGTTATGAGGACGAAGCACTCAGTGAAACCACGCGCTAGGCATACTTACAGCGTCATGCACGGGGTAGTACACAGGACCGGGCGCGTACGTCGCTGGCGGCAGCGGCAGCGTCGCGTACCGCGGCGGCATCACCACGCACGCGGCCGGCACGCGGCCCAGCTGGAACAAGGAGAGAGAGAATTGAGTACATAAAGGAGTAGTGAGGAGATCAACAAGTTGGTCATTTAATGTTTATTGAGATACGATTACAGTTACTTCAGGTGATTTGCCTATAGAACCGAGCAATTTTTCGATAATGCAGTATTAGAAGTTCTGGCATTAGAGACAAGCGACGTTGGTTTGATCTAAAAATTTTTTTTTTATTTTTTTATTTATTTATGGGCTTGCTCTTGACCTCGATCACGCCTGATGAAAAGCGATGGATGAGGTCTATGATGAAGCGAGTGTGCCCAGAAGATGCCTGTGCACTCTTGCTTTGAAGGCAGACGGGTTATATGTGGAAGGGAACACAGACGCTGGTAGAGAGTCCCACACTTTGGCTGTGCGCATAATAAATGTGGAGGAGAAGCGCTGAGTACGACTAGTCGGGATATCGACCAAGTGTGGATGGTACCCAGCAGTGCGTCTGGTATTCCGGTGGTAAAAGGGCGATGGTGGGATCAGGTCGTGGAGTTCCTGCGCACACTCACCGAAGTACAGTCTGTAGAAGACCGACAGGCAAGCAACACTACTGTCTACTATTTGTCCAGACTGACTAGGTATCAACGCACAATCAAAGTCTAGAATGCTGAAATTTTGAATATAGAGAGGATGTTTCGAAGTTTCAACTTAAAGGGGGTACTTCGTATGAAAGTCTTCAGTTTCCACGAGAATGGTTTGTGTCGCTAGTTTTAGAATATAAAATTTATAAACGCATGACCCACTTGTAACCCAACAGTTAGCTTCATTCAACTATACAAAGCTTAGAACTGTAGTTCTAAGCTTTGTATAGTTGAATGACAATCACCTCCAATACTTATTATTTTGTTCCTTATTTGTAAATAAGGAACAAAATAATAAGTATTGAGGTCAATAGGCAGCTCGAGGGGTCACCAACTCTCCAGTCAGCACATAACAATCGCAGAGCACAATACGTTCCTCGAGTCAAAGAGAAATGCTTGCGATTGTACGCGACCATACCAACACGGTGAATAGGGCTCACGGCCGAAAGAAGATTAAACTTGACCTTAAATTGCTAGCTTATTGAATTGTAGTTTGAATGTATGTGAAGGTATACCTACTAATTGCGTATTAAAAATACATTAGCTGTATTCTATTTTTTGTGTGCTATAGAGTAGAGTTGCGTCTCGAACTTCTAAATTAAATTGATATTAGTGCAGTGTGAAAAAAAACTGATAACATTAAGAGCTTAAAAAATGGATGTGACAAGACGATCCGATCGCTAAAAGCGAACTTTTACTTGCAGAAAAGATACGTAGGTAAGTATTACTCGTAGATATCTAGGTATAAGTTACGCAGGTTGGTATTTATTTCGTATGGCAAATAGTTTCAGATAACTTCATAGGTAGGTATTTTCTTTGATAAAGCCTAATTCATCCACTCTTGATTGGAGAAAAGCGATTTGACATTCGTAGGAGCTTTATAGACACCAGAGGAAGAGGATTTTGTTTTCTTCCATTTTCTTATACATTTCAAATCTGCAATCTTCGAACTCCAATGTAATCTCAAGTACAACAACCCTACATTTGCGGTTTGCATCTAAAACAATAGTCCATAATATGTGTGCCAGCGAGCTTCCTAAGCCACTGACACACTGCCGACTCTGAATAATTCACAGCGCGTCTACTGGAAGTGAGCATATCCTATTGTTCCACAATCTCTTCTTACTTACGTGAGTGTCTAATATCCTCACACTTCGGAGGAAAACGCCGCGATCTATTTACATAAAGTTTTTCCTGTGAGATTCTATCTACATACTTATAATGTAGTATAATGGTCATTTAGCACGATTTGTCTCGTCTACGGGAAATTGGTTTTTGATTTCGTGTTAATGCTTATCGAAGAGCCAGTTTACTTGTTTTGATTGTATTCTTTTCAGGGCCCATATTATACGATCATGAAGTTTCTCACTTGGGCTAATAGGGTATTCAATTTATTCGGTAAGTAAGTACCAATTCTGTACTGTCTGCCTTTTTGAGGTTTTTGTGCTGAAATAGATTATTATTTTAGTGTTGCCTAGTGCTACATTAACGCATCCTTGCCTTGCTATCTAAACATTGGATTTTTTTTTTGTGAGGAATGGCTTGCTCTTGACCTCGATCACGCCTCGATCGATCTCATCTCGGAATTTGGAGTGCGTGTTTGACCTGAACGGATAACGAATAAGCAATTTCTAGGCAAACTATAAGAATAGTGTTTTGGTGTGTCTTACATATAAAATACGTCATTTATGTAGGCTTTGGATGTGGCCGATGCATACCTTTGCTATTACCACTTAGGTACTAGCTTGACACGGCTTTCCCCAAAAACCTTCCGGTTATATTCGCTAAGTTTCGCATAGATAAACGCCATATCGTTGACGTGAATGTAGTCATAAAAGGTAAGATAAAGCAAGAAAATCTACTTCTCCATAACAGAATCTTGTGCGCCTCGTAAGTCGCCATTACTGGTGTTTCGCATTAATTCCTCGTTGGACAGATACTTATCGCCGAGATATTTTTTTCTAACAGCCGCGGCGCAGGAGTGGAATGCGGGCGACCTCAACTGTTGCGTCGTAAAAATATGGATTGCTTTTACCTGCAGTGCGGTTCTTGTGTTTTATGCTTGACAACTCTATTTTCCTCTTACCGTTCAGTATTTTATATGGGTTACGAAGTTTAATAGTTCTTCAGTCTTGTTGGAAGCTTATTTATTTATTTAAACTTTATGTACAATAGTGGTACATGGGCGGACTTAATGCAACAAGGCATTCTCTACCAGTCAACCTTTGGGTTAAAAAGACTACACTGTGGTAGGTGTAGGTACAACAAATAAATAAGATTTAAAATAGAATTTTGTTTTGGAAATAATAATCAATAATAATATAAAATACTAATAAAATACATTTACATGCTAAAATAATAAACTAATAAATAAGACCAAACTAAGAATGACAGGCTTTTAAGTAGTGTTTTCGTTATGATAGGTCTTTTGTCTTTAATCTGGGTAGAACAGAAATAGTAAAAAAATAATTATCGCCATCGTCATTTACAGCTCGACTTCGCTCATTGCTGAGCATACGTCTCTCTTTTCTTGTGCTAGCCTCATGCAGGTTCTATCTGCGATGGTGTAACAATGTTGTCTGCCTATCTTCCGCAAAAGCAATTGGTTCTTAGGAATTTAGACGCTTTTTAATATCATAGATCTCTTAAGTGTCTTAGGCTTCCATTCAAACCTTCTCAATTATCTTATTTGGTACCTCAAATATAATTGCCTCAACCTTCACATTTTCAGCTGCCGTAGTATCATCAACTATCTTCGCAAATTGTGAAATACTTTTTACAACTGCCATGTTTGTGTCTAAGATTATCTTGTCCTTTGATAATAAGGTATGTTCGAGCAAATTGCGATTGTGTAATATTGTTACTTGTAGGATCGAGTAGGTTACGGAGGAGGTTGTATGATAAATCGGCACTATGGCCTTTGGCATACATATTAAGTGCGATTTGCTAAAACAGCTCATAAATTTCCACTGGTCAGAATATACCTCTTGTGTAGACCTACCAAACAGATCATATACGGTACATCACCACCTTTTACTATATTCAAGGCAATCAATATGTTTTCTATTATGTGCATTTACCTGGTTGAATTATATAGTATTAGGTATCTAGACACAGGTTATAGACACACGGCTACATGGTATGGGCTCACACGAAGCAAAACCAATTCTCCTTGATACATTTCCAGGCATGCCACTGAGACCAGGGGACTTATGACGCATGATTTACATAAACGTTTCGTGACAATGCATAATATTTAAGTATCTAGTTGGAATTAACAATGAAGTCAATGTATTTATGACTAGACCACATTTCCTGAACGCGGATTGAAAAAACGACATTCGTTTGTAACGACAGCAGATTTGATTGCAGTTTGATGACCGGACTTCTTTTGTTTTTAGATTTGATATTCTATTTTAATTTGAACCATCCTGGGCTTCTTTTCAGGGCCCATCTCTTATGCTTCTTTCGTGTCAGCAGGAGCTACAGAATAGGTTAGATAAAATAATACTCGTTGGACCAACGGCTTTACGTGCTTTCTGAGGCACCACCGACTTCCAAGCTCCGGCGGCGGCGGTCTGCTACCGAGAAATTCCTAATGGAAAACCCCGATAACACTTGGCCCGACCAAGGAATCGCACCTAGGACCTTACACTACGCAGTCGCGGTTTGAGAATATTTTATTCACTCTATTGCGAACGGCAAATCTAACCGAATTCTAACATGCTTTCCATTCCTTACTCCTCCTGAATCCCTATGAACAATCCCTATCAACGGGTAACACCTGTTACGTCTAATTTCTAGATCATGATGGAAAGCTCTTCGTTCTTACTGAGAGACCTTGCAACAAGTGCGCTCGCGCCGCCAGTCAGACTGGTCCACTATGAGGCGTGATCGTAATTTGCGCGGGCGGCAATTATTGTACCAGTGTTTGTTTACATCGAGTGCTTATGGAATTAGATGATCTGTCGTAGAATGTTTAGGTGATGATCATTAATTTAAAAAAAGAAAGGGTTAAAGTTTATTTGTGCCAAACAGGATCAAGTGAAGCAAATCGCCGACGTCACTCAAAAAGCAGGCAAGCTTAAATGAGACTGGGCCGGACACGTCCCCCGCATGTCGAACGATTCATAGGCTAGAGCAACCGCAATGTGGGTCCCAGAAAATGTCCGGCGGCATCGCGGCAGACCCAGGTGAAGATGGCGGTACGAGCTTGACGCCTATCGACAGTACTGGTCTACACTAGCCCAGAGCCGGGAAAGATAGAAGGAAGATAAGGAGGCCTTTGCCCTGCAGTGGGACAGAATAGGCTAAAAATGAAATAAGCATGATGCATATCAAAAATAGACAAAAACAAAAAATAATAACCAATACTATATGCGTCACATCCATGCAAAAGGCGATCGCTCAGCATAAAGCTGGAACTCATGTGCGAGACAACTGATTTTCAGCCTGTACCTACTTAGCTACACTAACTAAGCTCTGTGTATCATGCACCATCATTTCATTCGCCTTTTCATCATCAAAGCAGACATCACTGCTTTACACGTTGTCTCAGTGACGTTAACAACGTTTAACTATAAAGTTTTAAGTATAACCAGAATGCCAAATTTCGTATTTTTAAGAACGTTTGCATTCTAATTTGATTCCCAATCTGCAATTAGTTGTGCATACATTTATACTAAACGAGCCTCTGCTGCAACGGCTTCGCCCGCATGAATGTCGGAAATATTCCCTAGAGAAAATATTCTCGGTGTAAAAATATGGGCTTCTTTTTGTCCCGAGAATATTTTCTTTAGAATATAATAATCTATCTGTAAAATTTCATCCAGATCCGTTCAGCCGTTCTAGCGATTGAGTAACAAACATTCATGCAAACTTTCGGATTTAGATTACTTCGTTAAATTTCCCTAGTCAGTCCATGACATGCGTTCTACTATTGTTCCAGCATCGCTTCAAGAGCCTGTTTCACCTATTGTTTCACGGATTAAGTTTCGATCAACTTATTTGGCAGATCATTCTAAAGTAGTAAGAGTTTAGTGATAGGTTTATGACATTTTAGAATTCAATACCATAAAACACATCGAGATGTCGCCACTTCCATGATTTAAGATAAAAACATGAAAACAAACATCTTTCAAGAATAAACGAGTCTCATAAATATTTTATCAACACACTTAAATTAGTTGTCTCCGACTTTCTTTTCACTTTTAACGTGAGGCCAAACTTTGGCGGTCTCCATGTGAAAAGTGAAGGCACAAGGTCAGGGAATGAAGTTCTCGTGAATATAATATAATGGCTAGCGGGTCACTGTCCCACGTTCTCAGAATAGTAATTAGTGATGCGTTTGTGACATTGTTTTGTGAGGAATTTGTATGTTTTTGAAGCGTGTGGGTTACTTTTGTTAGTAAACGAAAGCTTTGAGAAAAGTGAGACACGTGTAGTGTGGTTTCCTCGCGTGTATTAGCCACGCTTTTTCATTCAGTAGCATTCTTTAGAGGAGGCTTGGATGTCGATGAGGGATTGTCTTATTGGTTTATGGTTGCAAAAGCAGTTGCTCTTGTCTGGTGTTTTCCCAGCGTTGCTACTTGGTTTTCGTACCCGGTTATGGGAGGTGTCATAAATGTTATTTGCTATCAGGAACTTCTCAATGTCACCGGGACCCGGGAAAAAATTCATACTTCGGTGTCTGAAGTTTTGCCCGGCAGTAAAAATGAGTGCGGCCCAAGCCCAATTCATTTGTATAAAATGTGGTGAACTAGCAAAGGCGATAAAACTAACCCGTTTTTATTAACCGAAGGAAGTCTGGTCTGTGGTCAAAACCATAAGATCGTGCTCCAAACAATGTGGTGTAGAAATTGGATTCAACTACTCACTACAATGTAAGTTCATGCGAGTGCAAGTAAGTAGTTTGTTTAGAAACATTGCAATTTGCAGTGTTTTGCAAGGTACTGCACGTACGCGCCCGACCTGAATAGGCAATTTGTAGGTAAACCCATAAGTAACACACGGTTTTAAAGTGTTTTAGTGTGCCTAACACCAATACTGGTACGCTTTAATTCTGATGGCCGACTGGACCGAATGTTTTTGAACAAGCCAACAAGCAACAGTCAAGGAAAGTTCAATAAACCTCAGGGCTTAAATGTTAAATTACCAAATCCACGAAACAATAAATAAACATCGTACACGATTTTAATCAAAACAACATTCTATTGACATTCCTAATCCACGTAATAATTTAGTCAATTTCGTTAGGAATGTTGCAATTTGCACGCAGTAGCAGTTTTTGTGAGGCTGATAGTGATCTTGGAGACTTGGTATGAGTTCTTGCGAGGAACTGGGGACATAAATCATGACCGCCCCCTGGCGGAGGTAGCGAGAACCTGGCGTCGTAACAGGACTCTTTACGTTCCACCCACGGGACTTGAGCTATGTTATAGTTATGGCTTTTTTCGAACTGAAGCCTGTTTCATTTTTTCTCGTTTAAATGTACTGTTTGAAATGGAGTTTTCAAACCCCGACGCTAAAAGAGGAGCGTTATAAGTTGGACTTCTATGTGTGTCTGTTTGTGGCACAGACAGTGAGCTCTTAAACGAGTGAACCGATTTGGATGCAGTTTTTTAATTTGAACGCAAGTTTTCTAGTGGTAGTTCTAAGACATGTTTTATCAAAATCGGTTCAGCCGTTTGAAAATCATCAGCTCTTTTCTAGTTGATGAAGGGATGTGACCAACTTCCACGGATATGATCGATGCGAAACTTGGTATGCTATAACCTAACCTGTAACCTTGACCTGAGGTCTGCAGAATGCCCAGCTCCTTGCTTAGTTACAGCAGAGATATCATGTTTGGGCTCATTGGAATGGTTTCAATGAACAGATTATACGAAGATTATTTACCTTATGCTCAGCTACTGACACTCGTTCGATCGATATGATATTTTGGTGTACGATGTAGTGTCATTCAGGTGAATGGAGATCGTAGGGTTTGTAGTAGTAGCTAAAAGGTTAATAAAGTTTATAAAGCATAAAATAAAAAAATAAGTTAAAAATTTAAACACCCGGCACAAAATACTCTAAACAGTGAAACATTATTATGTTTTGATCCATTTAGTTTAATATATACGAATATCATCGTATCGGGGGACCGCTTATAAATACAAGAATACTGTAAATAAAAAGAAAATTGCGGATCGGGGTTGTAAATATTTTTAATTTAAATTTTTGACACGTTCGTACTCAGAGTATGATGGTCTAACAAGAGGAACAACTTAGTAGCTCCTAGCATATTAATACAAATATCCTGCTACTGAAACATCTAATCTTACTAAAATATAGATTGTCTGACTGCAAGGAAAAGAATGGGGCATACTGAAACTCAGCAAATTGAAATCTCGCGTGCAGTGGAAACTTGAACAGAAAAAGCCAGTGACAAAAGTTCTGAAATAAAAAACGCGTCAGTGTCGTAGTGGAACACTCGGTTGTAACGAAGTTCGGGGATATTTTGTATATTTTGAAGTTGTGGGATGAAGAATCGCGTCACCTTATGGGTAACCGTCTACACTAAAGAACGGGGCGTGTCGGAAATTCGTGACGGAAAAATCTTACACTTTTTTTCGCCTGGCACTGAACTGAACTTTGTTCCAATAATAACAAAGTTAAACTAACCGGACAATATATTTACGGAGCATTTAATTCATGTACTGATTGTCAAAGATAAGCCAATAATATTTGTTAAAACTTGCATTCTTTAAGACCAACTTCATGAAAAGCTGTTGCCCATGACAGCAGCATATTTCACAGTAATCGCGAAATATTTCGAGATAATTTCCAATAATGACGCCAATATTAACTAAAACCACTAACAACGTAACTCCAAAGTTAATTAAAATGCCTGAACTGGATGCCCAAATATAGGCAACGTAATGCTTGGGTTTAATCGAGAGTTAGCACGGAAAATATAAAGATTTAAAGAAAGTTCATTGGAAAAAAACTTGGTAAACCCAGAGATGGAGTGGTGAGAGATCACAAAAGAGCTTTGAGGGCATGGACGTGTGCAGGAACCCCGCCTCGTATAGGATAGGATGGGTTTTCTTTTCACTATTCACAAAGAGTAGCTTAAGAATTATAGAAGACATGAACGAGAGCATGGGTGAGCGAAGCCAGCTCGGACATTATTGTGCTACATTCAGCTTGCTTTAATAATTTTTTTAGTTTCTTCATGTTTTATTGTAAGCCCGGGAGGTGCCCATGTTTGAGAGATACTCGTATCTGCTCCACAAATTGCTGTAAGCGCACAAGGAAGTTTATGTATTGTGTTTACTGAAACAGACAATCTCTCCATCAAGTTATTATCTTGACATATCACATCCAGAAAGTCACATTATGCAGGTTTGTTATCAAACTGGGCCTACTGCATTCTATCTACAACAAGTTGAATAGAGTTGCGCAGTGCGCTTGCACGGAAGGTCGGCCGGTCGGCTGCGCTTGCGCAAGGCCTGTCGCGCATCGCACGCATCTGCGTTGCACAGATTTACGTGAATGCGTGGTTTCTACAGTGTATAGTATAGGTTCAGTACGTCTGTGAGTTGAATACGCTTATTTAGAGACAGGTCAATCACTTTTGTAGCACACTTAAGATTGTATTGCTGACGAGCCTTAAGCAAATGTTCTTAGAAGTTGCACATCGCTTCAAATTATGTGATGGTTCGTTGACGTTTACAAACTATTGCCAAGCCTACTCAACACATAGGACATTCAAATATTTACCGCAATTTAAGTCCAGCCTAGATTTGTTCATTGCAAATGTTGGCACAGTTGATCAAACCTCGATTTGCCACGCAGGTTTCGTAACCGTATGAAAAATATTTGCTTAGAAAACATAGGTGTGATCTCGTTTATTTATTTCTACATTTAAAAGGTTAATGCGAAGGTTATCTATAACCGTTTAATAATACATTGTTAACCCGTGTATGCGGATGTTTAGACCCGTTGCGTCGGGCGTCGCCTACATTATCATAAGACCATAAAAATGTCTATTAATCCACATAGAACTATATTTTACACTTTCGCTTTCAAAGATGGTAGTCAAGTTAACTTAGTGTAATCGAGTGGTATTTGAGTAATTTACTAGAAGTTAATGGCCGTGAACCAAGTTGCTTGTTTTTTTAATATAGTGCATTAACGATAAGGTTTGTTTATTAGTGCTGTTTGGTCGTACGTAAGTTTCTTTTTGTGGAGAAATGTTGTTAAACAATGCATAATGTGTGTTTCATTTGTAGTTTTCCGTAATTACATGGTGTGTAGCGTAATATTGGTTGTAAGTTGTAGAAGCTTTGGATAGGTAATATTTTTCAGAGTTCCTACTCTAATTGGACAGTCAGCTGTTTCCTTGTCTTTTTATCTGAACCATCTTATTTTTTCTTATGAATAATATGTAAAGTAAGTCTCGCGTCTTTAGTCGTTTAAAGAGACTCAACTTTTCAACCTAAACTGCTTTTCGTAAGCTAGAACTTATAATATTGGTGACTAATATAATAACCTACCTCACAAAACGCCTTCAACATAAACTAATACCTAAGTAACTAAAATATACTTGACAGTTTACAATTTAACGTAGGGTAGGGAGGGGGAATGGCGTTCACTTAAGGAAAATACGCTGTATTTTCCAAAATATTAATTTTACTACAAAATTAAGAAACATAACATGTAGTTTAACTATTCAGTAATCAACATTTTAACACCAAACGTATTTATCTTTGACTAATAAGAATTAGGAAACAATTTAAAAAAAAATGGGTTTGAGCGCCATTGCCCCTGACTTTGGGTAATGCCGCTCAGGCAAAGGGGTAATAACGCTCAAACATGTTTTTGGAAAAATGTCTAGTAAGATCCATTTTCATTATACTATTAAGCGTGAGATCAACCTTGAATAATTAAAGTAAAGTCTACAATCACAAATTATCATCAATTATACCTATTTGTACGTGAAGTAAGCCTTCTATAATTTAAAAAAATTGTTATTATCTTCAATACTAAATTCACTTCAATTATTATTTTTAGAGGTAATCATAATAAGAAATAGTAAGATTCTATGATTGGGTACATATATATCACAGATGTATCCATCTGCCGAATCTCATCCAGAACATATACCATGGGACTACAGTCCGCAGGTGGTACAGCGATACCACATCTCGTTATTTTTTCCAAATTCTTCGGAAATAATGTAGTCTTCATCACCCACATTAATTTCGTCATCCTGTTGTCGTCGCAAAGGTGGTCTTCATCTTCATTCTCTCAAGAATTTTCATTTTTTAGTCGATCTCAAACTTGTAAATGGTATTTTAAATTGTTTTGCGGCTTTTCTTTTAGACAACCCTTAATCGATTGCAGTTTTAGCAGATTGAAGGTCTTCTTCACTCCAAGCCGATTTAGCGGTGGTTCGTTTAAGATTACTGGGCATGTCTTTAAGAAAAAGAAACAAAAATTGATTAAGGGGTAATGGCGCTCAGGTGAGCGGTATAACCCCAAACGGTCGTTTTGTATTTAACTTGAAATTTATAAACATTCAAATACAATTGTTCAAAATTGGATTCATTATCATAAAAGAGAATAGTTTTACACTCAGAAAACTGATATCAATAATTAAATAAGTATCAAAAGTCTGGACTTACCGACGAAAAGACCGAATCGAAAATTAGATCAGTTCGGCCGTTTATGGAGAAAGTCACTTCACGGTCACGAGTCGCGAGCTGACTGCCCTTACGCGTCGCTACCTGTTTGAGGTCCCCAACCCCCACGCTTTACGGGCCGCGGCGTGTTGCTATGTTTCATTTTGACAAAGTTACAGAGGTGAGCGCCATTACCCAGTGAGCGCTATTCCCCCTGCTTACCCTACAACTACCGGTCTACCGGAAACAGGAACCGGGTTGTGCAATCTAACCGGACGGGCACCGGCTGATAAACCGGCGACATGCAGCATGTAACCGAGAGCCGAGGTTGCGCAACCATCGGTTACTGTTATAGCAACCAGTTAGAGATGAAAGTCACTTTCAGTGAGTATGATGGTGCGTTTCAGCGTGACATTGTAAGTTTGCTGTGCGTTGAGTTCTACTTAACATCTACTAATCTGCAAGGAGCAAAGGTAGACAAACTAAACGCTGGGAAGACGTCACGAAAAAGATAGCTGGTCCAAAATTGACACATGTGGCAAAATACAGGATCAAATGGAAAGGAGGCCTTTGTCGAAGGACAAGCTGAAAAGATAAAGTTTAAATAAATATTAATTAAGTAAAAATGTTTAATATAGGTACCTAGATAAAACTTAACTGTAAAATAGAGGTAAGGAAATGTTAAAATTAAGTTTCAGTAGTAAAGGCTTATTTTTTTATAAGTATTTATTTTTAATCCGCAAGGATGGTTAGTGAAATTTGCAAAGAGTTTGTGATGAGCGCAGAACTCGACAATCATGACAATAGATGTGGCAGCCGTGGGTGATCTTGGGCAGATATCAATGCTAGAACACGTCCTATTACTATTATAAACGCGTATGTTCGTGAGGAGGGGTGGATGAATGTTTGTACCTCGATCACACAAAAACTACTGAACGGATTTTGATAAAACTTTATAGTAATATAGGTAACACATAGGCTAGGCATGTGCTAGTCTGTGCTACTCTGATGTAGCACAGACTAGCACATAGGCTGCAACTATACTACCACGAGGGCTGCAGCTAGTAGGTACATAGGTAAGTATAAGTTACTGATAAGGCATAAATGATCTGCAGATTGATGAGGTAGAGCCGTTAGAGGTACCAACGAATCCAATCTTCGAGATCCCTAGGATTTTTGTCTTTTCTTATCGCAATCTAAGTGTAAGCCGGGCCGTGGAATGGTATGGCTAACTAGTCCACGACTCACATATTAATTGACTCACTGCAAGGTCAAAGGCCTCTTATCGCCATCTTACAAACACCTGGAAATTTTATACGATGAAAATGTCGTGTGTTATAGGTGTGGTGGGTGGTAATAATAACACAAAACAGACCGAAACTATCGAATGTCTGTAGAAGGAAAACAATTTGTATGATTACAATAAAACAACAATATCCATAACTTTCTCTAGCGGACAGTTTGTGTGAAAGTGAGCAGCACGGCCGCGGCCGTATCGATCGAATTGAGACTATCGGCGCCTGCGTCTGCGCCGCTAGCCGCTACAGCTAATAATGATGTTGTTATAATGTTGACATCTATAGATCTGGTCAAAAGAGATATATTATAGATAAGTAGACTTTATTTTGTGCACCATAATAATAACAGCTACGTTCCGAAAAGATGGATGAAAGAACATATGTACTCGTACATAAAAGCGATGACGAAAGACAACAAAGGATGGCTTAAAAAGAGACAAACGTACAACATGTCTCCGGGTGTTGTACGAATTTTTGTAGCCTCAGGCTAACAGAAAATAATATTCATCCCTCTTAAGTTTGAATCGAAAAGCTCAAGAAAAATCATGACGGTGGAAACATAGGTGAGCCAAACCGAAAGTTACATTAAAATTAAGAATGAGTTCTGCATCAAGTACAGTCATCAGACCTGACTGAAAGCCGTTTTCAACGATATTAGGAAAAGATTAACTTGATGTGATCATCATCACATCAGCTTAATACCTACCAAGCAAAAACTGCTCTGATAATAACATACTGAAAGCGCCAATATTTACTAATACCTGATGACTTTATTATGGCCAAGAGCATTATAGAAATACGGGAGAACTTTGAAAGCAGTCTTACAACACCTCCCATGAATTAAGTACAGTTATGCCACATTTTTATATCTTCACCAGCGGCTGCGCTCGTGAATGTCGGAAATTATCCCAAAGGAAAACATCCCGGCATAAAAAGTAGCCTATGTGCTATTCCAGATTATATATCTATCTTTTTGCCAAATTTCATCCAGACTCGTCCAGCCGTTCTGGCGTAATTGAGTTACAAACATCCATCCATCCAAACTTTCGCTAATTTATTCTAGTACAGTTAGATTGAATCCGTCAAAGCTTAGAAGTACCGAAAATCGAAATAACCAACTACAATTATATTTTACAACTTAATCCCCCTGAGTGACCTCCCCAACCTCACGAGTACTCGCGACATAATGACCACCATCATCTCCCATGTTACGCCATGCTCTATGGGGCTAGTAATGGTCAATGTTGGCCGATTGGTTCCACCAGTTATTCGACCTTTGCTATTTGCTGTCGGTACACAGTGTTGCCAAATAAACAGGTTGCTCAAATAGTTGTAGAAGAAGTACGGTCAGCATGATAGAAAATTTTAAGTACGATTTTAGTTTTTTTTAGATTTTAAGTGTGTGTTTTAGGGTTTTTAGATTTGTCAAAAAAAAAAGAAGTTCCAATTCTTCAAATTATGACGCTTTGATTTTTCTAGAGTCAAATGATTCTACAGTAGTTTATAAAACAAATAATTTATAGAATGAGTTTTTAAAACAAAAGTTAAATGATTTCAATAGCGATAAACAAGTTCCGTGGCAACAAACATATTGCGATTGTGTGGTTGACGAAACTTAATTTATTCGTTTGTATAAAAAGCAAGGCGTTCTCGATATTATTCTCATTCTTATGTTAAAGCAAACTGATTAAATAGCATCGGCTTGGACATTAGCTCCGTTGTGATCATTTTGTCAATCTTTCCTTTACAAGAAAGAAACTGAGAGAATGGGGTGACATCATCGCGCATTGTGGTCTGACCCATCATAGGTAGGCTTGCTTTACATATTTTATCTGAACTGCCTAACTGCCTCCGTGGTCGAGTGGTTCAGGCGTTTGCCTTGTGACCCGGTGGTCGTGGGTTCGATTCCTACGGGAAGAATATTTTGTAAAGTTGTTTCCAGTTTGGCTAGGACATTGCAGGCTTGAATCACCTGATTGTCTGATGAAAAGATGACTCCGTGCTTCGAAGGCACGTAAGCCGGTGGTCCCGGCCGCCTAATGGCGGTCGTCAAACGATGTCAGAGGCCTTTGAGGGGTTTAGAAACTCTCTGACACTAGGGTGTGTGGGGTCGTTAGAATCTGAATAGAATATAATACTTACTCTTTATTATGTACACCATACGTACGTATATGTATAAGGCAACGAAAATAAAGATTAAAAAAACAGTATACAGGGATCTAACTTCGAACTGACTGATTTTAGACTTTACCGATCCAGGTTTTGCCAAATGGTCTTCTTGATTGTAGATATCCTTCTGAGTCTGTCTTGATATTAACAATGTATAACTTTACGCGGGTATTTACATAAACCCTTGCCCCTATTGTAATTATTTGACGACGTCACAGTTTACGTAATATCTTTGTCATTGAATTTCCAGTTTTATTTGGATCATTTTAGTAAATGAGAGGAATGCAATGCAACTGAAACTGTCTAACTGTTTTATCAATTAAAAAAACACGTGACAAGAATGCTATTTTCCCACTTGGTTCGCGTGATTGGGAAACTACGCGTTTCCACGATTCACGCAATCGGAAAACGAACGATAAGCGTTGTAATTGTTACTGTGTTTTTACACGACGGGTTCAAATAGGCAGGTACGGTAAAAAGTACGCAGCGTGATGGGTAACGTGTACCAGTGATGAAGTGACGCATGGCATGGCAAAGTAGATTGGGTGTTGTAGAACAAAACAGCATCCACAGGTCTTGTTCTTAGCGTGTCGATGGCAAATAGTGTTATTTTTATGTTTGGCCCAGCACCCGGGCAGCAACGGTAACACTATTCGCTGGAGCAGCCATGAGGTAGACGACACTACGACAGTCACTAACGGCAGATTCTGACGTGTTTCAAACATCTATCAATACTGAATACTATCTACAACTTGCCAAAAAAGTAAAACTTTCTTACAACGTAATACGAATGTAGTGTCGACGTAACTTTTTGTCTGTCTGTACGTTACGGCGCGCGTTAGAAATAATTGTATGAACCCCCCCCCCGCCCCTCCCTCACAGGTGCGACCGCGCAGTGTCGTACTACAAAATATCTCATTATTGTTCGTTTATTGCTCCTTATTGTATACTATTATTACTATATTGTGTGACGATAGCTGAGGTGTTTGCGAGACAAATTGGCTCGTAAACTCGTAAATTGTAAAGTATTTATAAAACTTTATTGATGCGTGTGAGGAGAGAAGCTACTGAAATGTTTAAAGAGGAGTAATATTAAAATAACGGAGCTTTTGCCCAAAAGATCTTCTACAGTCTAACTATCTCTATGTACGAGTATGATCATACATAAGAAAAAATCAGACCCAAAAAGGAAATTCGGAAAATTTGGTCCTTGTCGAAATACCAATGATTTTCCACATAGAACGAATGATGGCAGAAGAAACGTTACATGGCAAAAACCTGGCTTTTAGGCCTGAACTGGCCAAGTTTGCAGTACGGTTAATGGCAGTGGTTGAGCGATTGACTGGTGTTTGGCGTGTTGCGGGTTCGATTCCCGCACGGAAAAATTATTTGAATGGGTATTATAGTTGTTCCGGGTCTGTTAGTTTGTGTATGTGAGTTTATATGTTTGTAAACGCACCCACGCTACAGGAGAAATTCCTAGAGTGGGGCAAAGTGTAAAAGAAAAAAAAAGTTGCTGTAAAGTACGCGTATTTTCACTGATATGCATTTTCCTAGCTTCTTTTGTCTGAAATGATTATATTTACATTCACATTGCTTCACGCTCCACTTTAAAATCATGTCCTAACTCATGCAGTACTATAATTATGTTGATACGACATTACATCATCTCGTAAAACGTTTATCTCAAAATTGAACTCACATTCAAGTGATCAAGTTGAGATCTTAATTGATTTTCGTAATGTGCAGTTAAAGTTTTAAGCAATTTCATTAATTTTTAAAACACATTGACATTGGGACACTAATGATTTATAGATTCTTAAATGTCAGGATCAGTAACACTACTTTCTGTTCTACATCAACATTTAGTTAGGTACTGGTTTTGTCAATCTACGGACATGGATTTCTGGAACTCATTCGCGATATTTTCACATGAGTGAAGGAAGATTCTTAGTCAGAACCTCCACCTCCATGAAGCTAGGTTCACATCGCCGTGTGAAATTGAAATATCGTGTTTAGGCCTAGGTCATAAAACAACAAGATTTTTAGCCTATCAACTGCGCCAGAAGGCGACACGACATAAAACAGTAATGTGGGCCGCCTGAGCTTGGTGTCCTCTAAATGATCGCTATTCGTCCTTCTTCCTGGCATATCAATATTGTCAGGGTTTCCTGCTTAGCCTTTGATTTTCGCCCAAACATTAAACCTTACTGCAGTTCGAACTTTAGAAGGTTCTAGATAGGTTCCTTGCCCACTAAAGAATCCTTAGAACCTAATACTAGATCTGCTACGCCTAAGTACATAGTGGTGGTGTATGGGAGGTGTACCCACAGTGTTCTAGAATGTAACCGGCGTGTGCAGGTGAAAGGGACGCCCTACGAGCTGCGCCCGCGCCGCCGCTCCGCCGCGCCGTTCTGAGCCCAGATTGGACACGTCGCGTACAGGCCCGCAGTAAAGCGATCTCTATTTGGCTATTACAATTTAAGAGAAGACAAAATAGCCACGGAGACGAACCAGGATAAGAAGATCTTACGTAAGTAGCAAAACATTTGCTAGATGAGAATTACTCATCCAGTAGTCCTATTGCGTGAACATCTCACCGTGCACCGTGACAACTAAGGTGAAGTTTACTTGACGTGAGCTGTCAATCGCTAGCATCACAAGGATTGACAGTTCACTGCAAGGTCAGTTCAATATCTCACCGAGAATACTTGGGGTATTCACGGTGAGATCATCATCATCATCATATCAGCCGAAAGACGTCCACTGCTGGACATAGGCCTCCCCCAAGTGTCGCCACAACAACCGGTCCTGTGCGTCTCGCATCACGATTTCACGGTGGGATACTTACACAATACACAGGTGGGTTTCTTTTAGATTAGCCTATGTACTCGAATGGTTATGATAACCTAACATTGTGTGACAGCAAGCAGAGTGTTAAATTAACAGCTGAAAATAGCAGTTACCCCAAAACTAGTTGCAAACTATAATTTGAGCAGCATCCATTTCTCTTCTTTCCACTTCTGAGACCTACACAGATTCTCTTCGATTTCAACGTTATGTAAGGATGTAGGTACACCCAATAAATATTTGTTTCTTTAATTGATGTATGAAGTTCTATAACTATGACCATAAGAGTTCATGAGTGCAAAGCGTTGTGTGATCGCCATTACTAAGGTCGTGACAAGCTCAGCCGTAGGTACTGCGCAGGCGCACTGCTTCGAATGTTTCACAAACAATGTCTCTGGCTGTATAGAATATTTTGTTTTACTTTAAATAATAATACATATCTCGTTCTGGAGTTGATACTGCTGACCATGTGGTCCCTGGTTCGAGTTTCGGTTCGGGCAAAGGGTTATTCTGTGTTCCATGATAATGGCTATAGACTCAGATAAAAGGCACTTCAACATAAATGATTTTTACCTACTATAGAGAAGAAAAATGACTCCTTCCTCTCTGGGCGGAATGGAAGGGAGTGTCAGATTCTTGCTGACTAAAACCCAACCGTGTTCCTCCAAATGCCCTTTGCGTCTCAGGGGGTCTACTCTCTAAGCCTGAAGTCCGTCATTATGTGGGTCATCTAACAATGGTAAATGTTTTTCAGTTCTATTTGACACTGTTCAGTATCAAAGTACAATCTTCACTAGTTAAACCCTGCTATTGTTTTTGATAGCATTTAAGAGAATGCCTTAACAGCCTCTTGGTCACTGATCTACAAAGATCAGCCTATTGTTTTAACTCCGGTATAACATTTACAAATTACGAAAGCTTTGATCGCGATTTAACCACCTCGTTAACCTTTCGAGCGACATCGATTAGGCGGGTTCCACTCTGAATTTCGTGCATTTTAGGCCTTAGATTCAAGCGATTACCATTCTGACAGCGCAGCGGTAGCGTGACGAAAGCAACTGTCAAAACCTCAAGAATCTACGGGAGTGTCGAACGCAGTCGAAATGTCACGTAATCATCATCTGCCTAGCCTTTTCCCAACTATATTGGGGTTGGCTCCCAGTCATACCGGATTCAGCTGAATACCAGTATTTTACGTAGAGCGGCTGCCTACTAGACCTCCACAACCCATTAATTAGGTAACACAGTAATTCTTGGCAAGACTAGTGTTAGATTTTCTGGCTTCTGACAACCCGTAACGACTGCCAAAGATCTTCAAATGACAGCCAGGATCAACGGCTTAACGTGCTTTCCGAGCCAGGCACGGAGGAAAGATATTTTAAGATGGTCACCCATCCACAAACCAACCTTGGCAAGCGTTGCTTAACCTTGAAATCAATCCTTTGGCCAGTATTTTGGCATTTCGACAAACGCCTTCGCTAATAGAACGGCGAATTGTCTAAAGCCTAGGACATGATATTTTTCTGCTATCAGCCATTAATAAGCTACTGCATGAAGACGTATTAGATGACATCATCACATGGAAAGTTCTATTTTGTGCAGATTTTAACTTACTTCTCAATTTTTACGAGAAGTCTGGAGACATTTCTCAACAAGTGGGAAAATAAATTCGTGTTCTAAACAAAACTATGGCAACTATGGTTGAAAACCATGCCTATAATATGACAGCCTTTGTGTGTGTTTTTTAATAGTGCAGCAAATATTTCTTCTTTGTCAATACTCATCACTAAATAGACATTGCAGCTTGTCATCATAACATTTTTTTACGAGCCAATCCCAACAATTTACAAATTCTCGAAACTGTGCAGTAAATCACTTGTAGCGCTGCATGCCAAGGAACCCGATGACTTCACACCGTCATTTAATATTATGTTAAAGGTCCGACTACTATTTATTTATACTTTACAACATTATTCAAACCTCCATAGTTTTGTCAGTCAGCTAATTCTGGTAATTATATTAAGCAAAAGCCAATGTTAGTTCAAGAATGCTACAACAACGGGGAAGAAAACGATTGATGAACTGTGGGAAAGATGACATGGCTAGAAACGGGGGTGGCTAAACTAATGCCAACTAATATAGAAGCATGGAAAATGACAAGATAAGGGCATGAGAATCCATCAATACAAGACAATTACACATCTGAACAAGACAATGTGAGACAGAACACATAAGACAGATGTGTTCTGTCTCACACCAGTCGGATGTGTTGCTGAGGAGTTTGTGCGCCACTTCTTCTTCCGAGCTAAAACACTAGGAGTGATGTCTCTCAGGCGTTTTTGGGGACAGTCTTTATGTAAGACTTTGACGTTCAAAAAGTGCGGGATCTCAGCATAGTTTGAATAGAGTATGGCTATTGATTTTTGAATGATGATGTCTCAACAAAAAAATCATCATCATATCAGCCGAAAGACGTCCAATGCTGGGCCTCCCCCAAGTGTCGCCACAACAACCGGTTCTGTACGTCTCGCATCCATCGGCTACCAGCGACCGTCACCAGGTCATCGGTCCATCTTGTGGGAGGCCTTCCAACAAAAAGATATATCACGATAAAAACAATGACGTGTAAACAGGGCAACCATAGCATCAGGTGCGGCCGCAGGCCAAATTGCGCATGATCGCCAACAACAAACCGACTCTTGCGCAGGTAAAGTTCATAAGTCACGTTAATATCGGTCAGAGTGCGATTGTTCCGTACTGAAGACTTCTTTGTGTAGTGCCGAAGGTTTCGTAACGTTTCAACGACAGATAGATGAAGATGAATGGTTACTGGGGTCAGTTTGAAAATGTGCGTGAAATATTAGGTTTTATGTAATTTCTAGAATTTTTGTGAGTTCAAATTTTCGCCATTAGTATTAGGTGTGCTTTTTGGCGATGGCGAGATTCGGGTTATTGCATAATTTGTGTGTTTTGCAATGGATTGTTTACTCTTTTCTAAATGGTCAACTATATCAGTGCTTTCTATGACTATAACGTGGTTAATGTGAGGGTGCTGGTCAGCAGTTAGTTCTAAGGTAGGTAGTTCTAAGTAGACTGTACTTAGTTGGTTTTTTTCGCAGTTTCAACAACACAGTCGTTATGTATTTGGCACGCAGAAATCGCAGGTCAAATCCATGATTAAACACAGAAAGTCGTAAATCTGTAGGCCTCCACATATCGTGGTCCGCGTCAGTCTCTGGCACCGATAGAACGTCCTCATTCTAAAAAAAATTTGTAAAATTTAACACAAGCTCCAACTACAGTTACAATAATAATACCATCCATATCATTGACATTTTGTTAATATCCATCAAATATCAGTGACCGGACCGTACGATAGCGAGACATTCTCTTTTAATTATCAACCTTATGTCTTAGGTGTACGATCTGTTCTGTGTTAGGAGATTTTGGCCAGAGCTTTTCGGCAAAACGAAAAATGATTATAAGTTTTATAGCAAATGTATCATTAGTATAATGGTCTCTTACCGTTAGCATTTGTTTGAGTCGAATCACGTTTTATGATATTAAATTTTAGTGATTTATGATAGAAAAGCAAGGTTTTCGCGAAATTTGTTGTTGTTATCTGATCTGTCATTTTATATTTAGGTCAGTGAATTAGCACTGTTGTTTTTCACGAAATATTATCGTAGTATCATGGGCATGGACCTGTTTTATTTTTTTGTTAGACTATCTAAATAAATGGAACTGATCAAGTAGCCGTAGTAAAAATTTCATAAATACAGCCATTTCAGGCAAGTAGCTTAAAGATGCAAGAAAGGTTAAAACTGTGATGGACTAATTAATAACACAAACAAAGAAGTATGGAGTGCGACGACATGGCTGCACCGGTGAGGACAGGACAGGAGTATAACGAAAAAAAAAAACCGGCCAAGTGCGAGTCTCTCTCTACTACTCTCTCGTGAGTCGTGTGTGTCTCGTGTGCGAGTCTCTCTTTCTTCGTACTCGCGTACGAAGAGTTCCGTACCATTATCTATAATAAAACGCCAAAGAAGTCACGTTTGTTGAATGGGAGCCCCACTTAAATATTTGTTTTTATGGCGGCAATAGAAATACATCATCTAAAAAGAAAGAAAGAAAACACGTTTATTCTGCCACATTTATGTGATTTCAACGGTCTAGCTATCATAGTTCATGAGATACAGCCTGGTGACATACATACAGACGGACAGTAATAGGGTCCCGTTTTTACCCACTGGGTACGGAACCCTAAAATACCTCTTTCCTGATGCTATAGCAAATGTATTCATTTGATACCAACGATGGTCCGTAGAAGATGCTATTGGTCACTTGATAGTTACGTAAGGAATGGCTTTTATTTCAATATGATGAACTGCCTGTGACATTCCAGCACGTTTGATTGGCTAACAAAGTTTGGCAGAGGTGATAAGATTGGCACACGTAGTTGGCCAGGGCCATTACCTTCTTAGTTGTACAGAGGTGCCCGAGGCGATGAGCCAAAATTTACCTACACAGTTTATAAACCTTGTCTACTTGTTAGAAAAGTTGCACCTTGTTAAGTAAACGAGCTTACATCACAAGAAAGAGACAAAAGTAGCTTAGCTAATCTATGTTTATACTTTATACTATAAATGCAAAAGTTTGCACGGATGGATGTTTGTTACTCAATCACGCCAAAACTACTGGATATTGATGAAATTACGCACAGAGGTACAGTATAGTCTGGAATAACACATAGGATACTTTTTATCCCGGGAGTATGTTCCCTTGGGATAATTATCGACACTCACGCGGGCGGGGCGGCGGGTGGCAGCTTAGGCTATACAGGAACGGGAAAAATCAAGATATGAGTGTACGAAGTCGCGGGCAAAAGCTAGTGCGATATAACAATTGAATGTATTATTCTCGCCTAGGGTTGAAGGGTTGGAACATAATGCATGCATAATGCCTAATACATTACAAACCTAACATAATATGGAATATATCACACTTCAGAACATAGATTTTTATCTTACTACACGGACTAGGTACAGCATATAGTAAGATAAAAATCTATGTTCACAGAAGTAATGTAATATTTCGTCAACACAGCTTTCGCTACAAAACATGATATTCTACGAAAATGTCGAAACAAATCGACGCGTGCGCAGTGTGGGACTCCATGTTCCACGACGCGGTTCCCTGCGGTTTTTTATCGCATTCGCAACTCTTGCGCAACGTAACGCACAGCGGTAGAAACCGCATGTTTTTAGGACATAATTGTACCTTTCCTGTGGGTTGCCTTACTGTTGGCAAGACTGCAATAACTACGTAAATTATGTGAAGAAAGTTAGGTGGGCGTGTATTGGGAAACTATTATATCAATTATTACTTACGAGGACGTAGGTGTGTTGATTAATTTAGGTCTGCAGTTGTTCAAAATCTAAGCAACTGACGGGTTGATCACTTACCTGTAACAAAGAAAACAAAAGATTTAAATACATAACAAAGAAGTACAATTGGAATCAAAATCAGCTTTTGGTAACAATTCGAAGATTCGGTGTTTCGTGCTAGTCTACATTCCGTTCCATTCCTTCAAAGCCAAGAATAAAACAGACCGTACATAAGTGTGGCGTTGTATCTGGCTATTGATGGCATACCTATGTAAACCATTGTTAATTATATGTTAACACGATCTTTCCACCACAAGTCAGAACTCTAGTCTAGTTCCGCTAGTCCTATCCTCGCTGCCAAGTACCCGGCGGTGGCGTGCAGCACAGTGGTCGTAACTCACTGGTGGCTGCAGGTTGCAGGTAGGCAAGTAGCTGGTTCACTCTCGCTGTAGAAACCGAAAGCGGTCGGGTGACGTGTTGACTACTGCCGCCTGCCGACTGTGCGCCCGCGCCGCCGCCGGCCGGCGCAAGCGCAACCCAAGCCCTCACACAGTCACACCTGCTCCGGCACTGCTTCCTTAGTCATGTGATCCGTGAAAATCTATCAATACTAATGGCAATATCCTACCTATGTGTTCCAGATACACCCATGACGGTAAATTAAATGCAAAGTGCAATTAAAATAACTGTTTCCATCTTTAAGGGTCATTGTACTCATCATTGAGAGCAACCAACATCCTTAAAAGCCAAATCCCGATAAAGAGGTGCTCCACACTATACTTCGTGATTTTAGGGTTTAAAACTTACAAGGTTTTTAGTCAGATGTTTCAATTTTTTGTGTTATGTAGATTATACCTGAATAATTCAATACCGAGAATGATTTTTTTTAACGTTGCTCCACACTAGGAATTTCTCCTGTATCGTGGGTGCGTTTACAAACATACATACTCAAACAGCCAGACCCGGAACAACTATCTGTAGGCCATACAAATATTTGTTCCGAGCGGGAATAGAACCCGCGACACGCAGCGCAGCAGTCAACTGCTCAACCACTGCGCCAACCGTGTCGTCGTGGTTGTTTTCGCGTCAAATCCGTTCCTAAGCTGGAGACAAACATAGGGACAAAAGTCTCATGTGCTACTGCAAGCTTTATTTGGTTTGCCGAACTGTTTCTTCCTACTGCTCTTTCAAACTAAAGAATAAACAGTGGAAGTTCTTAGATGGTTTTTATTAAATACTAGCTTCTGGCCATGACTTCGTCTGCGTGGAGTTCAGAATTAAAATACATGTTTTCATTCATCGTTTTCCCATGCAATTATTTGTTTGCGCAATATTTCCAGTTTTTCTCTTCATAAAAACCTTCTATAAAGTATTAGAAAACTTAAAAAAATGAATAAAATCGGTAAAGCCGTTTTCATTTATGACGTGACCAAGGATACGGGGATTTATTTTTACATAAATTTACAGAAGATTTACAAAGTAAGGAAAACTGTAGTAAAATTCTACGGTATGTTATCTTTGCAGTAATCAAAGCCACGAGCATTTTCTGATGTGTTGTGTGACTTTCATATCAACACGTATCGCTTTCCCGAACTGAATGAGCGGCCTTCCAAGAAATAAATACCGGTCCCTCGAGACTTGGGTCTTCATTCCGCAATGAGTCCACACTCCACATGCTTCCACTAAAAGAAAAGTTTCAACTAGACGAGCTGTTTCATTTAGGTGTGCCTTCATTCTTTAAGCTTTGTTGTGAGTGTGACATTAAGATGAAGTAATAGAAATAAAGAAAATCAGATAAACCACGTAGACTTCCAGACAAAAAAGATTTTTAATTACGTGCTTGGTAGATAAGCAAAAATCTAGTTATCTTAGAATCTTTACACACGCTAGTGCAATACTAGAACAAGAATTTAAAACCTAATAAAACAAATATAAAACTGTCACAATAGCCACTAAGATCTAAGATTTCAAATGAAATAATCAACGTTCAAAACAGTATATTTGATGACAAAACTAACGGGAACTAGACCAAGCACACAATATTATCATAATCTAACGTTTAAAACAATAGAAAAAGAATTTTATTGTTCAAAATAAACGTAGCGTTATGTCAAAATTATAGAGATGGCCGACAACCGACAACTCTATGGTTATGTCAAAATATCAAGATGGCCGCCGTGTTCAGTGTTTGATAATAATTAGTCGTTGCGCAAAATTAATAAGTTTAGTTGCGGGGCCGCGGTGATTTGCCGGAAAAATGGCCGGTCACTAAGACAATAAATACAGTTTATGTAAGCAACTGTGGGATTTGGAGAGGTATCGACATGCTCACGTTACGCAGTGAGTTTATGAGTATGGCCACTTTGGTCACGGATAGTTTGACACACGTATGATACGCATATTATGAATGAATGAGAATTTTGGCAAGTTTTATAGTCGCAAGATGGTCAAAGTCAGTTATCATTTTACTAAACTGTCATAAAAACCGTAATAACTGAGCATTTACATAAAATCTTATACCATAACAATTTCAGTAGCCCACGTTACCTACAGTAGAAGACTCCTCCTCCTCCTCAGTCGTTCACTCTTGACTATCCAAAACATCTCCAATTACGGCCTTTCGAAATCAAAACCATTAACCATTTTCCATTATTAGCAGGTACAACTACGGACTGACATGAATACGGTGAACGGACAAGTCCTTAACTCCTTATGTATTGAAAAACCATTAAGTGCGCTAAGTGTGTCAGACCTTTCAAGTGTCAAAGCCCTCGAGGCCTTCACACATTGGCGGCGTATGGCCCATGGGTAGCCACTAACCAGTGTGCACACATTACATCACACACTTGTGTTTTTGCTAGACAATTGTGAGGTAATTACCCGTAATTAGCGGCACAATGATGGTCACACATTGACATGTCCCTTTGTGCGCCTGCGCAGGTTTTGCGACGATCGATGAATGGGGGAGAAAAAGTCGATCAATGATCTGTAGGGTGACCATGGGATTGAAGTGAAGATTGACGAGCTTACCTATGTAATAATATAAGATTGTCTTTGGTTCTCTATAGGCTTCACCATCCGCCTTGCCTTTTACCAAGTACGTTCCAGTCCAGTCGGATGAAGCTGAAATGCATTATTTTACGTGTAGCGACTGCCTCACAACACACTACACAAGTACACAAGTAGTTGCCACAACACTACACAAGTGGTTTTTCTGGAGGCACTTGACCCCAATGATCGGTAGGGAAGTCGTTTTATTTTAGCACTGGCCAACTATTCGGCAATGAAAACTTGGTACCAGAGATAGCGTTAAATGCCTTGCTTACGTGATCAAATTAAACAATGAGAAACTGTTCAGAGGAAGCCGGATCTACATTGGCTATGGAACACTCCAGTAACCCGTTTCCCTCGGTTTGTCTCATAATTAGCAGTTCTTCCTATCTATTAGTGGACAGCGACGCATTACCCAGCACTTACGCACAATCGCAGTGTTTAGCGCTACGCGATATTACTGTGCAGCGCTAAAGCGTCTGTGATGGATGGCAAGGTGAGAAAAAGCGGTTGAAACGATCGCAAAACTTAATTCTAGTTTAATTATGAATGAAATTAGCAATCCTAATATATAAAATTCTTCCATGATTGATGAGTGACTGTCCGAGTGACTGAAGGACAACGCACAGCCGAAACTACTGGTCGTAGAAAGCTGTAGGGTAGGATATATATGAGGATTTCCCAAAATTTCTAAGGGAAGGGAACGGTAAAAAACAGTATATGCGCGTACTAAGTCGCGGGCCGTCTGTTTCTCCGCCACCCTATATGGTCTGTTAGAAAATGCTTAAGGCAATAAGTCCGCCTTTGTACAGTGTTTTTACTAGAACACGAAATTTTAATAAATAAACAATCATTTCTGGTGCTCGGCGATAGTTTCGGAAGCCAAAGACATTGACGAAATCGAGTAGAGTAGGGATTCCGTTTTCCGCACTTAGACTAGCATTCGGTCCGTTGTGCGTGGGTGTCCTGGCTACGATTGCCAGTCTAGCTCCGCCCAGAAGCATTACTTATCATAAAGAAGTGTTGTAATTAAGAGAGATAGCTAATCCATCATGGTGTCCGCTCGGAGACTTTCCCAGCGCGCGGCCGTCGCCCCCCATTGTTCAGACGTATTGATTTGTGGGCGCGAGGCACGAACGCACTCTGATTGGCTTGGCACGCTGCACGAAAACCGCACTAGTACTGCTGGATAGTATTAACGATCTGGCCGTCTGGGGGCCCGTATGTCCTAACAGCTCAGAATATGAATATGCACTCATTTATCAAAAAATAGATTGAATTTTAAGGCCCAGCAGCAGGGTTCAAAATAGCCCAACCAAAAACTCAAAAAGCTTTACACTGTTTTGGTCTTTATGATGGGTATACCTATAATTATAATACATTAATTACTTTATTAATGAATAATGATAGGATTCTGAGAAAGAGGGATGTCATAAGTTCAAAACGTTAACCAATTGCCGATTCGCCTTCGAAACGTCCACCACGTAAGATTATTTCATTCTTCAGAACAACTGTCTCTCGAATAGTCTCCAGTACGTGCATAGCTAACTATTCAAAGTTTTTACGAACGAAGAGTTTACGAGAGCGATTGATAGTTTTACTGCCTAGTGAATATTGACTGATGATGACAGCGTGCACCTACTGCACAACAGTGCACAATAGCTCCATCAGTTTCGGTACATATTGCTCCGGATTGCGCCACGCTGCATTTTCATAATTCACATGATGCAAACTAGACATTGAGGGGTTTACGAGTAGACGCGCTGTTTACAGTGTTGTAAGTGTTGTAACGCACTTTAATTGACGAAGTAGTGCACAATGAAGCCGCGATTTTAATTAAGATAAGTACTAAGTTTTTTACTTCGTGTTTTTTTATGCTTTATCAAATGGACCTCAAGGAAACGGAGCGTAGCGCTGGCACTTTATCAAAACGAGAAGTAGCGAAATTGAAAATGGAAAAATGCTGTTTCAAAGTTCCGGATTGGAATTCATTTTCAAAGACACTCATCGCTCTATGGACTCACAAATTAGACGATAGTTTTCTTTAAAATTATGATTTATGTTTTTAACATTTGCCATTCCCTTACCATGACTCCCATATATCTAGCAAACGGTGACAAAGACATTCTCTGGAAGCTTAATTAAGAAGATTTAATTTAATATAATTACTACGAAAGTTATAAAGCGATAAAGGAGCTATTTGTGTATGTAAGAGTTCGAACTGTTACATTACATGGTAAAGAGAAATGCATTAGTATGTCGCAACGAGGATGAGTCAGCAAGTCACATAACTATGATCATTATGGTCGTATAGCCCCCAGCGACATCTTATTATGACCACTCAATCTTGAGGAAGGTCCTATGCGTTGCGTAAGTCGAACTGAACACGTGATTATTAGCCTTTCTATCAATCAGACAAGAATTATTCTTTATTTTTTTATTAATCTTTTTTAACTTTTCGTGACTGATTTGATTGGATTGCTAATTAGTTACATCAGAGTTTAGTAGTAAATTATCTCGAGTATTAGAAAAAATATGTCACATTTTGGGAGAGCCATATTTTCAGCAGAAACGGATTGAACTAGTTGGCCCTCATTGAGATAAGACTTGGTTTAAAATAACATAACTCAAAGTTAAAATGAAAGAAACGAAAAATTTTCAATTTTTTTGTTATGCATGTTTATGTATGGTGAAAATGGGCCCAAATTAAATTCCAAGTTGGCGCCATTGATGCACCTTTCTTGACATGCCATGGGTTTAGATTTCATGGTTACGAGGAACCGGGGGAACTACGGACCTATGGCCCGACACGCACTTGGCCAGTTTTTTATGAATATTCGGTTAGTTGGAAAACTGTAGGTTCATCAAGCCCGCATTATGAACCCTTGCAAGATTGTAAGCTATCCTACCATGCTCTGATGCGTAATGAATAACCACCTTTTACCATAGAATCATCAGCTTTCAAGAAAGGTCCACACATTAACACATTACATAACTACAACACGTGACAGTCCTGTCTATAAATAGAAGCACACTTACCACCGCTAATCGGTATGCGGCTGACGAATTGACACTATTATTTAATGGCGCAACTGTTATTATGAAACAAAAGATTATGATCAATGATCGTTCGTGTTTATTCGATAGGTTCTCTTGTTTTGTGATCGTTGTTCTTGATTTTTTGGTTATCTGATGGTGTTTTGTTTTCGTAAGTTTGGTGAAAGAATTTAGAGAGTGCGTTTGGTCAGAGAGTCGAGTCTACTCATTTTTAAGCAACGGTCACATTTTCATCTCAATTCCAATCTGTCAAAAAAGCCTTAATCTCCATACATTTTAATAGGCCTTCTGGGGCCATACCATGACGTGTTAAAGCGTGAGTAGTTCGAGCGAGAAGGAGGGATGGAGCTATACACCTAATACACCCTATATAACTCCATCCCTCCTTCTCGCTCGAACTACTCAAGCTTTAACACGTCATGGTAGGGCCGCTGGCTGGTCTCTATTAGTACGCCACATATATTAAGTTTTTTCATTATTTTTTACTCATACTTTAATGCTACTATCGATTTCATTTACTTTTTCTTGACAGGTTTAAAGCATATTAAAAAAAAATGAAAAAAAAACCTAAAAGCGGTAAGTAGCCTGTAAAACGTGTAGACGGGGCTCGTTAGGGCCAGAGCCTGCCAGGGTTGCGGAATTTGTTCGAAAGAGTCACCGCGGCCCTGGAATGCAAAGGGCATGAGGAGGAAAACGGATGAGTTTTAGTCAGTAAGAGTCTGACACTCCCTTCAGCGCCAACCAGCGGAAGAAGTCATTTGATGAGTTCACATCCATAAAAAAAAACCTGTAAAATGTATCTGATATAACTTGGAACATTAACACTAAATATGACTCGTGACTCGTGTTGATAACAGCGAAGTAGCTGAAGGTGTTATAGTCGCAAACCTAGCATTTTAACACGATAATAATCTCTAGGATACGTTCCCTATGTAGTACACGTGGCAAAGTCCGGCCAAATTCGTGTACCTTATGCTCTCAGGCTAGGGACTTTTGAAATTAGCTCAAGTTTTTTTGCTGAGGGGACTGTTAACGTGTTAAGTAAAGGACTGGTCCGACAATGGATGGGAACCACTCATAACTTTCATCTAGCTGCACTTGCCCTTCGCAGGTACTGCGCACGCACGTTTGACCGGGGGTCACACACGAGTGGCGGCCGCGTGTGGTGTGTAATGGCGCGGTTTCTCCGCCATCGGAGAAAGTGCTGTAATCGGCGCGTTTCTAGCCGCCCCCGGCCCCGCCCGATACTCAGTCGCCACCGATATCTACTATATTTTTCCATTAATTCGCGGAGCTTGGTGATTTGGAGCGTTGAGACTATGGGGTTTTATTTTGCCCCAATTAGATTTTTTCCGCGTGAGGCTGGAAAATCCCGGAAAATTTGGAACCGTGCATTAACAGTGACTTGCGATTCTGATATTTACAAACACCTTCTATTGGTGAAAAAATAATTGTCATAAAAAAACAATCTGTTACATAACATCATAATTTTCTCAAATCCGCAATCAGAGATGCAGTTAAAGACCCTCCACGGTTGATGCTCCCGAACGTTTAAAACTTGTGAAGCTTTCAATCACGTCCGACTTGCTGCTTCAATTAAAATACTGCCAATATCTATTTAACTTACATAAACTGTCTACTTCATAAAAAAACAAAGCATCAGGTACAATCTTCTACATTAATATAATGTATTTTCTTGAAGAAATATTTCAAGGTTACGACCCCGTTGACAAGCAATAAAGTTTTACATAAATTAATAGAATTGATTTGCTATCATTAAAATATCCGTTTTAAGAGAACACTAGTTTCTAAAAAGGAAGTCAACATCACATACATATGTAAATACAAGCTAGGGAGCAGTTTTGTTTTCAAATTAGAATAATTAATTAACATTGAAATTATTGTAGAATGAGATCTCTTAGAAGTTGAATGTAGGTGGAAAGCAAATGAAATGTGTGCAACTTGAATTGTTTAGAAATACTGCGGTTTTGGCCTATCGGGAAGTCTGCCTATGATATTTCACTTGAAAACAGAATAACAGTATAACTAACAACTATGTAATATATGATTTCGTTGTTCCCTAAAAACCTGGCAATCACCCACAAGTGACTATTTCTCTAAAATATAGGTCTCTGCAAATCAATTTACCATCGACTCTCATTATGATAGATTACTAAAAAAATCTAGTTAGTCCGTCAGATATATATTGTTTCCAAGAAATATTAGACACGTATTTTTCTTTTTTCAAGTAAACAAAAAAAAAAAAAGTGCGTTGAGAACTCGTGTGACGTCATTTGTATGTACACTTTTTACGTAGGTACACGTAACGTCACCAGCCCCCACTCCTGATCTTTGTTGCGTTTTATGTTCGTCATTTTTTATTAATTTGATAAAGCAAAAAATACTTGTCCAATATTTTTCGATAGACTAACTGACGGACTAAATAGAATCATATATTTTTTAACCAGGAATCATCCCTATTATCATGCATCCTGAAGATCAAAGGTCAGCAGGTGATAGTAAAAGTAATTACGAAATTACTGGCTGATGGCTATTTGAGCTTTCAACGCGTTCCTAGTTGTTCTTATCTTATGAAAAAGTCACGAACAGATCTACAATATCTCTCTTCAGAATAGTCACATAGGTTCTTAACCAAACGCCAGACAGCTAAACCAAGCAATGCATCATTGTCAAAAGCAAATAAGCTACTTAAATATCCAGCAAACGTTCCAGACTGCAGCATCCATTGTGTTCCTTAGCGGGCTATCGTTTAGAAAGCACTCTTGCCTCCCAGGCCGCGAAATTAAGATGTTTCCATTAGAATTGCAGATGTCGGTGAAAGCAAAGCCCTTATGTTAACATATAATAACTGATCTGTATGTATGTATGCGGCTGTGGCCCGTCCACGATGTTCGCGGATTGACAGGCGAGCCCGGGGGTCGACAGTAGTATGTTCTGATTATGGTGATTATGTGTGTTTATACTGATTATACGGGGAGGCTGGCTGGGATGACGTTGTTAGGTCGGGTTGCGGACGGTGTACTGCCGAGCTATCAAGTCTGGGTTTCTAATTAACTCTGCCGCTTTTGTATGTTTTGATGGCTTCTAATTGGTATGTATTAGATCATAGACGAAGGATTGCGTTGAAAGTAAGGTTTGTCTTCAAGTAACATAAAAAGGTGCAGGTTCAATATCATACTTGTCACGTCACAATTAGTGCGTTATAGTTGATCATGTTGTAGGTAACACGTTGCAGTAAAATTTTGGTGTTCGAAATGTCGCGGTCGCAGCCAATCAGCTTAATCAGCCGTTTCATTAAAAGCCTAGACTTTTCATTGAACTGCGCCGTTTAATCAGCGACATCAGTGACATGGAGAGTCATCAAACGATATTGAACAAAAGAAGTCACTTAGGTCGCTGAAAGATGGCGGCGCATATGAATGAAAAGGCTAGGCAACCAACTAAACGGCTGATTATGCTAATTGGCTACGACAGATACACAAAACAACAAATCGCATGGTCAGTCAGTAGATATGTCGCAGCCAACTAGCTTAATCAGCCGTTAAATTGGTGGCCTAGCCATTTCGTTTAACTGGGGCGATATTTCACCCCACCTAAAGTGACATCTTTGGTTCAATATCGTTGAATGACGTGCCCGTGTCAGTTATGTCGCTGATTAAACGGCGCAGTTCATTGAAAAGGCTAGGTTTTTAATGAAATGGCTGATTAAGCTAGTTGGTAGCGATAAATATACTCTCACGGACACAACATTCAATAGACCAACACCACACAACACAAACCCGACGAACTTATCAAACACATTACCAGACATCGATCGATATCATAAGACCCTTTCAACAAATCGCGGAAATGCACGTCGGGTCGTCTGGGAGGCCATAATTTTATATTAACCACGACCATTCCGCACGAACTGAAAAACACGCTCGGAGCAACCGCGGGAGTAAAACAAAACACCGGCGTATCGCACTCTCTGTTGTTGAGATGCACTCACACGGGCAATGAACATGACCAATCGTAAGCAATACTGGCCGATTGTTTTACAAAATGACAATATTGAGCGATAGGAGAAACTCCAAGAAACTTTAGGTATTTTCATACACGAATTTGTTTTCATAAAGAAAAAAAACAAAACACGGAGCAATAGGGATGATTCCTGGCTAAAATGTATGATTCTATTTACCTAGTCCGTCAGTCAGATTATCGAAAAAAACGTGTCCCATATTTTTTGGAAATCTATCTGATGGACTCAATTGTTTTAATCATCTACATTCTATCCTATTAAAAAGACTGTTGCCGAAAGAATAGCCGCATTTTATTGAAGTTGCTACAAATTGCTCCAGAGTGATATGTGTTGCCGAGCAACAATTGCGCAACAATTGCCCGTGGAAGCGCACCTTTACAACGGCCGGTCCTTTTGATACGTAGCTAATTGCCGCTTTCCCGCAGGAAGGCGCCGATTATCGCGTTAATATGAGGAATCTAAGTGGTAGCAGAACATTGCCATCACTATGTATAGGACTCTTATTGGAACTCACGGTCTATGGTATGTGTGCTGTTAGTAATCTTATTGCAATGAAAGCTGGATAAATCTTTATGAAGCTGATTAAGGGTTTCGTATGAGACTTTAATTTATTAGACTTCTTTGTTACACTTTGATTTATTTTTAAATGTTTAAATAAATAATAAATAATTAGTTTCTGGGATTTTGTATCAATTTAGTGGCCTAGAATAAAATCAATGTTCTGGAAACATTGTATGTAATAATTTTGTTCTAGACACAAATTCATATCGTGTCTTAAAGTAATAGAAGGTGAGGATCTGATGAATGAAACTAGCACGTACCTCGGATTCATAACATTAAACCAATCTCTGTAGCGTACTATAAATCAATTACTTCATAAATTCAGCATCTTCGCTCCAGTTACTATGGCAACGGGCACGCAGGCGCGTAAACAAGACGCCAACAATCCAATATAGACCTTATCTCAACTTTGGCAGAGTATAATTTAAAACGACCATCGAAGCTGAAGCTAAGTATTGTTGACAATTGAAACTGCGTTTTATTAAGTGATGATAGGGTTAAGTTTTGGGTGTGTTTGCCAAGGAATAATTGTCAAAGAGTGCGCACACGCACTGCGCTCTAGTTCTGAGCAGCGGATACGATGATAATCATTTGTTTTAATTGTGCGAACGACTCAGGCACTTGAATGTCTACGCGATGGAACTCCGGGCTCCGTTAACTTAAGCATGGATGAAACCTATTAGTATTGTTTATCAAAGCTGTGGGATCATGGGAATCAAAGATACAACATGATTACTGTTCAGAAACACTTTAATCTTGATCCTACGTCTTAATCTATCAGTAAAAGTCATTGCAAGTTCATGAAAGTTCGGTATGAAAGCTATTCAGTTTTCACATATCTGGTAGACACCATGATTAATTGGTTTAGTTTTTTGTTACACTATCGTTTTAGATTTACTATCAGAAAATATACTTAAGTTTTCATTCTTTTTTTTATCGTCATTGATTTCATCATCAAGACGCTTAGCGCTACCTACAGCACTAACTAAAGCTCAAAACATTTAAATCATTTACGTAAGTTCGATTATTCAAAGATATATGAAACTCTAGATTTAGATATACTAGATCACGTAGATCTCTATGTATAAGCACGTGGAGGGAACTCAATGGACAATCTTTTAATTCAATAAATAGTTCAAGAGGACTTCATTTGTTTTAAGGCCAGGTTTTCCGGAAAAACGTTGTTTTGCATTGTGTAAAATTGTGTTTTATTCGTAAACAACACGGATTTAAATTTTGAAAAAAATATATTACATATTTCACACTTCGATCTTGCGATTTCGGCCGTGCGATACACGATTACTTGCACTTTACTGCATCCAATTAAATCGCAAAGACAAGTCAAAATCAAGATGTAATTATCATTTCATTTGAGTTATATAAGGTTTTGAGTCATAAAACTTATACCACAATAAAGGTCGTAAAAAATGTGATATAAATCGGCCGTCATAATGTGAAATATGAAAATACGTATCCCACTAATTCCAAAATCAAGTGATTTTGTCGTTTCATGAGCGCGCCCCGTGTCATTTAGTCCCGAGCGGAACGTGTTGGAAGTCGGACGTGTGCCAAATTTTTGCGATCCCGCCACCCCCGCTAAGTTCTGTTACTGGCTAAGCCTAAATTGATTACAGTGTGCCGCGAATTTAATGTTTATGTTTATTTACGTAAGATTTATTTTTTATTTTGGAATTTTCACGTGTCGAGTGGTTAAATAATAATACTTGTATACAATTTAGTGTTCAAACAGTTGTAATATAGTTAGTTTTTATTAGATGTAGCTATAATTTTGTAAAAAAAAATGGGGGAAAAAAAAGTTGTCACGGCTCTTCGTTGCAGCGGTGACTACTTTTTTTTATAAACTTTGGCTGAATAAACAAAAAGGTATATAGGTATATACATAATTTACTTTACTAACTAGGTAAGTACCGACACAAAACAGATAAATTTCCACACCGCAAACATGTGTGTAAACAGTTTAATTTAAACCTTATTTCAGTACGCATAAAGACGTGCGCTTTAGTGGTTTAGTTTTCGCGCGGAATAGATTTACCAACCGCATCGAGTATGTAAAACAATTGAATTTGAACCCTATTTCAGAGTGCATAAAGCCACCTCGCGCGCACACGATACAATGATTTACTGTTTTCAAATGTCAAATAGGTAGTTCACCCCGCTACGTTAGTCTTGATGGTTTCGGAGAGTTTGTATAAGTCTTATAATATTTGTTATTTATTAGAAATGTCCGTTTTCACTTATCTTACTCCTAAACAAATGCAAAAATAATAGCTCGTATTTCCTACATGAGAGTTGAATATCGGTGCAATAATGTTGTGGTGTTCATGTAGAGAAGAAATATAAGTGTAGTTATACGCTAGGTGGGTACCTACTCACAGCCACCACAACACAACAAATAATAATATTTATGGTGTCCGCAACGTTTGTGTAGGTCTCGTCTATGCCAAACAATACGCGCAGCGCACTCGTGAGTCGCGTGCCATAGTGTAAAAGTGTTACAGTATGACCATTTCCTATGAAAATATTATAATAACATACTTTTGGTAACGTTTAGGCTACCGGACCAGCTCATTTATGCGCTGTACACTAGAGTCCATCCTCTTACTAATTACTAACAATGTATCAATCTATGTGGTCAGTTTGGATAGTTTTTCCAATCCAATGCGTTACTTTATCGGTGTTTATTGGCAAGAGGAAAAATGTATAGAAATTATAAATTACATACACTAAACTGTTTTTAATTGACTATTGTATTGTATATTATTAACCGACTTCCAAAAAAGAAGAGGTTCTCAAATCGACTGTTTTTTTTTGTTGTATGTTTGCTCAGCGATATTTTCGCCAATTGTCAATCGATTTTGATGATTCTATTTTTTTTGGAAGTGTATCTTCCCGGACTGATCCCATTTCAATTTGGTGAAGATCTGATGAAGAACTTCGGAGACAGGTAACGGAACTCTTCATTCCCGTAGGAATTCCCGTTCCCGTATAGCCGTACAGCCTTCCCCATGAATGTAACTATCATAAATTCATAATCATAATACAAAAAAGAATTTCTTGCACCGCGTCGCACGCAGTCACGCAGGCTCGACGCGTTGAATTATTTTAATTTTACATTATCTCCTAAACGGTGAGTTCAAATAACATGCTGTAAAAGACAAAATTTATCTTCATAAAATTATCTTGATGATGAAGTAACTTTCGCTAGTAAGGATTAATATGCCTGCCTAATATTAATGCTGAAAAACCACCTTTAATTTTTAAATAAATTATTTGACATAAAATGCCTTAGTGTGGCATATTTATAAGAGATAGATATAGGTGTAACGTCGCGGACTTTTTTTTAGATCGAATGAAAAACAATATCTTTGTTGTACATGGTACTTACGTATAATTAGCTATTACCACAGCGCACTTAGCGCACATCCACTTTATAATATTATTTAGTATAGATTTGAATAAAGTAGTATCTCATTATCATTATTGTAACACCATAAAATACATAAAGAAATTAAACACACACCATATTACAATTCTATCCTATTTATTTATAACGGTTTGCTATCTATGTTTCTGTGTACGTGCGTCTGTGTGCCTGTGTATCTTGTCTTTGGCACTGTAGCTCCGTTATCTTTATTGAACAGGGATATTTTGTAAGTTTTTAAAATTTTACTTGTTAATTACCAACAAATCAAAATCAAAATTTGCGTTACAGGGCAATAGAGCATGCGGAAGGGCGTGACTTGTCTCCAAAATAATACTCATTTATTGGGGTTACCCCCGACGGTATAGTTGGGAACGACACCATTGTTGAAATTAAATGTCCAATAACGGCATTTAGAAAAGGGAAATGCTGCTATTGAAGAAAGTAAAATACATATATTTAAATTCGATAGAATAAAACATACCAGGGTTATAAACAAAAAAAGTGATTGGTATTACCAAGTGCAGGGTCAACTTCATGTAACAGAAAGGAACCAATGCATTTTTGGAATATGGTTCGGTGAAAACTAGTAGTAGAAAATATTTCAAGAGATGACGAATTTTGGCGGGTGCATATGGAGAAAAAAATTATAGATTTTTATTTGAAATGTATATTGCCAGAGATTGTGGATCCGCGCCAAAATCGCGGTATGCCAATACGAGACATAATATTGAAAGAAAACAAAGAAAATGTTAATGATAAGCCTGTGCAGCCAGGTCCAAGCAAATCCAAGGACCATATTCCGTGTCAATCTACTCAGCTAGGTCCATGCAAACCGAGACAGCTACAGTTCAACGAATTTTAGCCAGTTGCATTGGTAACTTTTATTATGTTAACTATTTGATTAAAAAATATAAAAACGTTTTTGTTTTTTTTTAAATAGCATCTAGGCAAATTCCAAACCATTTATACTTCTAAGCTTTCTTGAATTATAATATTCAAGAATTGTAACATAATTTTCCTAAAGTAAGTGTGCCTACCTACTACTTGATTTTTACGAAGGTATCGCACCAAAGCCAAATAGCGCGCGACGCGTATTTTTGTATCGTACTCGTATTCATAATTTTCGTGTCAGTCAGATTTTAAATCCACCATATACTCTAAAATAAATAAGTATTATTACTGATTTTTAATGATTAGTAATTGGATTCAAGTTTGTACAATACGTACTTAATCCATCTATAACCTTAAAAAATACTTAATAGAAAAATAAAACAAAATAAACTTATACTAATCAATTCAAGTTGATCTACTGCATTACTTTATCCTGTGACGGAACTTAGTACCTACCCGAGTCCGTGAACTCATGAGCGAGCGGTGCGCTTGGTGCGCGCGTCTCCCGCGCATCGTAACTTATTACGTATTGCTACTCCTTGCGGGGCCTGGGGTAAGCGTTAGATGCCTACGCGCTCAAGTCAGGCTCGCCTTAAGCAATGGCCAAAGTTGTTTGGTAACCGACTCACACATATGACAAGCTTGTACTGTGATCACCACGTGATCACTACTGCTTTGTGCAGCTATGTACAAGGCAGCAGTTTTGGCACGTATTAATAAGGCCGCGCCACTCCTCGCAGGGCGGGCCGGAATGTGGCACAAGGATGGACGCTCGAAAAGCTTCTGCAGCTTTGAGTATTTAGTACCTATAACTGCGATGGGCCGATTGCTAAAACTTCTGTTGATATTGTCTCGCGCTGTAGAACTCATTACTAGATCCTCAAGTACTCTCAACTGATTGGCTCCGTTAAACTTCTAAACTAACTTTATAACGAGTTAAAGTTGTATTTCTGGTGATCTCTTAAGGCCAATTCTACTAAATTTAAAGCAACTAATTGCAAATGAGGTGCGATGCGATCGTTGCTTGAAAATTTCTAGAATAGGCCCTCTGATCTGAGTGCAAAACCTCTTTCCCTGTTTAAAAGCTACACATTTGCTTAATGCCTTCTCCTTTGTTTATTCCTAAAAACGCAGTCCAGGGTTTAATAAATACATATAAGAAATACATCAAAATTGGTTACAATCGCAACTAGAAGTGGAGTAGGCCATCATGAGTTCTGTTTGACACTATCGTGATGACTATGCAGTGTTGGAGTGACTCTCATTTGTCAAGAGCTCGTTGCATAAATAAGTAACATCTCCTGGAAATGCCTTCGCCACAGTGCCACAGCGGTAGACGTGTTCCCGGTAAAAAAGAAATAATGTATTTAGCATAAACATGAAACACACGGAAAATATAAATAACAATTAAAATGGTATGACGGAAATTAAGTGTGTGCGGCAAATCACGACTGCGCTAATAAAGTCCGTGTTAGCGATAAGTCAGACAGACTAATGCCGTGTAAGAAAGACTAGAGATCATACCCACCCTTCATGCCAACTCTGCTGGAACATTTATCTGCCAGGATCAACATTGGGCAGTTAGAGTCATACTGCAAGTTATAAGGTCGTGGCATTCCTCTCGGGTAACGCCCTGTATCTGGCACAAGGATCTACTGCTCACCTTATTTTCATGCAATCTCATGCTCATGAGATTATTGTTTGTTACTGAGAACAGATATTTCAAGTTTTAGCTTATTAAAATAAACAAAAGTTTTTACGAATTATAAGTTCAGAATTTTTTATCGTCAAATAACCAAAACACAGTCTTTTAAATGCATTCCCTCAACGCTTCTACTCGTAGGGAGCGTTTTTGACTGGAAAGATCGCGGGTACAAAAAACTCCTAGCTTTTTATAGTCTGTGAAGTTAGAATAACTTGTATCTTTACGATCTGCAACAGTGCCCCAGAATTTACCACAAAAAGCAAAAATAATAAACAAATTAACATATCTACAAAATCAATCAAGTAAATATTGCCAGTAAAGTCGTTTATGACCCACTTCGAGTCAGACTAGATTACGCTCAATGACCTCCATTTAGATAATTTAGCGAATACCATGTTTGACATTTAGCATAAAGTAATATTTCAAAAGTGTGTTGCCAGCATCGCGAATTATTTCTGAACTGGTAATTTATATTCAAATTGAGAGCCAGACTGTCGGAAACGAGTTATGGAAATGATGAAATATCGCTGATGTGTGATTGATAAAGTTAATTAATGGTCGGAATCAATCAATAAATCATCTTCGAGGCTGGTGATTAGCGGCAGTTGTGCCAGTTATCTGATGCATGGCAAGCGAAGCCGCGTGGTTGAGGTTGTATCGTGATGTTATCGGCTAAACGGTGTTATTATCAGGGTTTACCTACTAGTTGATATACGATAGCCGCGTGTCATAATCAGAACCAGATTTAGATCCCAATCTGTTACAGTGTCGCCCTGCCAGATCTTGTGAAGCCAGGTTCTAACTCTTAGTTACATTGAGCTGGCTTGATTAATGTTTTATGACAATGATTTATTATTATCCCCATCTCTAGTACACCGATACCCAGCTACCAATCTAATATTTCTTACACATCATGCTCATCACTCTTTTGTTTCTCGTGGAGACCTACCCTATGGTTATGTTTTTGACATAACCCTGTCTTGCTCTCTCCAGTGAGGTCAAAATAGGATCACAAAGTGCCACATCTTTAGCACAAATAGGTGCTTGGACTATAAAGTATAGCCAACAAACTTTTTTGACAGATTACATGCGTTTAATGATAAAGATGCAAAATAACACAGCCAAGCTCTCACGAACCATCAGCACTAATACCACGATCGGTTACAAGCAATGAAGCCGGTAATGAAGTCCCGCGCTACGCCTGCGCATGCACGTCCGGCTGCGCGAGCGCGTAGCGGCTCGCTTTTTGTCCGTTCCGCTCTCATACGCACACGCGAATTCTCCGCGGGGATATCTCACTGACCAGTGGGTACGGGGAGTTTATAGATAACAATGCTATGTATAACCAATCTTGCTATTTACGTTTATGACTTCGGGAAACTCGTAAAGCTGTCAGCTTCTCACATTGCTGGCCATTATTTGTGATTGATTGGTCAGTCGTCCTGTTATTCGGAAATATTTTACAGAGCCAGTGTTGTATAGAAATAGAATATCTAGTGATGGCCGATGTAGTGGAGTTTAGGTTTGAAGAGGGTTTGTCTTTCCATTGCATCATCTGCATGATCTCTATCTATTGACCTGTGATTTTTTTAGGTACAAAGATGGCCCAGAAATTTGTGGCCTAAGCTACACTAATATGAATGCGACAGTAACTCTGCCTTTATTTATGTCTTGCTGTCTGTTTTTTACCTCTTTATGTCTTAAAGGCCAGTTTCCCCAAATCGGTAGGTTATCCAAACCGCTCAGGATTTGGATACACGAGTAGACAATTTCCTGGAATAGGACACACTGTACGGTGAAACCATACACAAATAAGGCACAAATGCTTATTCGTGCATTTTTACCTCATTTCACTAATAACATTGATATTAGTCAAGCATTCAGTACACGATTAGCTCCTTTATATTACTATAAACCTTTGTATTTAATTTGACTTTATAAGCAGCAGTATCATTTAGCCAACATCCTATCTTCTACATGGTCCTTCGAGCCGGATACCTAGCTACACATACAATTACTTTTTATCCCGTGAGTATGGTCTATTGGGATAATTTACGACTATAACGCGGGCGCAGATGTAGCAGAAGCTGATCTGTAATGAAGTCATCGAAGTACATAACAGTAATAAGCGTGAACTGTCCCGATGAAAGATGTAATCGTTTATTTCTCATAGCGGTCCCGGTGCTCACTCTATGGTCAGTGTCTTGTCTCGGGCAGGGGGCTGCGCGGGCGCGCCACGCTCCGGCGCACACTACTAGGGTTCACAGTTTCCTATGAATCATTAGTAGAGTCGTTTTAAAATATTAGCAAGTTTTTAATTATTTTGGCAACCGACTGCGATACAGTTCAGTTGACGGACCAAAGGCTCTAGACAAAATACCATTCTATTAGCGAATGCGATTGTCGAACTGCCAAAATTTAAGGGAATGATCACGTGACATTTCGACAGCGTTTGTCAATCCCATTCATTTCGACTTGACAATCGCCTTCGCCACGCTACTACCTACAGTCAGAATATCACCACCTTGTCATACCTACCTTATATTATGTTAACTGTGGTTTTGTGTTGTTCGTCTGTGACCTTTGAAGTCTAAAGATAAGAACCATACATAACATATAAACTCAGGCATTTTACCCATGGGGTTAGGCAGAAACTATACAAACGCCACCTGCAACGAGCCTTATATACTCATTTTGCTTTGTTTCGTTAAAAGTATCTTTTACGGAATTTTACCAACACTGCCGAAAATTTGTACAGACAACCCTGCCTGTGTTCAATGGGCAATGGTCGAAAGTGAGCAGTTATTGTGCGTATGCGCCGACAGTGCTGCAGTGGCGCGAATCATTTCATATCTGATCTCTTTTTATATTGACTCCTGAATTGATTGAAGCAATAAAAACCATGGAGCGGCTAGCGGTTGTTGTTGTGAACACTTTTTGCTGCAGAATATTTAAAAAGGTACCTAATACGTTACGTTTTTTATTAATCTATCTACAAATATTATAAAATCGTGATTTATCTGTTTTCCAGATTTTTTTGGAGTACGAAATTAACTTGGACGGATCAACAACATAACCTTACTTACATATTAACTTACGGTAACTACTTCAATAAACAAAGTTATGATAAGCACGGAGATATAATCATGTCAAATGGCGTTAAAACAAGCTGTCACGCGGTGTCACTTTTTCTATTAAAAAACGCAGTTATTTAACTGACACATTTTGAAGTCACGTAACTTGTAGTTAAGGTAACTGGCTACAAAAACTCTAATTCGTCCAAACAGAGATACTTAAATTGTTTCTAAACCAGTTACCAGCAACCATTTCTTTTTCAATTACAGAGAGATGTAATTTTTTCGCGATTACATTTAAAGATACGCGTTATTATTCAATGCGCGTGTTACACAGTCGTTGAAGACATAATAGACAGAAGGCCTAGTAACGCATTTTTTACAGAGAAAAACAGTGTAAAGTAAAAATAAAATTGAGCCTCAAAAAATAAATGTATCGTGATGATTTTATTAGGATTTGTCGTTAAGGATTTCTTCCGCTCTGGGCGGAGCGAAAGCGACTGTCAGACTCTTGCTGACTAAAACCCATCCGTGTTCCGCCTTATGTCCTTTGCGTTCCAGGGCCGCGGTGACTCTTACGAACAAATTCCGCAACCCTGGCAATGTTTGTCAGCTAGTAAGTAAATTATGGTATGATTTAATTAAGTTTATGTGTTGATTAAAAATCATGTCGTGTCACTGCTGTCCCTTATTTAGTTGTGTTTGTGTAAAAGTCGTGTGAGCCTTCTGTATTATTTGTTGTGTCCTGCGCGTGCGCCGCGATCTAAATATTTGCGGGCGTTTGTTCTTGTTTATTTCGGTTTCTACCAAAATTACCGTTTCACAGCGAAACACGAAGTGAAAAGAGAAACAAGCTGCAGATTTATGTTAATTTAATACAAAAAAATAAAAGTGACTGAACGTTTCAAATAAAAAGTTTGTAACAATGGAGATCCACAAAGTTCGGGGATGGACGATTTCTAGCTATAAATCTAAAGCGTGAAGAAGGAAGCTTTGGTTCAGACTAAGAAGGCTGAATGTAGGGTTGATATATATGTCACAGCCAACTGGTTCAATTAGCCGTTTAATTGGCTGCCTAGCCTTTTCATTTAAATGCGCTGTTTTTTCAGCGACCTAATAAGTGACATCTTTAAGTCAATATCGTTTGATGACTTGCCCATGTCACTTATGCCGCTGATTATAGGGTTAAATGAAAAGGCTAGGCTTTTAATGAAACGGCTAATTAAGCTAGTTCGCTGCGACATAGGTGTAATTACAACTAAGGACCATCATAGACAAGGTTAATTGATTGAAATAACACAAACACACAAACAATATTCAAGCGGTGTATTCATCGAGAAGTACAGCAGCTGCAAGCATGATGTTATGTTTATAGAATTAATGTCTAACAACAGAATTAATAAAAACCTAACCTGTGTCAGCCGTCGCGCAGTCGGAAACGACCGCACTTTAAGAACTTTTAAAGAAACATGCCAATATTTAGTAAACAAGTTTTTTCATTTCGGCATGTTTACAAAAACAGTGATTGCATAAGGGGCGTGTCAGCATATCAATCAGTTCAGGAAGGACTTGCGCACGCGCAATGCGGAACACGCTCGTAGTCGTAACTGATGGCTGTACATACTTTGCAAGTTTTTGTTCTAAGTTCTGAATAACTTAGCTATTTTTTATTATCTGTATCTAAATTTAAAACCATTTGATATCAGGTTCCATTCTTAACTATATCTTAATTATGTATTTAATGCGTGACTTGTTTTGGTCGCAATTATTTTAAGAATCAAACGTCGAATTATCTGGAAAAAACTGTGCGTGACATGAATTAAATATTTCAAGTAACCTTTTAATAAGATTAATTAGTTAAAAACACGTTTAGCCAGGATATAGGTACTTATCGTAGTTTTAAAAAAATGATTGTTAGTCGTAAAACTTTATCGAACCTAAATCAAATGACATTAATTAATTTCTACACGTCAATATTTTTGGTCAAATTAATCTAGATGAGGCCGGTGTTTCCTAGCTGACTACTCTGAGAAGAAACACCCAAACAAACTCAGAGGACAAAGTCTCTTTTAATTTAATTTAAAATTTGTTCATATTTGTGACACGTAGGTTAGACGTTGTACATGATGTTGTTTATAATAATATAGTTTCACTGTGTGCTGTCTGATGCGAGACGCACAGGGCCGGTTGTTGTGGCGACACTTGGGGGCTGGGGGAGACCTATACCCAGCAGTGGACGTCTTTCGGCTGAGATGATGATGATGATGAGGATGATGATGTGCTGTCTTGCTGAGCATACAATTATTGTTTAATGTCTATACAATTCATGTAATGGTCAAAACGTTTACTATAATTAATAGTCAATTTAATTCAATGAACTCGTGCATCTTCCATAATATTAGAACTTTGACCTCACGACGTTCAATCATTACAATGATAACAGCTGTGGATATTATTAACGTGCGTTCATTACTGCGTTACATCAGCGTCGTGAACTCGTGACTTGTGTTGGGCAACCTGACCACACTAGCCCAGCACTGGGCACGTCCGCCCACAGCAACCACAACATGGCCACAATATGCGCGTAATCGTTAGCAAAGATTTACTATTATTTTGGTTGACTAATTACGTAGATATTGGAGTAACTTTTAATAGTGTTTTATTTGGTTTAAAACTTATATTATGTACCTTTTAAATATTCTCAAATATAGAACTGAAGGAGAACCTTATATTTCTTCAACTGTTCGTCGGTGAAACATGCATGAAATACTTCAGCATACTCAATTATTTGTTCTTCTATGTGAATGCCCGCAGTGGTAGAGGACATAGGTGTGTGGAAAAGGGAGAGGGTGGACTTTGCCCAGCTGTGGGACATAACAGGCTAATTAGATATATAGATAGATGACAATGGAATGAAAAGTAATATTTTTTGTAACTTATTCTGAGTCTTATTTAAGTTCTTTAAAAACTTGCTAATTTTGTTCCAATGCGATTCCAATTCTAGCTACTATAACTTACCTACAAGTAAGTTACCTACTGCGGAACTAATCAATTTACTAACGTAATTAACGTAATCGTAGCTAATGAACTGAGACAGTACAATGTCCTTCAATGTAACGTGAACGTATTCCGGGGCTATTCCCATAGCCAATGTGTAAGTGTGCGGCCGCACGCGTTGATGTCTTTTGTATGGCGCGTAGTTCGTAGCGGTGAGTTATTTAGTTATATATTTTGATAAAAATCTGGGAAAATGCATTTCAAAGGGCCAATTCTATTATTTTTATTTGAATTGGCCCTCAGGGTAAAATACGAAAAATCATTTGATAAAAATAAAATAATGCTCTCGGTTATTTCATTTGACCTAGACCTTAAACGATCATTAAAAATACAAGTAGCTACTAGCATCGCCAGGATAGCTACTAAAAAAAAGATTTTGTCAAAAGAGTGTATAAATTAAGGAATATAGCAGTTACAAAAACGCGATATCATGTTAGTAACGCATCAGTACACTGTACGCGTTACCAGTAGCAAGGAAACTAAACGATATACCTAAAAAAATATTCACTCATTTAAATAACTGACTGACCGTGCTTATTCAGCTAAAAATATTTACACGTAAAATTGAATGAAACTGACGGGCGTTATTTCACGGTGTGTTTTTAACGTTTCAGGCTATAAGTCAAGAAGTCAGCCGGAAACTAATTTTTTTGATTGTTGATTGGTTAATTACGATTTCAGTAGGTTAACGTTACTAATTATGTTATTGCTAAACAATCGTTGTATGAATAGCGGGCATTCAAAGTATTTAGTATCTTAATCAGATTCAGGGTTTCAAAAGTAGATTTCTGAAAAGCATTTTTTCTTTATCGTTCTATCTATCTATCTATCTAGTATGGTTTCCGCACTTAGTCCTGCTGTGGACCATTGTGCGTGAGCCATGTCGGCTGTCATTCAAGCCAGCCAACCTCTCTCCAGAAGCAGATCAGCCCACTCAGTGTGTTCAGGATGTCTGTGAGTGAATTAGGTGTCCCTATTGTTTGCCTCCGTATTTCGGTAACGCCTGTGCACTCAAGGAGCACGTGCGATACCGTTTCCTCCTCCTCCATGCAGGCTCTGCACAGAGGACTGTCTGTTAGTGGTAATGGTTCTTTATCGTTTCTGGCGGGATTGTTGCGTTAAGAACTCTTATTAACATCAACTGAGACTAAATATACACTTGTTGGGTGTAAAATGTCCGATGTGTGAACAATAATCTAAAGAACTGACACTGAGTGCTTTGTTCTTTTCCAATGCCTTCAAAACCTGAATGTTCTGAACAGCCAGCTTGTATACATATAAACCTGTTAACACATACCAATAGAAAGCCAAAGAGTTACTAACCGTGCTAGCAGGATGTGCAGGTAACAGCACGAGCGGAGGCGGCTTCCTCTGCTTGCGCACCCCGCGTCGGGGGCGAGTGGAGTGCGCCCCCGCCCCCGCCCCCGCGCCGGCGCCCCCGATCGCCCCAGCCGGCGCCGCGTGCCGCCCCAGCCAACGCGTCACCAGCTTCTCCTTGCTGTTGGCGCTGCCGTACTCCGGCTCCTCCTGGGGAATGAGGGTTGTGTAAAAATTGGCAAAGCTACGATAGCAACTGTAAGTACAGTCACCTACCTATCACGAATTTGGTTTTTAAAACGCCTTTATTCCGTAGGGGGAAGGGCTATAGTTCAACTGTTTTTACTGACATGTGATAAGTTTACTAGATAATTATGCCCGGTCCAGAATTGGTGCTGTCATAACTGAGTTTAATATGCTGGCTATTATTCTATTTGATTTCGATTTATTTAATCTTGATTAGAGATTTTATCAGATATTTATTAATTACTTTTTTGTTGGCATACTTGTTATAAGGCTCGACGACAGGGTTGACGCAATGGTTGATTGACTGCTGCGATTCCCATTCGACAAATATTTGTATGGCCTACAGATAGTTGTTCTGGGTCTGGCTGTCTGTGTGTGATGTGAGTTTATATGTTTGTAGACGCACCCACGATACAGGAGAAATTCCAAGTGTGGGGCAACGTTTTAACATACTCCATTATATCCCATCGCCTGCTTGTATCTTCCTGATACAAGCAGGTAAACGGAATTCCACTACATGGCTAGTGCTCTGTTAAGTCACTAATTTCTTTCTTTAACAAACACCTCACCTTTTTCTTCTTCAGGGTCTCCCCCTGCAGCTTGACCTCCAGCTCCTTGCAGAGCTCGTGGTTCCTCACTCGCTCCACGTCCAGCCCCTTCTTGAGCTCGTCCACCTTGACCACGAACTGCTGCTGCGGCCGGAAGGCGGGGTCGAACTGGTTGTGGTCGTAGGGCTGCTTGGCGCGGAAGCAGGGGCACACGCGCTTGGACACGTGGTAGATGCTAATGATGCACACCAGGCAGTGCACCGACGCGATGATGAGCAGGGCGATGTTCGTCAGCACGGGCGTCCACGCTTCCATTTCATCCTGTTGGGGAGGAGGAACTATTTAGACTGACGTTGGAAGAATGGATGGCTCACCGTTGGTCGGTGGAAAGGGTTGACGTGTAAAACTGATAGATTTTAACCTATTTGTAAAATTAAAATCTTTAAGGAGCTTCTTTCGTTTTCAACTGAAGTATACTTTGTATTCTTGTCCTAAAACTCCTTTATATTCACTGACATAAAGTTCGTCATTAGTCATTTTGAAATGGAATCAGTCAGTTGTAGGCCTACATAACGTTTTCTGAAATGGAATAACCATTTCAGAGAATTCAGAAATAAATAAGCAAAATTATCACTGATTTTAATTACATTACATTCAAACAAATACTATATCCACAATGGATCCACTGTTAATACAAAGTATGTTTAAAACAAAATGCATTTTGCTAAAAAATAACAAACTGTTTCGTATATTTTACATTTAAGACCACACGCCGTAAATGCCAGCAATCTAAAATTAATAATAACACTTCCAGAGCCTACACCACCAACCTCGACCCAGCACTACCTACAGCTAAGACCAGCTGACCTCTAGCGCTGCCGACCTGCCGGCCACCATCACTACTGTTATACGGCCTATCACTTCATTTGTCAGCATTGTTTAGTCATTAACACTTGCTGACTTGTATTAATCTATTTGAATGAAGCTGCTATCAAAGTATCGTTAATTAAAGCTTCGGTGCTTGAGAGAAGTAAAATTAATGAGTATCTGTTTGATTGACAAATTGACGTGATATGTGTTTCTATGTACCGTTCAATGTTAAATATAATTTGTGTGCCTCTCTCAGGTTGGGAAATCTATACTTATATTATCGCTGAAGAGTTTGTTTGTTTGGTTGAACACGCTAATCTCAGGAACCCCTGATTCGAATTGAAAAATTCTTTTAGTGATGGATAGCCCATTTATCGAGGAAGACTATAATAATATGCTATATAACATCACGCTACGACCAGGGGGTCGAGTCTGCTATTGCAATCGTGTCTCAATGACCGGTCAATGATCGATTTTTGACGTATAACGTCAAACTTATGACACATTTCCCATACAAAAACTGTCAAAGTTGTCAAATATTCGATCACTGACCGGTCATTGAGACACGATTGCAATAGCAGACTCGAGCCCCAGCAGGAGCGGAGCATTAATGAACAATGTGACGCGGACGAAGTGGCGCGGGTGCGCTAGTCATTATGATAATAGTCTACCTATAATATCATTACTAGCTGACCCGCGCAACTGATGGCCTCATCTGGTTTAAATTGGCAAAAATAATTAACACGGTAGTGTTATTTTCAACCAATTTACAAAATAAATTTCATTGAAATCGAAAGACATATGAATCTGCCTGGCTTTTCCCAACTACGTTCGATCGGCTCCAGTCTGATCGGATGCAGCTGCACTTCAACAGCATAATATGTATATAAAATTTGCATAAACAATTGTTTGAAAATAAGTTTAAAAATACTACTCAAGAAGACTTCACTAAATAGTGAATAAACAGTTACGAAATTAATTAAGAAACTTGTAAATCTTGACTAGCCTGTTCAGAACAATAACATTATTTCAGTTAATACGAAACTGTAAACTGGCAGTATTATCTTTTGTTCACGACTCCATTCACTACGGAGCGTGGAAAAGAGCTCCTTCGAGAACAATATTGTTGTAAATATCGTTTGAATTTTAAATCGCGCGACAAGATAATAAGCCCCATAGATTTGCACTTCCCCGTTATTTGGACACATCTGGGAGAAGTTGTAACCCATGTGTGTGGTCTTATACATTCCCGTTAGCAATAAAACGTGTCATAGATCATATTGCTTCATGGAAACTTAAAACAGCAAGAAGACAAACAGTCTGGAAGAAGTCACTGGCGACTGTTCCCGGCTGAGAACTAAGTACTGTAACTTAGCACTGGAGTAGTTTTTTATGTAAATATAAACAGTTTTGTCAAGGGTATGATTTAAGCTATCGCCAATTTTATTCGTTTTGAATTTCTTTAATAATAGGGTTTGTCCTCAAAATAGTGGATCTGTCACCAAAATGTAGTTGCCAAATAATTGTAAAAAGCAATTCCATAATAAATCACATGTAATCCTCGGGATATATTATCAAGTATCAAATAAATAGGTTGGGATTTATTATAAAACGGGAAGTAAACCATATTACTGGGTGGATTAAAAAAAATAACCACGAAGGTGATGGCGGGGTCTGTTCGCTCGCTACGCTCGCTCACTTGACCCCGCCATCCCCTTCTAACCTAACCTGTCCGAGTCGGGGTGCCCTAAGCTCCCTGTGCCCTATGTTCGAATATTAATATTTGGTGACAGATCTACCATTCTGAGCACCAAGCTACTCTTACCTACACTCTTTGTTTATCTGAGAACGAAAATATTTCGTGGCGATAGATCTATTTTTTAGGTGATACAACTTGATGACAAATATAAATTTTGGTGACAAAAAATATAGTTCCCTTTTGTCAATACGTCATTTATAATAGTAACCAATATAATCATCGCTTTGCGGGTCGGTGAACGATTACTGATAAATATTTTTTTGTTCTTTGAATAGAAAAACGCTGCACCTTTCTTCACGCCATTTCCGTTAATAATTTTCGAACAACTATTTTTTAACACTACCATACCGCACAAGTTGCAACAATAGAACTTGTCACCTTTTTGGTGCAAGTAAGTTAACTTAACTTATATGAAGCGAATCCTACTGTACTCTCTAAATAAATAGTGTCACCAGTTAGTGCGTTTTATAGCAATAAGGTAAATTATGTGTGCTCCCAAAATAAAAATTAAATTAAAAGATACTAAACTCGGGCGCCAGGGAGATTCACACAGTACAAAAGTAATAAAAGGTTGCCGGAAAGAAGTAATCGGAAGAGTCAGACTTTTAATCTGCCGGTGGGAGGCTAAACAAAGAAAATCAAAACAACTATTTTATCTTTTCTCTATTTAATGGCCCGTAACTTTTATAATTTTTAAACCCTTATTCTAAAATATAATATGGTTTAAGTTAATACATAAATTAGGAATGTGATATTACTGCATCTTGCACTAAATGAGTTAAGATTTAATAGAAATAAAAAATCCTACCAGATTGCTGGCTTTAAAAATAATAAATACGAAACCGTAGAAGAGATGATTGCCGGATTGCCGTAGTGTTCCAAAAAAATAAGTAATAATTTCGGATATTTAAAATCCAAAAATGAAATAAAATAAAACTAATTTGAAGAAAGAAAAACTGGATAAGAAAAAAAAAACGCCAACAGGGGGCTGTAACAAAACATTAAAACGTTAAGAAAAGTCATTAAAATGCGAACACGTGTAAGCGTGCATTTGGGCTAAAACTTACCGTTTTCTTCTATTAAAATAACTTAGATGCGCATACGCAGCCAATTCTATTATGCATGCGAGCGAAAACCATCAAAATCTGAAAATTAACAATTTCGTCTAATAAGATTCTATCACGAGACGCAGACATTACAATGTCCTGAAGAACTCAAACTTACCGAAAATTAAGGTCAATCCTTCTCACAAAATCGTTCTAGGTCCGTTTGAAAATCATTGCCTTTTCATTTAGGCCAAAATATCCGAGATAAATACGGATTAGAGAAAATATTGGCGAGCGATTCAAAATTATCGACCGGCCATTTCTAAATAAAAAGCGTAGAGTGCCTCTGTCAAAAGTGACAGCTGACAGCTTACATCAAAACTAGATTATTGTAGTTCGGAAATCGACTAAAACCATAAAGCATGTGACGAGGTAAAAAAAACTCGTTACAATAGTTGTTTTACTTTATTTCTGTTCACCGTTACGTTTTGTGTAGTAAGTCGTAATTGTAATGAAGCTGTCGCAGTGCATTGAACTCTGCTGCACTTCTCTTACGAGAAAATGTTCTAAGATTTACCGACAGATTCTACTGACTGTGACTATGAAGAACAAAGGTGCTAATTTGCACCTTTGATAACGGATAGACAAATCATTGAAAATATTGACTGAGAGTCATGGGTCATACTCGCAGATGCAAAGACATTATAATCTACCCTTGAAACGTTACAATAAATCTGTGAAATTTTACGTACCTAATCCACTTCTGTATATTATTTGTGTGTGTGTGATTTGTGTTGATGGCAACAACTTCTCTCCCTATAACATAGAACTTCAATATAACTGATGAAATTCGAGTACTATACGTACACCTCTGCCTAACCCTTTACCGTTTATTAGGATTGCGTTATTGCTAACAACATGCTTCCAAAAACGCCGCACTTATCTATTTTCTATTCTCCGTATCACGCGTGCTATACAGTCGTTACATCGAACACTAATGAGTGTGACCGCAGATAATTGACGTAACATTCGTGTGTCGCGTCATTACGCGTGATGACCGCCAGTGCTTCACCGGGCAATGTCAGCCTTGACCGGGGAGTATCCGGTCGGTTGCACCCCATTAATCTGTTTACCTTATACGCTGTGAATTACTGAAATTATGTATGCGTAAGTTATAGTGATTGAAGATGTTAGCGTGTGACTTTGTCGCGTGAATTCGCGTGGCAATCTACATTATTATTATTTATTGCATAATTGCACACACGAAAACATACATAATAAAAGCAAGCTTTACCCGGAATTTTATCGGTAAAATATTAAGTTACTTAGTTGATATCTCAAAGACAGGGTCCATAATCGTCTCTATTTATTAATATTAACCACCGGCATGTATCCATAATGTACACATGCCCGGCATGTGTACATTATGGATTGCAATAAAGATTTGAGATTTGATTCGATATTTTCTTTGAGAACTTTCCGGATCACATAGTAATACAAAATGAGGTTATTTCTATTTCTAAAAGAAACGACCGTAATTTGTATTGTAAATACTGTAAATAAGATATAACTGATGCCTATAACTGGCCCTATTTAGAAGTTCTTTATATAAGGACAGTTAATAGTTTCTGGCCGAATGAAACTGTCATTAAAAGTGGCGGACATCTTTAATTATGCGTCCTCAAACGTTTATTCATTTATCTCTAACTAATACATAGAAGTCACGTCTCACACTATGTGGAACAAGGCTGCACTGCGCATGGCTGCAGTACAATCTGTCGCATGTACTCGCAGGCTCACAGAATACTGTCAGGTTCTATTCATTAGCGCACATGTCACACGGCGACCTTCCAACATCCTCGGTCCTCGCACGAAGTAAACAAGTGAACAGTGTTACTTGTTTTTGTATTTTCGAACGTAGTATAAGTACCTAGGTATCGTCAAAAAATAATAATTTCACGTGGCCCGTTATGTCATTGACTAAATGAAAATAATTATGCTGCATTCTGTTTGCATTCGATAACGTGGAGTAGGTAAACTATCGCTCTCACTATATGTACCTAAATCAATCAGTCACAGGTCACTTTACCTCTAATTTCTATTTTGATAGATTGCGACTGAGATACGAATGCAAACGTCGCTTAAAATGAGTAGAGTTGTCTCTCAGGAGGTCCGGAGGTCTTGGTGAGTCCGCTTTAAGTAAATTCTCAAACTCCATGCACCACACACCACGAGAAGCGGAGAGCTTACTGCTTATGTCAGAACCGTGAAGTTTCCTATGTTTTTTTACCCTTGATTGCCTTCCTGAATGGAAAGCCTGAGTCCTCAATAAACACTTGAATATTGAGTAGGTATTTACCTTACTGTACGTCAAAAAGTGAAGAAAGTAAGGAAATACTTAGCGTAAGTACTAAAAGTTGAGTAATTCGTTTAGCCGCTGGTTCCTAGAATAAGTTAGCAGTACTAAGTGCTGCGTTGGGTAATGCACTAATACGTGAGATATGTTAACGACACGTGTGCTGTAATGTATGTTAGTGTAAGAGCAGTACAGTTACGTCCTCTGCACGTGGTTTGGTATTAGGAAGCTTTGAAGCTTGCTAGCTGAGTTACACAATTAAATAGGGTGTAAATAAATTAACATAAAAAAAAAACCGCCTTCAAAAAAAACAAACAAAAACCGTTCCCACTAAAAAGTTGAAAATAAATATTTGAATTGCTTTAAAGAAACATAATTTAAAAGTAAACTTATTTGACATTAATATTTTGCAAATATTTAAAATTTATTACTTCTTTTTGGAGCCGGTGCCAGGCAGCAGCTTTATTGTTGGAACTTGATAAGTATCTAGTTATATTTAATATCCCGTGTCTTTGTTTTTTGATCCACAATGACAAAATTTAAAAACATATGCATAAAGACAATGCTAAAAATGTCAAAGTACTTACTTAAAAAGTGGCTGGAATTTTTTTATATTTTTTTCGTTTAAAAGAAATTATTGTGCATATTGGTTAAATTTTTTCGAATTTAGTCTAGTCCGTATTCGTCTTTTAATTAATATGTGTATGCAATTGGTATCTTGGTAGTTTTATAGTTAAGTTAGAGGTAGTTTTTCTAGGAATTATTGCCTATTCGTATTTCCTTGCTTTGGCTGGCACCGACTCCAAAAAGAAGTAATAAATTTTAAATATTTGCAAAATATTAATGTCAAATAAGTTTACTTTTAAATTATGTTTCTTTAAAGCAATTCAAATATTTATTTTCAACTTTTTAGTGGGAACGGTTTTTGTTTGTTTTTTTTTAAGGCGTTTTTTTTTTTTGTAAATTTTTTTTTTATTTCTCGCCGGTTAGTGTTTTTTTTTATTAATTAAAATGAAGGCAACGAAGTTAATATCGTTCCTACATTGAATATTCTTATGAAAAAGGTAAGTACCATGTCGTAAATATTGTACACTGTTTTTTTTAAACGTTTTATTCCCGTGAAGGGATGATACGCCGCATAAAATACCTACTATCGATGTGTCTATTTCAAATAAAAAAAATGTCCTTTGTTACAAATTCGAATTAGTTCTCGCCTTACGATAAACCGAAAAACTAGCAGTACTCAGTAGGCATTTTTCTCACCTTAACACTGCTAGAATTCATTGTTTTATTATGAAGTTCCCATGCCTACCTTCTACCTTCCGGTTCCATCATCAGAACAGTCTGATAGTATAGTTGTTTTATCTCACGAGTGCGGGCGAGCCATAGTTGTGTAGGTAAATGTACGTGCACATTGTCTTAGTGTGCGTAACCTTGAGAGCGACTGACACAAGCTCACGCACACTAAGACAATGTGCACGTACATTTACCTACACAACTATGGCTCGCCCGCACTCGTGAGATAAAAAAACTATACCTTATAGCCAAAGTGCATCTCATGACAATTCTAATAAGCCCAAACACGGCTGGGATACAGTGATTAATTACGCAGTTCCGGTGCCTACCATCCAGCTCCATCATCATCAGATCAGTTCGATGATACCATTCTCAACATAACTATTCAGAATCAAATGTTTATTTGCATTGTCATAGTTGCATTGTGATATTTATGCGAGTGTCAAGTTCCGTTGGCCACTGGTTTCTGATCTTCTCCACCAGTTCCACTTCATCAAATGTTACTTTTTGACTGTAGATGCTTAAGTTCTCGATGAAAATACCAAAATAACTATATGGTTGCCTATAATATTTGAGGAGTTCCCTCGATTTCTCATAGATTCCATCATCAGAACTGGATTTTGAAAAAAATGGGACCAATCTGGAAGCATATCAAGCAAGGGGAAAAAAAAATTTTGCAAATCGGTTCATGAACGACGGAGTTCTGAGGTAACAAACATAAAAAAAAAAAAAAAAAAAAAAAAAAAAAATACAACCGAATTGAGAACCTCCTCCTTTTTGTGAAGTCGGTTAAAAACATTATGTCTTCCCGGAACGCTTAGGCAGACATGTACCGTTTAGGACACACAATTTATCAGGTAATTATGTAAAGTTATTATGAATTTATTTAAGAAAAAACTTTTTTATTACAAATTCAACCGAATTTCAAATTTCATTTCACTTTTTAGCACCAGTACCCCCAACAATCCAAATATTCCAACCAGTCCTTATCAATTTAATTGTCCATCTCCGAAGTTCTCCAACTCTTTCTTTCAAATAAAAAAAGATTTTTGCGAATCCATTTATTATGACGAAGTTATGCCTACTGGGCCTTAACATACATAAAAAAAAGAAAAAATAAACATCAGAATTCCGTATTGATAACCTCCTCCTTTTTGAAGTCTGTTAAAAATTGACCATTCCTCTTTTTATTTCCGATACTACAGTGCCTACTCATTCGGAACCCTTTGTGCGCGAGTTCGCACTTGGCCGATTTACTGTTAAATAATAAAAAAGGCTATTTGAATTTGGGTAGTATTTAAACGAGTGACTGTAAATAAAAGTTTTAAGTGACAAAAATAATTAATTTACGTTATAGTATTACTAAGTGAGCGACTGACTGCGAGTGACGAGAAATCAACAGAACAGCAACTTACAAACATTCATAAATGAGAAGCTTTATGATATTTGAGCGACCTAATATTTGTTTGAGTGTCAACGTTACGTCCTGCATTTTTTTAAATATTTGGCAAATGATATTTCTGGGTGGTTTAAAAAAAAATAACTAACCTAACCTAATTGAAGTTGCCCTCTCTGTATTTCTAGTCGCTCACTTAGTAATTTAGTCGCACGGCTCGAATTTTGTTATCTGAAATGAATTAATCACAAGCCACTTTTTGTAAGCTCGTTCTGGATTTTATTATTAATCAATATTCGTTAGTTTAGTTAATTTTTCGCTTACTCAAATTCATACCGCTCAAGTTATTAAAACAGTATCTCATCATCAGTCGCTAAGTTATTTTTTTATTCGATCGTTTTATAATTTCCCTTTGAATTTGAGTACTGAACAGTCTTCCTCAGTAATTGAACGAAAAGTATCGCTTACATAATGATTGTCAAGAATATAATCAACTGTGATGGAGTGGCGTGTCATTCTATTAAAATATCTATGTTACTTCACAAATTGCGAGGTTGTCACATGAAAGAAACAGCAGAAGTGCTACTCTTACGAGAATCTTGGATATTTGCCTAGTAGTCAGATACTGAACTTATCCAATCATAATAAAACCTATTTTTAGGGTTCCGGACCCATAGGGTAAAAATGGGACCCTATTACTAAGACTCCGTTGTTCGTCTGTCTGTCTGTCACCCTGGCTGTATCGCATGAACCGTGATAAATACACAGTTGAAATTTTCACAAATTATGTATTTCTGTTGCCGCTATAACAACAAATACTAAAAACAGAAAAAAAACAATATTTAAGTTAATGGTGTTGAATCGGTTTAAAACCAAAACTTTCATTTTTTAGAAAGAGAACGAAATTTATAAAGGCTTAGTTTTCAAGTGGAGCTTCTGAACTATCCTATTGTATGCTAACATCTTGAAGTACAAATAAGCGCGACTGATAGCGAGTTATTTATGCAAGCAAGTGTAGCAGCCTCTAGCTGCTAGCAGCCGCCACTAGCCGCCAGCAGCTTGCTCAACAGCCGGGCAATAAATAGCTCGAGCCGATTTGATATCAGATTGTTTGCTAATACTGATAACGCTTAATTGAATCAATTATTGGAGGACGCCGACTGGAAAATATGTTATCTGCTTCGGTTAAAAGTTTCACTATTCTTGACTCTTATAGAACAGATCTTTGATTAAGTATGGGTTTAGTTTATCATGTAAACTGGACCGTGTTCAGTTGATGGCGTGTGTTTAACAAATGCGTTGGCATACGCTGCATAGCTGCCGATCGTAATAAAGTAATTGGCATTTCCCTTCCCATATTACGATTTTATTAATGAATTTATCTTATTCTAGTTAAAATACTTTAACCCCTATTCAATAGGCAATTAATAAACACCAAGGCCTTTTGTTTTTCATGGTTGGGAAATCATCAAATAACTCCTCCCGCTCTGGGAGGAGCGGGAGGGTCAGACTCTTACTGACTAAAACCCATCTGTGCTCCTCCTAGTGCCCTTTGCGTTCCAGGTCCGCGGTGACTCTTTCGAACAAAATCCGCAACCTTGGCAGAATCACAAGGACCTGCGACTGTCTTAAGAGAGTTATTCACAATAGCATTTCATAGTTACCGATATTTGGTATATGTCTCAATCAACGCAACATCAACCAATACCTAGAATAGCACTACTTCTTAGAGTCGCTCATCGTCTTGTGGGTACTCACTTCGAAGCTGGCGTGCGTGGTGGGCTGCCTCAGGGAGTCGCGCTGCAGCCCGGTGGCGGCCAGCACGGCAGCGCTGTTGCCGCACGCCAGGCACAGCAGCGACAGCGCCAGGAATGCAGTAAGAAGGGGACTCCTACAACAAAGAACTTATATTAGCAAAGCATTCTGCTTACTGAGAAAAATCCGCCACGTCATAGACGATGTCTCCTTGACATATTGTCAAGGAGACATCGTCTCTCGTCTCGACTCTTAAACTAAGGCACGCTTTATAACGTATATTATTATATACGTTATAAAGCGTGCCTTAGTTTAAGAGTGAAAGAACAAATACTCGTTTTGCAATGCGGGAGGTGTTTGATAGGTTGATCTTAGAATCAGATGAGTTTCTTTAGGTTGAGCGAAAATTACACAGAAATGAAAAGTGTTTAAGTTACTGTAGAAGTCGTAATTGTTTTAGATTTAGTATTAAGGCATACATAATGAGGAAGCTTATTAACTTTATGGAAAATGCTTTTTGCAGTGTAACGTTTTCAAAATATGCTAAATAACTGTCTTTAGCCTCGATGTCTCCTATAGAAATTATTCCGCCTTACTTCTCCTTCATGAAGCATCCCACATACATTTCTGTTGATATTTAGTCGCTTTGAAGTCGTGACTTCGACTTGACCTCCGTGACCTCTCAGTAATTGAGCAGCGAAAGTTTGTACATCTGCAGTCCTTAATATTTTATTTTTACATTCAATTATATTTAACTAAGCAATAAATGTCGATGAATCGTTTAGTGAAAACTTATGGGATTTTAATAGCAGTTGCCTGAACTTATCTATAGTTGAAAAGAAAATATCGATAATCGTCAAGTTTGGTTGTTGATCAATTTCGTTTGACAACAATTTATCAGATTTATGTTGCATTAATAGGCCCATTTTCTCGAACGAAAATTTTCACAAAATGATTCTGACAATTTGTCAGAAGTGCGTTATCTAGTTGTGACTGGTTGAGTGTGTCTACAAGAGTCAATGTCACATGACTTGCGATTGCGAATAATTTGTTACGGATTGATAACTTTTTTCCAGGTACCCCCCGGTTAGTCTTTTAATGTGTCATCCGTTAAATTTACTTCAGTAACTTTCAAGTTACACGGATGAGCACATCCAGGCAGAGCCAAGCTTTGTGATTATACCATTTCCTACAACAACGAGTGAGGTAACTGGTTGCAATTAAGTGGCTCATGCCCTTTTATGAGGTTTCGAATGTCGGCACACAGTGGCATTATGAGTGGACCCTCTCCATACCCTCAGGGTGTACTCCGACAGCTCTGCCACTCATCGCTATCCTAATTAAATGATCCGAGCCGTCGATACTTTCTCTATCGCCAGCTAATTATTAGTTTTATATCGCCGAGATTGATTGCAATGGCTCTGGCCTCGATTGTCTCTCGCCAATATTCAAGTGGAACATTATATTACAAACTAGCTGTGCCCGCGACTTCGTTCGCGTGGATGCTCGTGACTCAGGTCGATGTTAAGGTTAAGCAATGCTTGCCGAGGTCGGCCTGTGGATGGATAACCATTTTAACATACCGATATTCCTTCGTGCCTCGGATAACATGTTAAGTCGTTGGTCCGGCTGTCATTTGTAGGTCTTTGGCAGATGTTACGGATTGCCAGAAGCCAGAAAATCTGACACCAGTCTTGTCAAGAGGTGCCTAACGTGTTTCCCAGGTTGTGAAGGTCAAACAGGAAGTCGGTTCACGTACCTACAACTATGGTATTCAGTTGAATCCGGTTTGACTGGAAACCAACCCCAGCCGTCCCCAGCTAGGCAGGCGATGATATTTTTAGTACTGAATTAATCGCTCCAGTGAATCGTTATAAAATCACCCTAGAAAATTGAAATACGTTTTTTTTTGTTTCGATATGCGCTAAAAAAATCGTTGAATGTGCCCAAAACCATTATCAGATTTAAATACAATTTTACACATAATTACTCAACAACTCGCGAAACTTGTGGTTATAGGAAATGCAAACAAAGTTTTGTTTTGATTTTTTAAGTTTTGCTAAATAATCGAGCACAGTTGAAAGATTCAGATTAAGTACCTATGCCAAAAAAAAAAGTTAGTTGATGTAGGAATGAGCGAAATTTAAAATGAACTTTGATAACGTAGTAAACCTTTATGAAACTTAAAAAAAATATATATATTTAACTGTCTTAAAAACACAATAAACACTATTAAAAATTGTCATTTGAACTGTCAATCAAGTTACTGGATACAATTAAAAGTCGAGCTAAGCAAACAAATATTAGGAGGACGTCTTTCTTTCGCGCGATTAAATAAATTACATCAAATGAACACCACTGTATATTTGAGAATAAGGTTGAACTGTTAAAATATTCGTTTGGACCAAGAAGTCTACACATAATATAATGATAAATGATAAAAAGATATTAAAATATTCACTTTTTTCTTTTTCCACAAATAACTCAACAATGTTATTAGAGTGTATTCGTTAGTCTTCTTATCTTAGATAGGTTCGTTATCTTTGAACTTTGGTACGGAACCCTACAGGCCTGATTCGCAAGTCGAACCGTCCAGTTCAGTACTGCTACGCAAGAACCAGAATTGTTCAAGGCCGACAGCAAAAAGTGCGAGTCGGACTCGCGTACGAAGGGTTCCGTACCATAATTTATAAAAAAAAACCGGCCAAGTGCAAGTCTGACTCGCGCACGGAGGGTTCCATACCATTATCTATAAAAAACGGCAAAAAATCACGTTTGTTATATGGGAGCCCCACTTAAATATTTATTTTATTCTGTTTTTAGTATTTTTTATTATAGCGGCAACAGAAATACATTAACTGTCTAGCTATCACGGTTCATGAGATACAGCCTGGTGACGGACGGACGGACGGACAGCGGAGCCTTAGTAATAGGGTTCCGTTTTACGTTTTCATCATCTTCCTGCCCTTATCCCATGTTACTTGGGGTCGGCGTAACATTTTTTTTGTTCCATTCAACAGAATGGAATCTATCAGCCGTCAAACTATCACTAACTAACTAATTCTAATGAATGAACCTGAACAAATTGGAGATTTTTTACGAATTTGGACTCGAGACCACCATCTGATAGGGTGATCATAGACTTGAAACAGTTTTTTGAGACCGTATTAAATCTTTAGCGAACAACAATGATGTCAGAAATCGTGAGAGAGTCATAATCTGTCGGAAAATCTTAACACCGCGATTCAGAAAAACGCGTCATCAGTGCAACGCCATCTATTTGATCATGTAGTAAACTGACAAAATATTTGGCAGAGGAACACGTTAAATAAGGAGCCCATTTGTAACAATAAGTAACGTCATGGTATTAAAATGTTTTCTTTTATTTTTTACTACTTATTAAAAGTTTCACAAATAACTCAACAATTTGTTTTGATGTTATTTTGATGCTTACCTGCATTTTTTCTTTCTTAATAGATGGCGCCTGAGAGTCGGTCACCGCAACGCTTAGAGCTGTATGAAGTTCCTTACTAAAATTAAAAGTTCAATATCTTTTGATTTTGTGGGTCGATTTTAATGAAATAAACGCTAAATGTTATTCGGGTTAACACTTAATATTTCTAAGAACTTAGCTTTCGAATCCAATCAGTGGTTTTTGCGTGATGCTGACTCAAACATACGGACAAACAGACAAACAGATAAACAGACAAACAGACAAAAATGTCGATAATGGCATTTTTGCGTTTTATACCTTTTTCCTAACCTTTCTTAGTTATTTTTATGCGACAATATTCAATGTACAGACACGGCAAGTCTACGATTTTATTATATGTATAGATTGGTGGCTTTAAAAAATAAAGAAAGACTAGCCAGGTAGGCTATGGGAAATCATCAAATGACCCCTACCGCTCTGGGTGGAGCGGAAGAGAGTGCCAGACTCTTACTGACTAACACCCATCCATGCTCCTCCTAGTGCCTTTTACTTCCTAGGGTCGCGGTAACTCTTTCGCACAAAATCCGCAACCCTGTAGCGAGGTAGGCTGAGTCTTTGTTAATGTCAATGTGAACTAGCTTTTGCCTGCGGCTATAGGTTTTCGCAAAAAAGTAGCTTTTAAGCGTCTCCAGAGTTCCTTCAAGTTGCGGAATATGTTCGGAAGAGTCACTGCGGCCCTGGCACGCAAAGGGCATTTGAAGGAACACGGATGGGTTTAAGTCAGTAAGAGTCTGGCACTCAGTTCCGCTCCGCCTAGAGCGGAGTCATTTAATGATTACCCATCCATAGAAACAGAGTTCCGTCTACCTCTGTACCACCGCTCATCAAATTCGGTTCAGCGACTTATGCATGGAGGGGTAACAAACCAACTCACTATCGCATCTATAATATAAGTAAGGATAACCCATCAAACGTAACGCTTATGAAAAAACTGGCCAAATGCGTGTCGCGCCACGCACAGTGTATAAGGGTTCCTTGTTGTCTACGGAACCCTAAAAACAGTGTAGTTTATTTATGATCTCTTATTGATGAGACATGAACTCGGGGCGTAAGAACCAACAGCTCACGTCATAACAACACTGCCCCATCCTCCAGCATCCACCACCACGTCTCAACTCGTAAAGAAACTCGTTACAGATAAATAGAAACCCCGGCTCAAGAGAGCACCTATTACGAGATTCCATTACAGCCTCTGTGATCGCTGGAAAAATCATTCTACAGTTTATCTTAACTAAATCGACGCTGCAGCATCAATCATCGATCGCCAGTCGCCACTATCTTCCTTTCGGCACTTTACGAACTAATTATTTTCTCTCGCGATTGTCACTTGAAAATGGACCGTGATGCGAAGATGTTATGACACAGATTCGCCCGGGTGATGCAACTCGCGAGTGAAAGCATGTGATGCGCTACATATACTTGTCTCAAGGCATTCTATCGAGTTTCATGTCGGTGCTAGTGTCATGGCGTTTCTTGTCAAACACAAGGTAAAGCATCACAATTGGCAGGTGGAGTGAAATCAGCGAAGGTTTTTTAAATCTTCTTTCTTCGTCGCTCATACCGTCAAAATCAGATATTTCTGTCAGCAAGTTTGGTAGCACTACGGACCACGGACTATATATAGATAGTTTCGGCATCTTTGAGCCGTTTTAATGCATCTCGATTTTAACTAAATTATGGAGCAGCACAAAACACACGGACAGAGCAATGCTCGGAGTTTCTCTGGTGGACAGAATTCGCAAAAAAGTCATTCGCCGGAGAACTAAAGTCACCGACATTGCGCGAAGATCAGCAACAGCATGCTGAAGTGGAAGTGGGTCGGTCATTTCTGTAGACGGACAGACAGTCGATGGAGCAGACATGTGTTAGAGTGGAGACCGCGTATGAGCAAACGTAGTGTGGGACGCCCTGCGGCACGATGGACCGATTATTTGAAGAAGGTGGCTGGCAGCGCATGGATGCGGACTGCACAAAACCGGGATAGTTGGCGTATTCTTTGGGGGAGGCTTACGTTCAGCAGTAGACGGCAATTGGCTGTATGATGATGATGATCACCAAACCCCAATTAAGTGTGTCTACACCCCCGCACTACGACGTGCCACTGCCACCATGAACCCGTTGTGAAAAAGTGCTTGTATATATGCTATTTGCCATGTACAGCGCCGCCTCTCTCTCACAACGTAATCATGATGGCATTAGCACGTCAAAGTTGGCTGAAGTTCACTTCAGTAATTCTCGGGAACAGTATTCAGACTTCAGAATCTTGACTATCTTGATTATTCGTAGTTCCTCGTTAGCGAGTCCATGTGAAGTAGATATTGAATAGATTTATCTCAGGAGACATGATATTGTGGAATGTCCTTGTTAGCACCTACTGCATCAACATATGCCTACTTACTTTAATTATAAATTGAATACCTACCTACTTTAACTATAAATAATTCTGTCTGTTGACTGTGTGAAACTCCGATGTAATGAGAACCTATATTTTTAATGAAGTTAAACGAAAAGCAAAGATTTTCTTAAATCTTAATTTCAACGAAATAGATACAGTTAATCACGGGGTCAATGGCAGCTGGTAGTGACGTTACTTGCAAACATTACATATCCATCTGTACCCAAAAAATCTGTGGAGTTTCGCTAGATAATTTAATTTGACTCTGTAGAGTATTTTTTGTTTACATGATAAGTTCACCAATGAAAACAGCCTGATCTTGTATATCTCAGCTACAAAGCCCCGGTGCATACATATCACTGCTTCAGTGCGCAAGAGTTGACAACCTGTCATCGTCTGAACACGATAATAACTTGTTCCCCTCCAATGTGAGCGATGTGACAGCATGTGTGGCTTCAGTATTACGTGGGAATAAACCTAAGATATCGTTCTCTCTGTGGCGTCAAAACACTATAGCAGGATATTATAAGTATAAGTAACTCATCATCGAATCGAGGGAAACGTAGGGGGAGTGTAAAGAAAAGACGAATCCATTGTGTGAAGAATGATATGAAAGTAAAGGGAGTCATTGGTATCGTGATGTTTGACAGACAGAATAGAAGAAGAAAACGTGATGAGCCGACCCTAAGTTACAGGAGGCAAGACCAGGGAGATCCGATTCAATTCAATAACATAACACACACAACAAACACAAGGGACACACAGTGCACACGCCACACACCACAGCACAGCGCAGCACACAGCAGCAGGGCAATAGGTACAAAAGAACTAATTCAAATGTCAGGATTGCTATGTTTAACCTAATAGGCACACAAATTTTGGATACATATAATATTTTGAATAGATTTTAGATAATTTTGCATAATATGATGAATTGATGAAGAAATTCGACATCAACCTTCGGTGCGGCGCAGTTAGAATAAAGGAAATTAATTAATCGTGAACTTGTCAACGGCTAATTATTGTCTATTACTTAATCTCAAAAGATTCAGTATTTTTTTAAGATTTTCAATGAGATTTTACAACCATCCAACACCTATCCAGTAGTCAGTAAATCACAATAACTAGAACTAGACTCGTCTAAACTGTTATTGTTGCTTACTTAACAGTAACTTATGTACTTATTGCTGTTAAGTAAGTTGCAGTACATAAACAGGCTGAGCCACATTCGACAAGCGAAATCTCAAAACATTCTCAATCAGCTGTCGATCTGACGGGTGACCTGTCTCCTAAGCTCGACAGTGACTTGTCCAAATCTTAGCAAACAGCTTATTTCCCGCGACAACTTGACGCAGTTAACATAACCGTATCAGACGGTGACGTGACAACAAACTTGATACAATTTAGCTTGTTACCGAGTAAACTGAATGTTGCAACGACAAGATTTCGCCATTTCTTAGCAGTCTGTGTATAAACAGACACACGACATCTTAATTAATATTAGGAGTTCGCTAAATTAATTCACGTGAGTGTGTGAATCTCACGACACGCCTGCTTGCGCAAATTCAGGTGTTGTGAATTACGTAGATATGTGCTCAAACGCTGAAGATTCAAGATAAAAATGCTCAAATCAAATCTTCAAAACATCCGCTGAATTACACGAAGAATGGTTAAATAATCACAAATGATATTGTCATACCATACGAGCATATACGGAGATGTTACAGCTTAGAAATATTGCTCAGTGGGACTGAGCAATATTTCTAAGCTGTAACATCTCCGTAAAGAGTCACGAGCAGTAAGGAAATAGCAACAAAAACTAAACGAATGCAAATCAATGATCACATCTCACAGCTGCCAGAAGCAGTTCCCAGCTGCGGCGACACAATGGAGGTGTTAACAGTACTAGACACGTGACGGAACGGCGTGGATGAACACACAGCGACGAGGAAGCGGCGCTCGCGCAACGGGACCCACAGCACCGGAGATGCATCATTGCACGCGCTGTGTTCCAACTAGACACACTGTGTTGTATCTTCTGAGAGTGGAGAAACATTCAGAGTTGATTGTGCAGAACAGTTTCGGGAAGATGAATTTATTTTAGGAAGTCAACTAGTACTATCCTCAAGCACCCTCATAGGTTGCTTGAGAATGGTACTGACTCATTGATAGAAATTTCGTCCAGTAAGTATAATATGATAAATATTAATCAAAGGAAAAGACACGTTGCGCTGCCGTCTAATATACAACCTGGGCCTGCTAATTAATTTCAATCAAATCCTTCTCTTCCTTACAGATCAAATTGAAAAGGTTCACTAAACAGTACACAGTAGGTACGGTGTTGGTACACTAGTGCATGGTGTCGTATGCGCTCACAACTGCGTGCGTGCAGCGGAACACGCCACGCTCCGCTGCGCACACTCCCGCGCATACGTTGAGATATGGCCACTTCTTGCAAGGAAACGTATGCACTTACGGAATTAAATAGATATCATGAGAGACATCTAGACGTATTAGGCTTTTTGTGGGATATGTCGTTGAAATAGGAAGACAATCAAGTTGTGCGATTTGAAAACTGTGAGCAGATCTGTGACCATCTGCATCATCTGAGATACCATCTGAAGTTAATTCTATACATTTTTTTTTATTTTTTATTTTAGACGAATGTCAATCTGTCTTTTACTTATTGACTTAATTTACTTATTGACTTATTCTACTCATTACAATGTTTAAAAATTATTGGTATAACACGTGTGGTTCGAGTCACAGTTCAATCGCAAAATTCTACCATTGCCCGTTTTTTTAATGGTACTCGTATAATGGAGTGTGCTAGCTAGCATGTTGTAAATAATATTTAATTTTATGATTTCCATGTTGTTGGATATATTTATTTTATTTATTTTTTTTTTTTGTTCGTGTCTTAAAATACTTTGCGTACTATTGTTTAATTGAAGTTCTTAAAACGTAACAGACAGATGTGTTGCTGGGGAGTTTGTTGCGCCACTTCTTCTTCCCAGCTAAAACACTAGGAAGTGGTGACGGGTGGGCGTTTTGGGGGACTGTCTTTATGTAAAATTTGACGTTCAAAAAGTGCTGGCTCTCAGCCTAATTTGAATAAATGACTTTTGATTTTGATTTTTGAAAAAACTTAAGAGCCCGTAAACGTTGATCATGAAAATCATGAACATGTTGTGCCAACGCCTAAGTAACATGGGACAAGAGCAAACACACGAGAAGGATGCTTACCATGATCCTCATTATAGTGCCCTCGAATTTTATCATTTCTTTCAAAAAAGCAAAGCTGATGAATACTACTAACGGCGACTGGTCAGAGATTAAATTAAGAAGATTCATCATCATCATCATACCAGCCGAAAGACGCACACTGCTGGACATAGGCCTCCCCCAAGTGTTGCCACAACAACCGGTCCCGTACGTCTCGCATCCATCGGATCCAGCGACCCTCATCGGTCCACCTTATGGGAGGCCTTCCAACTCTGCTCCGCTTGCTTCCGGTACGCGGTCGCCATTCCTGAACTTTTCGGCCCATTCTGCGAACAATATAGGCCCACTGCCATTTCCTGCCTGCATTTGCTGCCTTGTTTCTGGATTCGATCTCTCCATTGCCCTTTGGTACCTTCCATATGACTTCTGATGAGGCCCATTCACAAGAAATAATCGTTATATATCTCGCACCAATTTATATAACACATGTAGCTACAAACACTTGCATGTTTTTCTCATAAATTAATGCTTTTTTAATCTCTTTCCGCCGTAGATACAGTCTGACGCATTCTCACCGAGATCTCAATCACTTCGCTTATAATGTATTTTTTATTATTTTATGTGAGTTTAATGTACATAAACACCGACGTCGTAAATGTATAAAGATTGTTGTCTATTTCCTTGGTAACAGCAGAAAGTTTATTAAAGGAAACAATAAGAAGAAATGAACATAATCTTTTGATACCTTGGGTCAATAAACATATTACAATTGAGATTGAAAAGGTAAATTCACTATTACTATTATTATATAATTTATATCATTTGTGACCATAAAATGTTAAAGCTTTATTGTCTTGAAGAAAATGCCATGTTTCCTACAAACATCATTTTATTACGTTGAAAACCTTTTCATAATTGTGTTCCTCAGGGTTCTATGTAAGGTCCAATTGTTTTATTAGTTTCATACAATCTTACACGAGACATACCCGGCAACTATAAGTGCCAGAATGAAATATTTTCAATTTATTTTTCCTTCCTTATTTCAGTTTTGTACAACACTCAGACTAAATTAGATTTAAACACAATCTTTGTGAGAAACAGTACTATAACGAAAGTTCATTCAATAACGTCAAAATGTTCCTCTCTATCACCCAAATCCTAGCCCACACCTCGACCTTTAGATCTTAACATAACACAAGTACACACTACATAATGCACTAGATGCAACTGAGCAGCGAGAGAAAGCGCTGGACTTTCATCAAACAGCCTGGTCGCCATAGCAACGAGTTTGCGGAATGTTGTCGATTGATTTCCTATTTCCTGACTGAAGGATTTATGGTCCGGCGAGGAACCGAGGTAGAGACGCTTTCGCGTAGTTAACGACATGTCAGCTACAATATTGACGGCTATAAACGCTGCAATACTTTTTTTTATTGAAAACTTGATGTTCTGCTACTTAAAGCTAAAGATTTTTTCAAAATTATTTCTGTTATATTTCGGTTTGAAACTTTTTAAGCAGTTCTTTCAAACATAGGTAAAAGTTTTGCTCTTAACAAGTTTTTAATTGCTAATTTACACTTTACTCACCATAGTCATATTTGAGGTCGGCGCGACATGTTTTCTCTCTGCCTAGCCTTTTCCCAACTATATTGGGATCGGCTCCCAGTCGAACCGGATGCAGCTGAATCCTAGTATTTTACGTGGAGCAGCTGCCTACCACACCTCCACAACCCATTAAATGGGTAACACGGTACTTCTGGGCAAGACTGGTGTTAGATTTTCTGGCTTTTGGCAATCCGTAACGACTGCCAAAGATCTCCAAATGGCAGCCGGGACCAACGGCTTAACGTGCGCACCGAGGCACGGACGAGTCTCGCAACATGTTTTCTTCTTCGTTAATACTTCTCTATTAGTTGTCATCTCAGTACACTGCCCCCTAAGTTAATATCATCTTGTATACACTGCTGTACCTAGTAACATATTGTTTCTTCTCCAAACTTGAAATTTTGGTAACTTTCATCTACGTACATTTTTTAATTCCGCAACAATTGATCGAGTTTTTTTTTATCGTTCACATTTCGGGATTTTTAATTCCTATTTCAATAGGATTGTTGGTTTTCCCAATAATTTCTGAATTTTCACATAAAGCTAAAGTCATAAATATTTATATTTATTGTTTTACTGAACCACTTTTCGCCCGTTTGTATTTACGTTCAACGTAATTTCGATTACCAAGTGAAAGGTCACGAGTTCAAAGCCTGTTGATCCGCTGTTATCTGTTATGAACGGAAACTGCTATTGCGTCACCATAGCGTCCGCAGACCACAATGATGGAAGGTTCATTAAGATGTGCTCATGGAGGCCTTCCATACAGAATGACTGTTCATTTGGAATCAACTTTGAGCTTGTTTTTTGTATCATATTCAGAATGAAATCTTTGGTACTTAACATATACTTAGCAAAGCTAAAATTACACAGATCACACGGATAAAATCTCATTGACAACAAATTAACTATTTTTGTTGTACAATAAAGTATATTCTATTATGAACGGGTTAAAAGTGGCTCCAGGTCAAAAGTGGCTTCAAATGGTTCGTGTTATATTACACACTGCTGCTCGCCCAGTTCTCTTTCCTTGGCTTGAACTTGGCTTGACACGCCCCGCGTGTCTAGATCTATCGACCTGTTATCGATTCTTTATTGCATTTGTGAAATTGTGAATGATCGAGTTGTTTATGAGTTCCGGAATATATTATGATCTGCAGTGTGATTCTGTAAGACTTCATTCTAAACTTCGAATCTGAATCCGCTGTGAGTTTCTTGATTGGCATTCTAAAACTCGGTTGATAATTCGAATCTACACTAGCGCTACTATTGCGAGCGTGTTTGCGAGTTGAACTAAATTTACCTCGAGATTTTGACAGATAAAGTATGAGATGACGTAAAAAGTGGCATTCTATAAGGTAATTCCCCTGTCACTTCGACGTTCACTTTGCACTCGAACGCGATTCAAAGTGTCAAATTAAAAGCATCTATTTTACGAGTGAAAATAGAATAAATCATAGTTAAATAGTGTTTAAATAAAGTTTTTAAAGTTATAAAGTGAATAAGTGCCTACCTACTTAAGCGATAACGATGGCAAGAATGTTTTTGTTTAAATCTTTATTAGAAGAAGAACGTAAACAAAACAATGCAACCAAAAGTACTCTGTGAATGCAACGAACTTTTAAACGTCAACGGCAATAAATGAAAATATTGTCCACAGATTACTTATGATATTATCTGTCAGTCATTTCTTTTCGTAAGGTAAGCATAGATTATATTCACGGCACGAATTTAGAGTTTTCTGTTTTTTTTTTACTTATTAGCTGCCTTAAATTCCTTAAAATAAGAAATTTTAATTGAAACATCGTAATAGCTAAAAATCTGTGTCAAAAACTGGTAAAATGAAAAACCGATAAATCCCGACTTAGATTTTGTTGAGTGTGGTAGTCACTAGTACAGTGTTGGTCGCTTTGGAGCTCACTTCACTTCGCAAGTGCCTAGGTGATGCTTACAGAATGCAAAATCAAGGTCATTTTGAACCTTATGCGAAGTGAGAGTGAATAACGACTTGAAATGCGAGTTGTTGTTTGAATTTTACAGAATCGACGTGCTGAACTGGAACCAACGACCAGGTGAAACGAATTCCAATCTGTTATTAAGTCTAATAGTCATAATCATAGACATTTTAGTACCTACGAGTACTTTTGATAATTATTCGATTTGTAGCTTTTCAATTGGCCGATTTAGCGCGCTTTTCTTTAAAAATCCCATGCCTCGACAGTTTATTTTGTCAATTACATAATACACCATGTATCACAATGTTTGCATACGGATGAGGTACTTATGAGTATTACGCCACGCGACCGAACCCGATCAACTAATGATGCGTGTACGCCGGTCGCTGACTGGCAAGGAAGCTCTCTTACGTCACTTATTGAGTTGAAATTGTTTAATCTCAGCGATAAAGTTGTATATAAGAACTTTTAAGTTAAGATATTTTTAAAATGTCTAGAAATGGGTGACTAGAAGTCTACTGAGATGACAACTAAAGAAAAGGATGGAAGAATGCTTTTCTTCTGCTTCTTCCATACCTTTAGAAATGTGACCGCAATAAATTGGGTTATGGGAATGATGACTCCATAAATACATTTTGACGAAAGTGGTAGAGAGAAAATTCTAAATCTCATTAAAATTGTGAAAACTGAAATCAAAATTTATTTTTCTATGGCAGGTGAGAACGCAAACGATGTAGCTGATCTCGTAAGAGATTGAAAACGGGAGTACTGTTTGATAAAGTTAAGTTCGTGCCACCGCGTTACTCTGTAGTTAGGTACAAATTTCTTCATAAGCTGGATTATGATAGTTCACGAGATGACACACATTCAGTTTCTGGTTGTAACAAACTTTTTGTATCGTTCGTCGTGATTCTGATAAACTAGTTCACAGTCTCCAGTAAAAGTAGTTCCTCGCGCCAAAAAATATTAGTTATGCAAAAACTACCGCGAGATAACCCGAATATTCTATCCGTCGAACATTAATATATTGGTGACATCAATTTCTGTGTCGTAAACGTCTAAAATGTTAGCATTTAGTCTAGTCTGAGTCCTGTTTGTTTATTTATTTAGCAAATTACAACTTTCTCTTAATTTAAATCTAAGTTACAAGCATATAATGAACAACAGTTTCACTTTTAACAAACGCTTCTAGATCATTTACAAGTTTAGCAACATAGCAACGCATGCAATCTAATGTTTTATTTTGTTAATTTTTAATTTGTGTGTCATTATAATATTATCTTTATTGCAAAAGTCGTTTCACAGTCGCAGATTCATGCTCCGCTGCGTCAAACATATCGCTTTGGTAGAAACTTACAACTCGGAATAAATTCACTGAAACGAACTCTCTCCCAGTTAATGCACACACTAACATGCATGACGCAGCACTGCTCTCTGCTGCCGACACTCACCCGCTGCCTCCTGCGTTGAGTCCGTAGCAGTCGTTGATGCCGGCGAGCACGCCCACCACGCCGGCCACCACGGCGACGCAGCCCGCCCACAGGCCGGCGCCCACGCGGGACAGGGCGGCGCCCTTCACTACGGCCAGCGCGCCGGCACCCACCAGCAGCGCGCCCAGCACCACCTGGCCGAGCCCCAGGAACACCACGAGGCGCCTCCGGGCGGGTTCATCACTGCCGGCTTCCACACTCTTAGAACTCACACTCTTGTCTTTGGTCACTTTGCTGAGCTTCTTCTGGGGGGTCTTGCAGATGAGCTGCTCGGTGGAGTCCTCGGACTTGAGGCTGGACACGGTGGCGCAGGCGGCGCTGGTGACGCGCGCGTCGTACTCGGCTCGCTCGGCATCGGCCATGTTGTGCGCGCATAGTGTGCGCGTGCGCGGCGTCGGCTCTGGGTCGCGACTGGCGCGCGCGTCTCGGCGCATGTGCGGTGAAAGTCGCGCACCTGTCTGTGTTGTTGTTGTCCACCGCTCATTGATAACAGATTCGGCGTCGCGTCATTATGTACGAGTATTGTTCCCACAGTTTAGGTATGCGTAGGCTGATTGTGGATTTGTGGGTCGAGATCTCCAAAACCTCACAGGAAAAAGTAGAAACTGTTGTACGATCACAAAGTGTGAAAACTTTTTTTTTTATTTCTATGCATAGCCAATTCTTGTCACTTTTATTATTTTGATACCAATACCATGATGAATTGAATACCAATGACAGTGATGGCCAAACCTTGACCTACTAATAAAGATGATCCCAACAAAAATAAGTAGCTACTAGTACAACAAACGAGGCAGGACAACTCAGAGTTGTATGCAGCAGATGAGCCGCACGCGCAGAGAAAGCGGCTCTCACGGAAGCGCTGGCTGGACATTACCGGCGCGGGCGTAGCCGGCTGTACCAATCACAGCTGTGTTTACATCTGATGCATGTGTTCGACCACAGATTATTTCGAAGATATTTAAGGAAACTGGAGATATGACTGTTATGAATCAGGTCAGCTTGTATCAGTTTTGTTGATTCGGGACAGTGCCAGCAATTGTATTTAAACTCTTCTGCGAAATCAGTTCTATTCTTATACATTCATTTATATACGTAGTTGGTTAAATGATGTGGCATGTTTTACTTAAGATATAGCTGAGCAGCTCAGGCTCATATTGCAAGTCAATTAGAAGGACATTCTTGATTCATTCACGATTAATGTAATTAAACCAACTATCAATAGAAAACTACTAAACTGTCAATTTGATGATCCGAATTTGGAATCCAGATGAGGACCTGACTACATATAGTATCTACTGGCTTAGCTCAAAGAGAACCTTTATTTTGTACAGAAAGATTCGTCACAACTCAATCAAATCCAAGAATTATTTACTCCTTCAACAGGTATCATAAGCAGAGTATAAGTCATAAGTATATTTTTTAATGAAGAGTTGGTCGCGAACCGGGTGGGCATTAGCCCTACCAGGCCAGTCTCATAAGGTGTTAGGTGAGACTGTCCAGGATGCGCCGCACGCTCGGTTCACTTGAGTGCCTAATGGAACAAATTGCGCTACACGAGGAGGCTCCTTCATGAAGCCAGAAGCAACGATAATATCATCTGTTTTATAGCTCGATTGTTTTATAACCATCTGTGAGTAATAGTGAGCATTATGGCACTGCTCAGCGCTTGCTGCCTGACGACATGCATGTGTAACGGTAAGCGTTGCTTCCCAGATGGCAATTGTCATGAGTTTTGTATTAGCAGTGGGAAGTACTGTGTGCAATGGTGAATATTACACTAATGTACAGTCAAGTCTATACATTGTGTTGTGTCGCCGTCGTCGTCATGTGGCCACGCTTGGGGGAGGCTTACGCCCAGAATTGGTCGTCTTTCGATTGCCATGCTGATTCTTTAAACTGTGAAACCTCCAAAAATGCTTTATTTATACAAAGACAAGACAATGTACTTAGTTATAAAAGGCTTTATAGGTTGAAGAGAAAATAAGACTTAATTTTTAGAGATAAATACCATCTCAGGAGGGCTTTAGAAACGAAAACCTTTTTGATAGCTTTCCCAATAGTCTAGGCTATGCTAGCTCGACCAGACTAGCTAATAAGCATCGTCTTAAAAGCCAAGCTGTTGTCGCTCGAATAGGAAAGTGAAATATTAACTTTAGTCACATAACTTTCATATAGAAACTGTAGATATTTAGCATGCCTGCACGTTACGATGACTCATTCTACATAGTTAGCCCACTCGTTTATTGTTAGATACGTATATTTGAAAAATATTTTAATTGGCTTACTCAAGGAAACAGTGGAGATCCGTCTTTTTGAAGGCTGGGGGAGGGTGTCAGATACTAAAACCCACCCGTGTCCCTTCAATTGCACTTTGCAATGCGTTCCGGGCTGCGGTAACACTTTCGAACAATACAGCAAACCTGGAGTAGATGACACTATTATTATTATGGTAGACATAATTCATAGTTTCATCACTACACCTAGAAAGATCACGAACTCACTACGCTTAATAAAATGCTGTGCATCACGACTAAGACGAATCGGTGAAGAAGGGTCTCCTTCATGTGTCTTCATTAATCAGCAAACCATGACATCATTGCATTGATACCGGAGCCTCCAGTGCTGAGCGCAGTTGTGGCTTATTAACCAGAAACTTCGAGACCTTATAGGCACTGAAAGGCCATGCAGTTACCAGTCCGTGGAGTATCGTGCATCTTCTCCATACGTCTAAAACGCGCAAATAGTTTCAATTTTCTGACTGGCCAATCCTCCTTCACAATCCAAAAGGGGATGTTAATGGTTTAGTCTAAATAAATGCTGCAATGTGTTGATTTATCACGAAGTATGATGAATAATTTAATGTAGGTGAACACTGTCAAAAACAATATTTTTTAAATTTTCTGAAGAAAAACTTAACCGTCGTAAAAGTGACCCGATGGCGTGAATATCTTATTCATTCGCATATACCTACAGACCTAACTATAGTATCTATATGTAAAGAGTGAGCTAAACGAATCTATTAGTGCTATTAACTGCACGATATTCTCAGTACCAGTAGTAGGCCACCAGACATCCTCCACAACACAACCCACTGACTGGTCTCCATTCACAAAAATAACAGAAACCTACCGGAGACAGCTACTCATTAACCGTTTGCCACCATCAGCTGTGCTCTCTTGTCTCTGGCTGCACTTCCGGCCGCCACCGGTCCGCGCCGGAAGCTGTAATACTAGAGGGGCGCGTGCGCACGCACAGGTGCGATAGACAGTACCTAAACGGCGGCGGATCACGTGTCTGTAGTGACTTTTTTGTGGTTTGTTTAGAAGTCGACAGTTTTGGGGTTCTCTTTCAATCATGTCGCATGCCTTGCTCAAGTAATTCTTAACATGCGTACTAGCAAATCCAAAATAGTGTTCACTAATCACTAGTTTCTGCCCGCGACTTAGTTCATGTATTCGATAAAACATACGTATCCTAATGCTCTCCTCGGCAGTAGTGTGGGTAACTGTCTGCCTATCCATCAGTCAAAGATTTCTGTAACACGCTTAGGTTTTTTTTTAAATCATCAAATGACTCTTGCTCTCGCTCTGAGTGGAGCCCCTCCGTGTTCCTCCAAATGCCCTTTGCGTTCCAGGACCGCGGTGACTCTTTCGAACATATTCCCCAACACACTTAGTACAAGAAAAAAAAACCTCTCCTTCCTACCCCACTGCTGCAGGCTCGCAAAGATCTACCAGAAAAAACAGTTTTACCTTACATATATTATAATGTGATGATTAGATAGTTGCTCGGTAAGATCACCCAACGTTATGAGAAGAAAAGAAAGAAAAAGCGCTTATTTGCGCCAAGTACGCTTACCATAAAAAAAGAAGTTCTAAAACTAAAACCTGGCTACAGAAAATTCACGTTGTAAAAAGTATGAAACCGTGCCCGTGTGCCACTTTGCCCTAAACTTTAGTGCTGAAGTTTGATGTTTCATTACTACGAGTATAAACATACTGTTTTATTGTACCAGAATAGGTGGCACACGAGCACGGCCATGTTTTCTTGTTTCATACTTTTTAGAACGTGAATTTTCTGTAGTCAGGTTTTAGTTTTAGAACTTCTTTTTTATTTAAATTATTTTTACCCTTTAGTTTGATACCCAACACGACCATATTAATAAAAAAAAAATAGTTCACGTCTCAATGCGCCCTAGAGGGCGCCACATACGATTTGCAACATAACTTTAGCCTATAACCAGCGGACAAATTAGACGCTTCCAATGACACCTCATTTGTCAAAATATTATAATAAATTGTTTAGAAGTTATGAGGAACAGATGAACATACATACTTATATACATACCGGTCAAAATCATAACCCTCCTTTTTGCTTCGCCGTAGTCGGGGAAAAAAATCAGTGACTTATGCAGGTTGGGGAAATATGATACGGTATGGTCCTCTGATCAGCACAGCGTGACGATGAGTGCTACATACCGATCACTTTCTGCCGGCTATTCGGTTGGCATTCGTTTCCCCGCGCCATCAGTTTCACCTACCATTTGAGGTGTGGCTGCGAATCGCTTGCGTGAAATGCAGGTGCATATCCGGCTTCGTATGTACGCTTTTTTACACTTAAACGAATGATTATTCCATACGTCCAACTCCAGCAGAACCCTAGGTATATTTTATTCGAGTCTGAAAGTAGTCGGGCTTATCCGAAATATAATATAAACTTAATCTACCTAAACTTTTCCCAATTAAGTTGTGGTTGGCTTTTAGTCTAACCAAATGTAACAGAACACCAGAGACTGTTTTACATGGTAAGCAGGCATGGATACCGGTGTTATGGCTGGTCAGAAAGTGATACTACTTTCTTAGGGTTTTGACCAACCAAACAACAGTCAGATGGTTCATCCACGGATCGATCTCGGCAGGCATAACTTTACATTGAAGATTTACTGTTCATAGCCACGACCCGAATCTTTCTACTCGTTGTGCATATGTCGCAGCCATCTAGCTGAATCAGCTGTTTCATTAAAAGTCAAGCCTTTTCATTGAACTGTGACGTTTAATCAGCGTCATAAGTGTCATGGGCAAGTCATTAAACGATATTGAACAAAGACTACAATAGTATACTGGCTAATATTGAACAAAAGATGTCACTTAAGTCGCTAAAAAATGGGCACATTTAAATGAAAAGGCTAGGCAACCTATTAAACGGCTGATTAAGCTAATTGGCTGCAACACATACATAACACTTCACACAACCACTACATAATAATAATAATAAAGCAATCATATTTCGATGACACAATCTCATCGCTAATTCCAGTCACATAGCAACGTGTCAAGTTACGTTAACGTTACATCGCGTTGCTGTCCCACACCTGTGATGGGGAGAAACGATAACCTTACGAGTCTGTAACAATCAGTTGCTGGTATCGTAATCTCATTAGAATATTCTTAATTAATTTTACGAAGTTAGAATACTAATTGAGGTGTGTAAGTAACAACAAACTTCTCTATGGCCGCATTTTCATCTGCAAGCAACTTGCATGCTAGTTCCATTACATTGCGGGCTTCAGGAATCAGGTGTAATGTGATCAATCGCTCGACTGTAACCCGTAACGTAAGATACATATGTTTCTGTTAAGTGCACTGGTCTCCCTCGTCACCTGAGTGCTTAGTTCAAAGTAGACTACCCTTTTTTTTAAGGATGGGAAATCATCAAATGACCCCTTCTGCTCTGGGTGGAGCGGGAGGGAGTGTCAGACTCTTACTGACTAAAACTCATCCATGCTTCTCCTAGTGCCTTTTGCGTTCCAGGGCCGCGGTAACTCTTTCGAACAAAATCCGCAACCAAAGTACACTACCCTTTCAGGCACATTATCATTTGTAGTAGCTTTAAGTATCTTCCTACTGGTCACTGTACACCTGTATCGTCCCACAGCTGGGTATAACCATCCCTCCTGACTTCCAGCTGTTTCAGTCTGGGGCTATTGATTTTGTCTCGTCCCGCCTTCTGAATGTGTCATGATTCTACCAGAGAACCAACGAATATCTACTTTACTTTTGCAAATAAGATTGAATTTGAAATGATAATCACAATACCAGCCTGAAAATCAGTGGCTGGTTATAGGTCTCCCCGAAGCAACATGGCCACTTTGTGTTGCTACTGAAAAAGGCCATCAGCACTGAAGACTGCCTAACAAACGGCAGACCGTTTGTTGTCTTCATTCTGAGTCCTAAGTGTCAGCCAGTCATCGTTCAAGATAAAATTGGATTAGAAATACTTCTGGATAGTGATATGCGATAGTATCTCAACCGGTACGAACTGTTTCCTAAACATTGAATCAACGTAAACACGCTCATTATGCAACGAGTCATCGACCTCTATGTACCTACTACGTCCTGACACATACGGGCATGTACACCTTAGGTACATACGTAGGTATGTACACTTGTACAGAGAGAGAGCGAAACTTACGCAACGCTCCGATCGAAAGTATCAATTAAACAACAATCAGTTATAGTATTACATCATTTATTTAAAACTCACATACCTACTGAAAACTATTATTATAGTTAGTACCAATATCTACTTGATTTTAAGTACAACCGGTTTCGTAATGAATATTAAGAGATCTTAAAGTAAAGGGATTTTTTAATTCACTGGTCAAAACACAATTTTCATATTGCAAAAAGAGAATGGTTCATATTTCTTTTAAAATACATATAAGTTAGTATAACACTTAGTTAATTTATAGGTCAAACACGGGAACGGATCACTTTTCTGAACTTTTTTTGTTCGAATTTCATTTTACCAAAAACTATTGACCGACGTCTTCTTTGCCATATGCATTATTTGACATATTTTTAGATCATCGAAGTGTCATGTGCCATTGGTATTATTTTACCGAACTATATTTTGCCGATTTACAAAATAACTTTTTGCTCTTGGTCGAAGCCTCTTTTGAACACAAAAAAATTAAAAATTCAATTTTGAATTTTTTTGAATTTTTATTAAACTAAAATAGTGTCATACAAATCAATACGTTGTGATACAAAATTTAGTGACAAACGAATCGCTACAAAACCGACTTCACGCAGTCTTGTCTGCCCTACCCCTAGGGTGTAAATCAGGTGGTCTGAAGGCCCGCCGCCGCGGCTGACGCTGGCCGTCCTCGCCGGCCAGCAAGCCGAAGCCGCAGTGGTGAGCGTTGAAACCATCTGCGACGATAAGCTCGCGTGGGGTCGCCCAAACCCCGCAGCGCCGGAGCCGTGACAGAAACAATGCTTGCTGCATGTTGCATGCCTGCTTGCATGTAGCATGCTTAATTGCACGCTCCATGCTTGCTTGCACGCTGCATGGGGCTTTTGCATGCTGCATGCCTGCATGCTGCATGCTTTTTTGAAAAAAGCATCCTTGTTTGCATGTTTCTTACTTGGACCACTTAAAAATGTTCGGAAACATAATACTTCAAACAAATGTTATTTCGGCTAAGTGCAACTTCGGTAAAAAGTTTTCGGAGTCGTCGGAGTAACGAAAAAAATCTAATTGATAATACTGATACAGTGGCAGAGGTGACTTCGATGAAGTAAAAAAAACGAAACGAAAATAGTTAAAAAGTTTTAGGAAAATGAAATTCGGTCAAATATTTTTCGAACTTAAGATAGGTAGACGTCAAACACAATTTCGACATTACAAAAATAGAATGGTACACATTTGTTTTAAAATACAAAATTATTACATTTAGATAATTATAGGTCGATCACAATTTTCACATTACAATGAAGAAATGTGTAGGTACTTACCGTACGGTAAGTAGACATTTCTTTTAAAAAATCTATTAATATATAGGTACATTTAATTATTTCGCTGGTCAAATACAATTTTCACTTCAGAAATTATGAACATGGTAAATATTTGTTTTTAAAAATACACAAATATAATTCATTTTAAATCAAAACATACGTTTCAGTTTTCATATTTTCATGAAATCGTCATAATTTACTTTTACAGGTACGTATACTTGCAGTATAGAGTAGAGGGCATGCACATAAAAAATACAATAAGACAATTGTATTTTTATGTGCATGCCCTCTACTCTTGCGCAATTCTCTTGCGAGATATTCATGCGATTTATCTAGTTCATAGAAATGGCATATTCAGTGATAGAACTTGTCATATATGAAAAATACTAAAAAAGAAATACTGCAATATCACAATTGACATCACAGTAATTTTTCGGAGTTGACTACTCGACTCCGTAGGTTTTGTTGATGAAGTGCGCGGCTTTCTCGGCGATCATGACCACGGGCGCGTTGGTGTTCCCACGTACCACGGCCGGCATCACGCTGGCATCCACCACGCGTATGCCGCGCACGCCGCGCACGCGCAGCTCCGCGTCTACCACGCTGCCCAGCTGAGCCGTGCCCACCGCATGCCATGCCGTCATTGCCAGCGCGCGCACCTGGCACCGGATCATCTCGTCCTCCTCCAACTCCTTACAACTCTCGGGAGTCAAGTCCACCACGTGAGCTCCTAAATCCTTAAAGTACTTCGAATTAACTAACGACAGAGCTTGTTTAACGGCCGCAGGATACTGCTCTATATCCGCTGCATTGCTGAAAGTGCTCGAGTATATGAGAGGGGCGTGCAGCGGGTCCGCGGAGGCCAGCGTCACCCTCCCGCGCGACTGTGGCTTCAGCAGCACCACGGCCAGCACTATCAGCTCGTGCTGCTCGTTCGCCTTCGCCAACTTCGTACAAGCTTCATTCGTGAACCCCATGCTGCGTTTGCAGCCATCATAAGTTTGCAGTCCTACAGGTATACATGTAGGGTAAATTGCAAAATAAGGTACGTTAGGGTCTTTGTCCTTTTGAGGAAGATAGACACTGATGGTGTCGGGAAAAGAAAACGTGCCTGATCTAGAGAAAAGGTAATTGTATGCGTTGAAGCAGATATTTAGATAAGTTTGCGGACAAGTGCCGCTCTTTGCGGCCATGTAGTTCAGTGCCATGACGTGGTCGTCGAGACCCTCGCCTACCGGCAGGTCTTGAACGACGTCGATACCCAACTCTTCGAGGTGAGCTCTCGGCCCGATGCCGGACAACATCAACAATTTGGGAGTGTTGAACGTCCCGGCTGACAATATCACTTCTTTGCTTGCGTAGAAGAATAACTCTTCTCCATTTAAGAGAGCCTTGACACCGACAGCTTTGTTGTTTTCTATCAAGATCTTCGTCACCAGGGTGTCTTTCAACACAGAGAGGTTCTCGCTCTTAACTTTATTGAGCAAGGCAATCAACGAGCTATCTCTTCGTCCGTTTCTGATGGTGTGCAAGAGCTTACCGGCTCCTATCTTATGAGGGTTCGTCATGTCGTCGACAATGTCATGGCCTAGTTGTTCAAAAGCTTTCAGAAGCTTTGTGTTGGGGCTGTCCGGCATATCCATGCCAGTAACTTCAATTTCTCCGTTCGTTCCGTGGTATTCCATGAGCTTGCTGTTGCTCACGATCTTGGGGTCGGTCATGTTCTCGGTCTTCAAGAAGTAGGGGAGCACTTCAGTCCAGTTCCAGGTGGGTCCCGCGATGTCAGCCCACTCGTAATAGTCAGTGGGATGTCCGCGCGCGTACACCATGTCGTTGAAGCTACCCGTGCCGCCCAGCATCTTGCCGCGCGGCTGCTTCGCGTACCCGCCCGTCAACTCCTGGCTCGTGATACCGTCGTTAACCGTCGTGAAGTTCCAGTCGTAAGGGCTCTCCTTGAGAGTTAAAGGAAAGCCTGGCACCTGGAATTTGATTTTAAGATACCTACCTGTTTTTAAGGTACCATTTTTATATCGTGTTCATTACTTCGTAATTGAAGTAATGAACACGACACGATATAAAAATGTTCTAACTGCTGAAAGTAGGTGCATCAATATCCATTAATACTATGCTTTAAATATCTAGTTTAAAAACAAATAACATTGGAAGTGTACAGGGGGGGGGGGGTTGGCTCAAGTGGCCATTGTCTCCTCTATTATTTAACATCGCAACTTAAAATGCAAAAATAATACGAACGTTGATATATATCTCAGTATGCTGGTCTGTATTTTTAAGAGAGGTATAGTGCAGACTACTTGTTCATTTAAAAGTTAATGGTAGTAATATTTGTTCAGTAAATAACATTCAATACCTGTGGATGTGGTTGAATCAGTCGCTTAGGTGGGGGAAACACATTAATGAGTCAGTACAATCATCATCATCATCATCATCATATCAGCCGAAAGACGTCCACTGCTGGACATAGGCCTCCCCCAAGCGTCGCCACAACAACCGGTCCTGTGCGTCTCGCATCCATCGGTTACCCGCGACCCTCACCAGATCATCGGTCCACCTTGTGGGAGGCCTTCCAACGCTGCGTCTTCCGGTACGCGGTCGCCACTCCAAAACTTTTCGGCCCCATCGACCATCTGTTCTGCGAGCAATGTGCCCTGCCCACTCACACAGCTCTTCGCGTTATTATAGGAGGCAAGTTCTGCTTAAAATGGAAGTATTTCTTTTCGGGAGATCATAGCGTTAAATTTAATTGAAGTATTAACTTTAAAGTCATTTATGCTAATTTGAATAAATGACTTTTGACTTTTTAAGTATAATTAATAATTCTCAATACTGGAGATGCAAGAAGCAGTCCCTATTGGTCTCAATTAATAACGTGCTTAAATCTTCTACTTTTCACTCTGTTAAGTTGATTAAAATGCTTTCTCTTGAGACATGGGTCAGCAACATCAATGTCCATAAAGCTTTTAAGTATAACATTCCATCTATAACTAAGTCTAAACGAGATTATGATTTTAGATGTTTGAGACAAATCTGCACGAAGTTTACAGATGAGGAATATGCTAATTTCCATAAGATTTACACAGACGGGTCTAAAACTGTTGCTGTTTGGGACCCACAACACAATATTAAATACGTCTGTCAAGCTTACTATAGACTCCGATATCTCCATTATATTATCGAGTTAATTTCAATACTCTCTCTAAGGATCTTTCTTATTCTAACTCATCCTAACAGACTCGAAGAGCTCGCTGCAACACTTGGATGACTCGTGCCCGTACACCTCGTCTTAGATACGAGGGTCACCGATAGCCTACACGATTTTGAAGTCTATATTCAGATTTGGTCAGAACTCAATTTCGGTAATTTTGCAGTGGATCCCACGAAAGAGTGGATCAATTGGCCAACCAGGCCGTGACAGATGGAATTCCCGTAAACTTTCCTCCTCTTGTTACTGATTGCATCAAAATAATTAAACAGCAGTGTTCAGATGTGTGGAGTGAATATTTACCCGACTGCGTCAGAAAGAGAGTAATGTTTTTCGAGCGTATGTCATGTATGTTTATATGTATGTCCCTTCACCCTGCCACGTCCTATTTTACTGTAATAATTAACCGAGTAATTGTGAACCTTTATTAAACTTTTATCATAATTAGTATAACCCAAATTTGCATAATTATATCATTTATTCTGGACCCTAACCATAACACACATAACAAGATGTGCAACACGTTTTGACGGAGTGTGTCCGGAATGGAGCTCTAAGATTTACATCAGGTACTTGGATGCACACATAATTACGATGTTGGAGAGTGTAATACCGTCCTGGCCTGTCCTCTATCGGATCAAGCCAGAAACCTACATTTTTTGTTTTAATATAGATAATTTTAAGTGTAGTTAGAAGTGTTGTTATATTTATGTTACAGGGCGACATTATCGCTTAGCGATAAAGCTCTTAAAGAAAAAATATATAAATAAATATCTAGTTGGTAATTAATAGCAAAGCGGCAATATCTATTGCATGGCATGCGGCGCAAGATAAGAGGTGGGCCATGGACTGCTTCACTGCGGGGCGACACCACACAAACACTGATGAGCATGATGGTTGTTATCGGGCTGTATTGTTGTATAAACTGGCGGGCAACTTTGTTTGCGCGCTGTGGGATTTCTCTGATGTCAAATGTAGTTGTGATCCGGCGCTGCGGCACAGATGGCGCCACGTGTATCTACTCACCAGGGTCTCCTGCGGCGGGTCTGGCCCGGCCTCCAGCAGTAGCACGCTGAAGCTCGACATCTCCGCCAGGCGCGCCGCCAGCGCCGAGCCGGCCGTGCCGCCGCCCACCACGATGAAGTCGAAGCTTGAGCCGTCTGTAACAGTATTAATTTCATATTAAGTACTTTTAAATTAAGAGTAATAAAAAAATATTGTTATAGTTATACCTAGATCAACAATTATTATTAAGACTAAAAGTATCTTTCTTTTCACTTTTGGAAAAGTACACTTTGCCTGACTGGAAACCTACAGGCCATAACGCCAGACTAACGAGGCGGTAAAATATCAACATTAATAACTGAAAAACAAACGTACTGGTGACATCAGCCTGGGGGGGGTAGGACTCATGCAGCAGACTCGTGGATGCGAGCAACTGCAGCGTGGCCGTCAGCGCCGCGGCCGCTGACAAGCCGTGCCCGCTAAGGTTCAGAACGGAGGTTACCATCTTTCCTGGAAACAACAACTCATAGCATAGTCATCTAGGTCAGGGCGGGCAATCACGGGCTGCTCGACCAGTTAGCCAGTAAACAAAATACATAGTCAACAGCTTGAAGCTGCCATTGATAACTGCTGCATTTGAGACCGCGGCGACGTCTCGAATGCTAGATCAGTGAGACAGGTAGCGGGAGGAGCGGGTGATGCGGACGTGGGTTAAATTGAGCCGCCGGAGTGGTTAACTGCGCGAGAACAGTCAGTGTATGCCGGGCAGTGCTTGGGTATCGGTCATACCCTAATCTATCACTGCTTCTATAGGTTAAACACTCACTGACGTACCGTTCTATTGGGGAACAGTCCATGGGCCGATTGATCATTGGGTGAAAAGTTATTGGTCAAACTCAAAACATTCTGTTGGTTAAGCATTCACTGACGTACAGTTATGTTGGAACGAAACGTTCGTGGGTAAAAAGTCCTTTGGATGAAAAGTTAATGGTTTAAAGATAATGTTGACCAACGGTTCATGGACCAATCGACTGTTGGTAAACCGTTTCAGTTTCTCCCAGAACGTACTTACTAGGTTGGGTTTAGAATCGAGTCCTCTGAATTTGAGGAATTTGTCACTGTGGGGGGATCAAGGGGGCTTATCCCAAGCGCCTCCATGCAATTTCAGCTGCCGGAGCCGCGTCGAAATATTTTTTTAAATATTTGTAAATCACTATTATTACATTAATCGTGCGTTAATCGGAACTGTAATATTACACTAAATTCTTACGTATTTGAAGTTCTATCTGTCAAAATGATGCTATCCTGCCATTTTTTTGACACTGACAGTGGCAGATATACTCGACATCGCGCCATATGCGTCATTCTGTTGCGTGTGCTCCGTATCGTTATTGTTATCTGCCTCTTGTTTTTCGACGACTTTTGCTACCCCTCAGGACACCGATTGCTTGCTATTTTTGACGACTTTTGCTACCCCTCTCGACACCTGCTTGCTATTTACGACAATTTCGCTATATTTTGGTGTTTTTTTATTATTTGGTGCAAGCGCGAGCGAAGCGAGCTCGAGACTTGGGGCACCCCGACTCGGACAGGTTTGGATAGAACTAGTTTTTTTTTGTTACTAATAATATAAGTTTATAAAATTAAAAATTTAACTTTAAAAATTAATATTAAAAAAACCACGCACCTCCGTCGGCGGGAAGTGGTGGGGGGCTAACATACACCCCACCCCTAAGAGGACTCGATTCTAAACTTTAACTATTTGCGCGTCTTTATATTAGCTGTAGGTACATACGTGGTACCTAACTAGGTCCATTTATCTAAGTAGTCACAAACTTGAAAAAAATTGACGCATTTTTACCAAAATCTTGAAGATCGTATACATACAAAGATCATGTTCGCTAATAGGTACAGGTAAATGCACTGTTTTGAAGTCAGGATCTTGTCACACTTACCTACCTGTAGGGTAGGTAAGTTATCTTCATATAAAAAGTCTGTATTTGTTAATATCAAAAAGTACTTAACAACTCACTTAATCCCACGAGATAACGATGCCAGTAGACGCCCCACACCTTGAAAGATAGCAACAAATTAATTATACATTTCAAATTAGTCTTCAAAACTGCAAAGTTACACGACTCCTCTAAACATATTGAACGCCAGATCTTGTTTATAACTAAGTTTTACACTTGCCTTTTCAGCGCCTAGGACCTTGGCTACAGTACTTGTGTAATGTCAATATTCAGCCAGCTACCTATAGTTTTTTATTTGTTAAAACAGTTATTAAGTTTAGCATCGTGAATTAGTGATCCGGTTAGATGACTGCACTGGGAATTCCAAGCTTGCAGTCGACTTTATGAAACGGTTGGAGTGTAGCAATAGGGGTGCTAGGAAGCTCGGATGAAAACTTTTCTGGAGAGAAATTGTTGCTCTAGTCGTAAACCATGAGATAACGATAACTCCTAAATCTTCGCCCCTAGACGCTACGACCACTGACCTATGAAACCTATAGACCTTAACACTGGTTAAAGATTACTAACGTGACCATCAGCGAACCTCAGACAACGTAGAAAGAAAACAGAGTCCTACGCATTGAAAGATGATAGATGATGATTAAACATTGCCAGTTCGTTTGAAACAAATGCTTCGAAACCTAACCTACTTAGCAAAACGTAAATTATATTTAGTTCAAAGCCACGACACTATGTTGTGTAGATTATTCCTTATGTATCTAACAGGTAGCCATTGCTACTCAGATACTTTTATTGTTTTAGTTTAGACTCACCCGTGTTCTATTATTTTGGTTACACATTGTGCACACTTTGCACTGGCCCTGAAGGTTTGTCAAACTACAAATGATTTGCAAAACGCCAGATTTTTGATTTTATAGTAACGGGTACTTGGTAGCTTCAAATCAACCGAACACCAACATCTATTTGTACTGACGCTAACTTCATTAGGTACTTAATTCTAAAGTACCCACATTTCTTGAAAGCGTGAGCTTTAGTTATTGAGAAGTGGGTAGGAAGTTCTTACTTTTTTATATATTTTGGTGAATTAGGTCCTGACTCCTGAGCATGCTAAGTCATTGTGACTGGTATTATTCAGATTCAGATTCATATTCAGATTAATTTATTTACAAAAACATGAGGTAATGTTTTAGTTTCCTTGTTTTATTGTATGTATCATCAGTTCATCACTATAATAAATTCTACGCAAAGTTTTTAATCAGAACTTATACTTCAATAGAAGGTCTGGTAAACCTCACTTGGATTTCGAGGTTCACACAGTTCTTACACATTCTTCGTTCATACTTAGCTTCCGTCACATCACACTAAGCTACTTGTATACAGCACATTGTATACAGGGTAGAAGTTGGCCAGCAGGCTCAATCCTCGATTAGATCTTAAGGTTGACTCTGGTTGACCAAGATAGACCCTATGAATAAATCCAGATGTTATTTTTTCGGATTTTGGATTTTTTTTTGATTGACTGGCCTGTTGGTCTAGTGGTTAGTGACCCTGACTGCAAAGCCGGAGGTCGTGGGTTCGATTCCCACCCAGGACAAACTTTGTGTGATGAGCATTATTGTTTGTTCTGTGTCTGGGTGTAATTTATCTATAATATGTATGTATTTATAAATTATATAAGTATGTATATCAGTTGTCTGGTTACCATAACACAAGCTCTGCTTAGCTTGGGATCAGATGGCCGTGTGTGAGTTGTCCCAAGATATTATTATTATTAAGATATTATATTATTATTTGAGTTGGTTCGATTCCTGCGTCAGGCGAGCGGTCCAAATAGGTTTGATAGCAGTTTCACTTATTTTTATTTTTTTAATTTATGTTTCCTTTGACTAAATTATCATCATCATTCATCACCCACAGGGTGTTCCCATACAAATCAGGTTCACAAATAGGTAAATGTAAACACTAATTGAATCTAAGTAATGTATCTTCTAATTCTTATTTACTTTCGGGCTTACGAAGAATAAAGATTGCCTTGTGCGATAAGACCGCCCATTGTACACTTATTTTTATAAATGTTTGTCCTGTTCTTGTAATGAGGTGTACAATAAAGTATAAATAAATAATAATAATAAATAATAAAGATTGTCATTATTCGTTTTTCACAACTGCCCCAAAAAGCACAGAAACTAGAACAATTAGCACAGAACAGAAATTTAGAGGATAGTAAAGTATATGTATGGTTGAATTTTATTCCTCGGGCCAATCTTGAAACTTAGCACAAAAAGTTGCTAAAGTTTGTTTATTTTGGCCACTTTTTGTAAAGGTTATCGTTATTTGTTTTTCGCAACTATAACCCCAAGAGAAGATTTAGGGGGTGTTAAGGTTTGTATGGAAGATTTCAGTGTGGACTACATACAGAAAGCACAGCTAATAGAAGTCTCTATTCCTAGACAGCACGTTTCGCCGAAAACTTTGTTGATAGAAAACATTGTTCGTAGATATCTCGGTCCATAGGAAGTACTGTTGACAGAGATAGCACTTCTTGCCGTAAAATTTGTTCATAGAAACTACTGTTTCCAGATACCTTGGTTCAAAGAAAAAGCCTTTGGAAAAGAAGCTAAATAATATAATGTTTAATATCTTATCCATAGTTCTGATATTATAAAGCTGAACATTTTTTATTAATAAAATAGCATCATTGTATGAAATAAACGTGTTTTTATTATGGACATCTGCTAGAGCCAGAAAAGCGAAATTTTGAATTACAAATTACTTTGGGTTGTTAAACTTTTCATACAACTTTTAACACCAAAAAAATCTCAACTACCTACATAACTATTACTATATTAATATATAAAAAACTCATAACTAACTAAAAATAATCTAAAAGTTCCTCTGCTGGGCTCAAATGTGCACAAAAGGCTAGCAGCATTGCAAGGGTTTTACCTTGCAATGCTGCTAGCCTTTTGCTTGGCTTTTGTTTTTGCTAGCCTTGCCAGGCCTTGGGTCACGCGAAGTGTCAACTAAGCGTCTTGACAGATCTTTAAATAAGTTATGAGGACGCGGACCCACGCGAGCCGTGAGTTTCAACCCCCAAACGGCTCGAAAATATAGCTACCAACGAGGTTATTAAATTTCCGCCGCTTGAGGATCTCTGCAGCCGCAGCGGCCGCGCCAGTACAGCACGAAAAGCTGGGAAGATGGGATGGCGCAAGAGTATCGACACAATAGGGCAGTAGCGTAGCTAGGGGGGAGGGGGGCGGAGAGTTCGGCCCGGCCCGTGTTACACCTGTTTAGGGGTGACAGTAGTGACACCCGACCGTTCACTGACTGTTTTTTGACACGGTCGGGTGACAACTCTAAACGGTTGACGCAATGAAACTTGTCGCAAGCGGGGAGTAAACATTTTTTTATTTATGTGTGAACAAAGTTCCTTCGACTTATATAAGTACGGACGATTAAAACTTTTTCACAAAAAAAGAAACCGACTTCCAAAAAACACTACAAAGTTCAAAATAACTTTAATTTCAGTAGTCGGTGTTTTTGGTTGCTTCTTCGTTATTTGACACCTACTTCCGAAATTAAAGTTTTGAATTTTGTAGTGTTTTATGGAAGTCGGTTTCTTTTTTTGTGAAAAAGTTTTTTATTTTTCACTTTTTAGTGGTACCCCACACCTAACAACACCACTGGAAAGTCACAAGAAAGCAAAAATACGCAATTTTAAGATAATTAAGTTTGCGTTCGGAAACACGCACCAGTAATTTCATTAATTTTGTTTGTGAACAGTCTGCCGGCAGGTAATGCAAATATTAACTTCAAATTCAAATTAGTAATATTTTTATCTTATATATTATTTTGGTTTATATATTTATTTTTATTTTATAATAATTATGTCTGACGACGACTCGTTTTTTTCCTGCCGTAGTTCTTCTACGTCGTATTCATCTTTAGACGATTCCTTCTCCGTAAACAGCTTTTTGGGTGGTGAATTTCAGAGATTTCAGAAGTGTTTTAATGTCTGTCATGTGAACGCACAGAGTAACCCTCAACATCATTCTGAGATGCTAAATTTATTTAGTGATGTAGCTTTGCACGCCATTCTAGTTTCGGAAAGTTGGCTCAAGCCCGAACTTCCCTCTTCTTTTTATAGTCTACCCGGTTTTGTTCTTATTCGCAATGACCGTACGGGAAAAAGAGCTGGTGGTGTTGCCATTTACTTACGCAGCGACATTCCCTACAAAATCGTATCCTCTTCGCCGGGAACAGTCAGCGGCAATCCCGAATACTTAGTCCTTGAAATTGATGTCAAGCCATTCTTGGAGTAGTTTACTGCCCACCTGCTATAGATTATTTCTCCGCTCTTGATTTTCTTTTTGAGTCACTTTCCTCAGAGTACAAACATCTCATAGTTATGGGCGATTTTAACACCGATCTCTTGAAGGATAACTCTAGGTCATGCAAGCTGAGAGCAATCCTTGAATCGTCGAGTCTATCTCTTCTCACACTGAGTCCGACTCATCATAATCTAGACACGAGCGATTCCTGGCTTGATCTCATACTTGCTTCCTCGGTAAATTTGGTTGCTAACCATGGTCAGGTTGCGGTTCCTGGGTTGTCTAGGCACGACTTAATCTATCTAACATACAAAATTAAGCCTCCCAAGCAGCGACCTGCCATTGTGTTTCTCCGGAATTTTGCGAGAATGGACAAAGACCAGCTCTATGAAGATGCAAGATCTGTTGATTGGATTGATGTTGAACAGGCATCGACAGTGGATGAGAAAGTGGACATTTTTAATAGGTGTGTACTTCACCTCATTGAAACACATGCACCTCTGAGGGCCGTCCGTGTTAAGCGCTCTCCTGCTCCATGGATTAGCCCTGGAGTTCGTATGGCGATGAGGCGGCGTGACAAGGCCTTTCGAAGATATAGAAGAGATCGCAGTGAGGAGAACTGGAACCTGTATAAGGTGGCTAGAAACCGCTGTAACCAGATGGTAAGAGCAATTTCCTCTAACGTATCCTTGAGTGATTTGAATAAGCATTTTTCATCGTCGGATATGCTTGCGGTTTCCGTTAAAATATCACACACATTATCAATGCCTCCCTACAAACTGGAGTATTTCCCACAATCTGGCGTAAGGCCTTCATAATCCCTCTTCCTAAAATATCCAACCCCAGTTTAATAAATCACTACAGACCAATCTCCATTCTCCCTTTCCTATCTAAGATCCTGGAAGCAGTTGCTCTTAAACAAATATCTACTTTTGTGTTTAGGAATAATCTGTTATCCCCTTTCCAATCTGGTTTTCGGCCTGGCCACAGCACAGCCACAGCTTTGCTTAAGGTTACAGAAGACGTTAGGAATGGCCTGGAGAACTCGAAATTAACGGTGTTAGTTTTAATAGATTTCTCTAATGCTTTTAATACCGTTGATCACGACATCCTCCTGGCTATTCTGTCTCAAATTGGGGTTTCTTCGTCGGCACTATTTGAGGAGTATACCCTTTCCAACAAAAAAAGATTTTTTCAAATCGGTTGGCAAGCGACGGAGTTATGCGCGAACAAACATAAAAAAGCAACCACCAACTTTACCTCGTTGTGACTCTTCGATGCCGGAGATCGCAGTTCATATTAAAGAGGTCCGAAGAATATTGTGCAGTCTAGACGTGAATAGGGCCAGCGGACCTGACGGCATTTCAGCGAGAGTGTTGAGGCAATGTGCACCTGAACTGTCTCCTGTGTTGACACGCCTGTACCGCCTCTCTCTTGAAAAAAGAACGGTGCCGAAATCATGGAAGCTTGCGAATGTGCAACCGGTGCCCAAAAAAGGGAGACCGTGCTGACCCTGCATATTACCGTCCAATCGCCATTACCTCCATCCTATGCAAGGTTATGGAAAGGGTTCTGAACAGTAAGCTGCTGACCTACCTTGAAGACAATGATCTCCTCAGTGACCGTCAATATGGCTTTCGCCAGGGACGGTCAACTGGTGATCTTCTTGTGTATGTCACGCACTGCTGGGGCGAAGCCATCGAGAGACACGGCGAAGCACTTGCTGTGTCGCTCGATATCTCGAAGGCTTTTGACAGGGTCTGGCACGCAGGTCTACTCAACAAGCTTCCTGCTTATGGCATCCCAGCTGGTTTTTGTAGCTGGATATCAGACTTCCTAAATGAACGGTCGATCCGAGTAGTCGTTGACGGCTGCTCCTCTGACCTCATGGCAATTGATGCCGGAGTTCCTCAGGGGTCTGTTCTCTCTGCAACTCTTTTCCTGCTACACATCAATGACTTACTTCAGCCTGGTCTTGTTGGGTACGCAGATGACAGTTCGGTTTCAGAGAGATACTTGTCCAGCGCAACAACCGGCGGGGATAAAGTCCGTTCCTTGAGAGAGGCCATGGTAGAGCGTACAAATTTGACCTTAAGCGTTGTCTCCCAGTGAGGTGATGACAATCTGGTCACTTTTAACGACACCAAAACACAGGCGTGTCTTTTTACCGCAAAAAGGAGTCGCTTTGACCAAACTCCTACTTTTCGGGGTGCATCTGTTCCCGTTTCTGATCGGCTCGAGCTCCTAGGCATGGAGTTGATATCCAGTCTCAACTTCGGCGCCACCATCGAGTACAAAGCCCAAATTGCGGCCAAAAAGCTGGGCATCCTAAATAAGGTGAAGCGATACTTCAGGCCTGGACAGCTTTTAACCCTTTACAAAGCACAAGTCCGATCCTGCATGGAGTATTGTAGCCACCTTTGGGATGGCTCAGCTAAGTATCAGCTTGCCGCGCTTGACTCGGTGGAACGCAGAGCTAAGAGGCTCATCGGTGACGCAAAACTGGTGGATGCCAAGCTACATAGCTTGGCTCATCGCAGTAAGGTTGCCTGCTTATCGGTCTTCTATAGATTGTACTTCGGTGAGTGTGCCCAAGAACTCCACGACCTCATCCCACCGGCCCCCTTCTACCATCGGACATCCAGACGCACTGCATCTTACCATCCCTACCTTGTAGCTATTCCACCAATTCGCACTAAGCGTTTCCAAACGTCTTTTATAATGCGCACAGCAAAGGAGTGGAACTCTCTGCCTGCGTCTGTGTTTACAAAAGCTTACAGCCCTAATCTCTTCAACTTCAAACCCATCACCAATAAAAAAAAAAAAAAAAAAAAAAAAAAATTGAGATCCTCCTCCTTTTTAAGAAGTCGGTCAAAAAGAAGATGAAACCTATCCGAGGCTGGGAGCAAATTTTTCTAAGCTCGCACACAAATTCTAATGCTCTCATCGACTCAGTACTTGCGACATAATAGTCCTTAATATCTTTTAAAACAGTGATGTAAGAAAGTTCCTGGAAAAAATCTCAGGCACTAATGCAGCAGCCCCCCCGAAAAATGAAAGTAGCAACCCACAACCTACATTATCCGCACCTATGCAAGCTACGCCACTCCAACAGGGTGCGCCAAGACACAGGAAAGCAGCGAGGAAAGGAAAGTACTATCGTCGAACAAGGTGCCTATGTTCGAGGACGGTAGTGCATGACGCACAGAGTCCCAACTCCCATTCAAATATTAAACTTGAATCTTGGCACATATCCATAAATAATAAAAGCTGTCATTATTCGTTTTTCACAACTACCCCAAAAAGACGATTTAAGGGTTTAGTTTAACTGTATGGAAGAAGCTTATTCCTTTGGTCAATGATCTTAAAATTTGATGCGAATACTAGCCGAAGTAAATAATAAAGGTGTTATTATTAGTTTTTCACTACTACCCCCAAAATACGATTTAGTGAGTGTTAAAGTTTGTATGGAAGATTAGTATTTCTTGGGTAAATAAACTTGAAACTTACTACACATTAGTAAATAGTAAAGGTCTTCATATCAACGACAAAATTAAACCCCTGCGGCCCGAGAGTCTAAGTGCGGATAACGGAGTCCCTACTCTACTCTACTCTACTACCCCTGCGGCCCTACCATACCATGACGTGTTAAAGCGTGAGTTGTTCGAGCGAGAAGGAGGGATGGAGCTATACACCCTATATAGCTCCATCCCTCTTTCTTGCTCGAACGACTCACGCTTTAACACATCATGGTAGGGCCCTTGACTCAGAGTGCTGCAATTTTTCACAGAGACTACCTTTATACTATGAATATTAATTTCATGATACAATTCATTAATTAATCAAAAACCGATATTTCAACATTTTCTGAAATTCTGGTTTTTGAAGAGTGAAAGGGGTTAATTACATAACAGAAGTATGCGGAACAGAGTGTCAAGTCGCAACTCCGACCAGACGGTTGTTGTGTCTAGTGGGCCACTGCCGGATAGTTGATATTCGGACTATTGTTTAGTGTTCTGACCGCGATGCAGGACTTCGTTCGGTAGTTCGCTGCTGGCGGGATAGATGGCGCTGCGGGGCTTATTGTTGCGCTTCCTTAGCTTTTTTTGTGGCGGCTTTGATGCCGCTACAACTTAGACCAAGTCCTGAAATAGGACACGGGCAAAGCCGCTGGCAGAAGCTAGTTCATCAATATTTGGGGTACTTCCACTTAAGGATAGTCTCATCTATCCACCCTGTGTGTAGCAGTTAAAGAAAAGGTTTGTCTTAACACGATGATAAGACAAACGTTTTCTTGTAGTTTAGATAGAAAATAAAAAAATACGTGACTAACAACAGCAACCGTAAACGACGTTAATAAACGTGTAAACCATTAATGATTTAACGTACTTACATTATTACCTATGCATAACACGAGTCTCAATAACCCAGAGCGAGTCGGTCAAAGACTACTATAGTATTAAGTCGGTGGTCGGGCTCACGTGTCGTCAAGTTAAGGTTATATTATTCCATAACAAACTAAAACAAGCAGCAAGAATGAAACTCTTTTTGGGCAGTCGTAGGTAGATATTACTATATTATGACTCATAAAAATAGTTAAAAAGATGGTTATGCTTATCGAAAAAGTATGTCAGACTGAAGGACAAATTTAATTTTGAAGCTGAACTAAATGCTTTGAACCATCGACCGCTCTGTAGATCCATGTATGGACAATATCCTATAATCCAGCTAGCTATTTAGGTTCATAACGATTATTAGAAGACTGTCGACAAGCAAAGGCTTCTAAAAAAAATAGTAGGTAGGTACCTATGTTATTGTGCTAAGTGATTCTTGATCGAAGGTGTAGTGAGGACCTTGCATTATGCTTTTCATAATTGCAGGACACCGTGACGTAGGTAGGTACTCTACCAGGTTTTGCCCGCGTAATTTATTTTCATTTCATGAGACAGCTCTTGACCTCAATCTCGCCAGAAGGAAAACGATTGATATGATCTTATGTGCCTTATCACTTTATCAGATGTATCTTTTGATTTCGTTCACTTAGATACTTGAATTTTGAATTCAAGATTCTGAGCCGAAAATAAGGTAAATTTAGCATTAAAATCGGATTTATTGTAGGTACTTAACTCCGATTTTTTGCCGTTAACGTGTAGAGTATAGGCAGAGAAGTATGTTAAAATGTATGCCGCGAAAAGTTAACCCTCGGATATTTGGTTTTTTATTGTAAGACAATTATTTTCAATAAACTAGATAAGAAAAAATATTGACCCAATGTTTGTTTGGAGCATTTGTAGAAGAGATCTAGTTTTACAAGTAGGTCAGTAATTAAACATTTTTAATCCGTGGCTATCTCTCTTATTATCCTATTTTATTTTGTACTCTAAGCTAAAAAATACTTCTCTCTTTTCATAAAACTACTTAAGTACTTACCTACTTACTTAAATATCTAAATACCTATTCTAAATATTCGCTAACCAACAAAATTGAACATTATTGTTAGCGCAAGTTATTATACCTACTAACAGTTTTTTTGCGATAGAGATTCAGACAAAACTGAAACTGAATTAAATTGGGTTTAATTTTAAATTATAGGGCATATTATGGCTGACTTCGTAATAAATGTTAAAAACACATCTGATCAAATATTCAAAATTACGAATTTATTTGTGCAAAATACCTATTGTTAAAAAAATTAGAGATAATATTGAAATAAACGCGTTTAAGTTTTTTTTTTTCAGAATGAAGACTCGTTTATGGAAAATATTTTGGTATTTTTTTTGTATTATTGATCAAACTATTCAAAAAAAAATCAGAGTTAGGAATTTTTGTTAGGTTCAAAGCTAATTTATATTCGTATTTGATATTAATTTTAACTTCTACCCTAAACTCACTGAAAAAAGTGCTTGACAAAAGATGGTGATGACATGAGGCTCGGAACTCTACAACATAATAATGTATTAAATGCAAGTGGAATTTAAATTTGAGCGCAACATAACGATTTAGAATGCAGATATCACTGTCCGGGATGAACCGAGCATCTCCTCAGTTTTTGCGAATTGCGATGAAACACTGGACATACGAGGTTGTCATGAAGTCATGACAAATGTGGATGTGGATCACTGGCTTTTATATTAGCCCTGAACTGACCAGCCATAATGAAATCAACCGTAAAATTTGGCTCTGCACTACGCAATACCAGTACCCCACCCCTCTTTCCCACTGGCACATGAATTTGCTTCGCCTCTGGTTCCTAGCCGCCATTAAGTTTGAATTTACCTATTAGCAGCCTACTGTAGTACCAGACACATCGATTCTTTCTGTAGAGCCTTCCACCACAGCTATCGGGAGAGGGTGTACCACGACAAGGGTGGACCACGCGCCATTCCTATCCTGTCCTGGTAATCACTGCCACAACCGATGAATGCGTTAATGATGAGTATGATAAATGTAAACAAGCAATTAAGTACTAAAGATATACAACCTGCGCACCGCGCCGCACCTGAAGACTGAATGATCGTTACGGTGTCGGTCATTGCGTTATAAACTTATTTAAAAAAACCCAAGGAGGAAGTTTAAAATTTGTCATGTTTGTTTTATTTTTTGGATGTCTATTTAATTCACCGATTACAGCTAATGACTCAAACGATAGATTTAGTATAAACGTGTGACGTCCTCGGGGGTTCAAAGACCCCTTGATGATTGTGTCATCAATAGAATTGTACGAAATTGTTTGTATAACCCGCTTCACACGAATTACTTGAAGCGTAAAAGAACTACGATGCTCAATTTGTTGATTCAAGTTTTTCTCGATTCCGAAAAAATATGGCCTTGACCTCGATCGCCACAAGTCTATGAAAAGTTGTAAATCTTAAAGATCATCGGTCACTTGCATGATCCTAACGTTATTAATAGAGACCGATGAACGACTACCGAACTGCTTTTTATTTAGCAATGTAAGTAATAGACTAAATAAATACACTTTTAAGAGTGTTTTTTTTTTTAAATCTATTCATCTAACTTTAATTTTATGGATGGGAAATCATCAAATGTCCCCTTCCGCTCTGGGTGGAGCGGGAGGAAGTGTCAGACTCTTACTGACTAAAACCAGACTAAAACCCATCCGTGCTCCTCCTAGTGCCCTTTGCGTTCACTCTTTCGGTTTTTTTTTCAGATTCATCTACCTACTCATATTATTTCAAGAAAGTCATATACTGAGGTTTGAGAGTACATTGTATTTCAATACAAAAAGGTCCTTCATTCCCACACAAAATTATAACCAAGAATTAACGCCTGGTGCAAGTTTCATAGCAAAGCATAAATACTGCGCACAGAAATAATATAGGCGCTTCTCTCCGGTCGCAACATTATCTAAGTACCGCCAAATAAAATAAAATAATGCCTTACCTGTTGCAACAATGTCAATAACCGACTAGTACTATGATCATCGACTTTTGAGTATTTATGAAGTCGATATCGGCCAAATAATCAGTGCGTTTATCTTAACAGTTTTACATAATACAGTCAGAGTACTCCACAATGACCGATAGTGCCGCTGCTGGAAGATCAAGGACTCAATGTTTTGTGATAGCGCAGCGTACGCTTGGCTAGAAGTTTCCTCATCTAAGCTGAACAGATAAACCCATCTCACAATACAATCTGTCGTCAATCCTTTTTTATTATCTATTTCCTGATAGCAAGTAGATACTTAGGTAGGTAGCAGTCAAGTATGTAAGTACAAGGAAGTGACTCCTTCGCTGGTGTAGTGGTCGCAGACGCTCTAAGTGATTGAGCGGTCCTGGGATCGATACCGATTCTTTAAAATAATCGAGACTCTCAGAAGCAGGCTTGTGTTTGGATTTTTGCTGTCGCCCCCTTTAAAACTGACACTTTTTTGACAAACGGTGGCAAAATAAGGGTGTACAGGAAACATAATATACAAAGTGTAACAGAATAAACGCAATGCCTGAAAAGAGGTTCTCATTATTATGGACAACTTTTAAACGGGACAACCCCAAAATTGCGAAAAAAAAATCGCTGTTTCCAATTTTGTAGAGATATGTGCACTGCTTTTTGGCCCCTACAATTCTTTGTCATCCTATAAATTCTAAGTCTGACTCACCACCACAGTCGCCTTCTCGATAGATCTGAAGATATTTCTTATCGATAGATAACATTCGGCTGCATCGACTTCAGAATAGCTCTGAAGTAGGAGAGATAATATATGCATACTGCTGCAAGTGACGTGTTGCATAATGCACGCTGTTGTTTATTTCAGTCATAAGATAAGCAGACTGAGAGTGTGTGGATTCGCTCACGTGAATTTCGAAAACTGTCTCAAGGGAACATATTCCCGGGATGTAAAGTATCCTGTACTATTCTAGATCATATAGTCAATCCACGAGCGTGTGTGAAGTGAAGAGGCAACGAACAGACAGAGTTATTTTCGCATTTATAATAATGAAGTACCTATAGATTAAAGAATTGGGGTCACTCAAACAGCGAACGATAAGTGTATAAAATATTTATTGTTCATTTGTACATTGAATAAATTCGTATCACATAATAATGACATAATTATATGTTTTTATTCTGTTCGTTGTTTACAATATTATGTATGTACATGTATTTATAGAAAGGTATGTGATTTGTCTGCACAAGGATTATAACTTATACAGTTAAACTTTGTGTCCTCGGTAGAACTGACACAATGCAACGGGAACTGCAGGCCTCATGTTTCGTAGCTGCAAACAAACAAAAATGTAAAAAAATGGAATCATAACTCATAAGGCAGTAACTACATTTCAAAAAAATGGCCAGTGCTACGATCTGGCTACCTACATCTCATAAATCGAATCATCACAGTCAACAGCTCACATCGTTCATAAGTCATACATAACACTTGCACTACGAAAATCACTCTTAATGCACCCACAGCAGCAGAGTCAATGTCAAATTGTAACGTACCGATGTGCCCTTGACTGTACTACTGCTACTCGTAAAATTACTGCTTGTTAGTCGAATGTCTAGGTTCTAACCTTTACTTGAAGTCGAAAATAGCGTCCCGTTGTCCACTTTGATACGCTCGCGCAGTAATGAAACTAATGAAAGTGAGTATTCATTTCGAACTTTATTTAGGCCTCTGGCCCACGCTTGAGGCGACTCTTTGTAGTCGACTCTAACGCGCGTTAGTTGCATTTGCAACGCGCTACAGAAGCGATGCCAACGCGATACTAACGCGCTAGAGCATCGCGACTGTATCGATGTGCGACCGTGTCGGACGACATCGGGGAGAGAACGGGGGGAGGGGGCGCGTGAGTGGAGAACCGAGCATCAGTGCAACCCAGACAACGAGACTAATGTTGCCTCAACGGAGTCCATCTTGCAACTGTGGCATTTTTGTGCCGTTACTGAATCGCGCTTGCATCGCGACAGAAGCGCGACAGTATCGCGTTTGCATCGCGAATGAGAATCGTGGTGTGGGTGAGAGCAAACAGCTAGCGACCGCATCGCGACTGTATCGATGTGAACGCGCGACAGCATCGCTGTCAGTAAGAGTCTGACACTCCCTCCCGCTCCATACAGAGCGGCAGGAGTCATTTGATGATTTCCCATCCATAAAAAAGCATTCATTGCGAATATTATCTTTAGCAGTTTTGGATAAGGTTAGCACTCGAATGAAGCGAGCTTACTTTACTCAACAAAGTTAAGTAAATGTGGAATCCGTTATTAATACCTGATCGAATATTTTCAGTAAACAGTATTACTACGTAACCGAACTAAGCGGTAAACTTGAAACTGATTTATTGATGATTAATTTACAGACGGTGTTCAATGATAATGATGAAAAAGCAGTTAATGGCATAAGCACCAAAATGTTAGCATACCTGAACTCTTCAAAATATCCTCTTGATTACCTTTAACTTGAGTAAAAAAACTCTGTAAATCTAATATATTTATTAATTCTACGTATTTCCATAATTATAAGACTAGAAAACTTTCAATAGCTAGAGTATTTTGTACAGATTGTCGTATACTGGGAGGCTCGGGTGGCTCGGGTGGCGCGAGTGGCTGCTCACTGGGCCACACAGGAGTCCTGGTACCCTTTAGTGACCGCGGGACTCATACTTTTGATACTTTCTATAGCAGCAGGCACTTGGAAGGTATTCTCAATGCTCCTCATCCAACTCTTGTCTTCTCTGTTCAAACAGTTTCGCTTTATTAATGTTCTATCTACTTCATAGATGAGTTGTTACGCTGTTATCAGATCGAGATAACACACGACCATCACTCACGACTCTAAATTCATGAAATAGTCTAAGTTTTAGTACTGGGTTAGGTGTCTGTTTACCAAAAACTGCTAGAAAACTAGAATTATGGCTAAGTTTACAGACAAGAGGTCACGACTAGTTATCATAACTTTAGTCGTAATCTAAATATACCTGTATTGTGATACTGAGGTAAATGGAATTATTGGACCGATTAAAAAAAATCATTGTTGGAAAGCTACGTTATGGCTACCGCCCGTTTAACACCTAAAATCGATTTTCATAAAAAGTACGCCCTGTTGCATAGGTCTAGGGAGCGAAGCAAAGCTAATGAATGACAAATGTATGGCTATAATGATAACGAAGGACATCGGATGCCCCTGCACATAGTCGTACAGTGTGGCGGCCACTCACGTCTTCTTCCAGATGGCCAGGTGGCCCAGCAGGATGGGCCCGGTGGGAGCGCCCGTGCGCAGGTTCACGGACGTGATGCGCGAGCCCGGCACGCTGATCTCGTAGTACCTGCAGGCAGAGCGGTCAGTGCATGGTCTCTAGCGAGCTAGCGAGCCAGCCACGGAGCGGCATGCGGCACCCACCTCACGGTCCAGCCGAACTGGTTGTCGACGGGCACGTAGTAGCCGGGCTGCGTCAGCAGCAGGTAGGTGCGCAGGTCGCGCAGCACGGGCGCGCTGGTCGTGTTCAGCGGGTACACGTGCTGGATGCCCCGCGCCTGGCGGCCCAGCAGCGCCGTCTGCGCCAGCGAGCGGCCCGTCAGCACCACTATCAGATCCTCGTCCTCCGCGTTGCGCATGTACAGCTTCACGTTGAGCGTCTGCTCGGGGTGCTCGTGCAGCGTCTTCGTCACCACGCAGAAGATCAGGCCCTCCTCGCAAGGGAAGTCGCAGTGGAACAGGCGCGTGATGCGGTGCTCGGGGCACAGGCGGTCCGAGGGGTGCACCATGAGGCAGGCGCCGCCCGAGAAGGCGTCGCCGCCGTGCAGCTCCAGGCAGGCCCGCTCGTCCGGCACCAGCGCCAGCCCGTAGCGCGGCGCCGCCTTGCGCGACAGGTGCAGGCTCACAGAGGTCTCCTTCATGGAGCCGGGGTCGCTGGCCGGCTCGTCGGCGGCGGCCGGGCTGGCCTCCTCCGGCTCCTGGATCCTCACCGGCTTGTGCCTGAACATGTTCTTGATGGCGTCCACCTTGGACGAGGACGCGTGTGGCGCGGTGTGGTGGTCGCGCGAGGCGCTGGTCTCCAGCTGCAGCGCCGCCTGCACGCTGGAGGAGGGCAGCGATTCGCGGTTGACGGCCAGCAGGTCGGCGCGCGTCTGCATGAAGGAGGCGCGGATGCGGATGATGCCCTTCTTGTCCTTGTACTGCACCTCTTCCTTCAGCTTGGACAGGTTCTCCACGGCGGTGAGCAAGTAGCCGTGCGGCCCGTGCGCCGAGTTGGGCTGGTACTGCTGGTGGCGCACGTTGAACCACGGCGACGGGCACAGCATCTGCCGAGCCATCTCTACATCAGACAATATAGGACTCGAACACAACGCATACACAGAGCGGGTCAACATACCTCTCCGTAGAGCCAGCGCTTCTTGCCCTGTCCCCTGCAGAAGGAGGTGGCGAAGGGGATGTGGCAGGGCATCTTGGTGTTGAGGAAGGGCCAGATGGAGCCCCAGAAGGCGCGGTCGCGCAGCTGCCAGATGGCGGTGGCGTCCAGACGGTCGCCCAGGGCCACATGGTTGTGGTCTTCGCTGTCGAGGGAGAGCGCCTCGTGCGTCCAGGCAGGCGCGAACATCGCGATGGAGCAGCCCGCCGCGTGCACCACTTTGATTGCCTGTCACAAATGATTCCACTTCTTGATTATTTTCGCGATCCGGGAACGACAGTATATAGCATAGTTAGTTTCGACAAATATTTTAAAACAAAATGTACTAATGAGCTTGGCAGTGAAAGTGTTTCAACGGTAAGCTTGCAGTGTGACGTACCTCCTGTGTGTTGAACTGTCCTCCACCGAAGAAGTTCCGTCCCCAGATGTCGATGCCGATGTAGAGGTCGGTGAGCCGGCCCGCCGCCGCGGCCAGCTCGGCGCTGGCCGGCACGTCCTCGGGCGCCCACGAGTAGTTCGTGAACAAGCCGTCGCACGCCTCGAAGAACGCCCTACAAACAAAAATAATAATAATGGAACACAATAGTCAGATGAGAGATAAGTAAACAATTGTATTTTTTCACTTACCTAGGTACTAAGCTAATATGTGTTAATTTGCTTGTAAATTTAATGTGACTTAGCCTTAATTGACATGTCCTACTTATGTGTGTATGGATACCGTTTTTTTAAGGACGGGAAATCATCAAATGACTCGTTCCGCTCTGGGCGGAGCGCTACTCGGCGGAAGGGAGTGTCACTCTTACCGACTACAATTGCCCTTTGTGCTCCAGGGCCGGGCCGCGGAATTTGTTCGAACAAATTCCCTAGTACGGTTACCTACATTTAGTAAACATTTTTAGTTCGTATAAAACGTGTTGTACTTCGTAGAACGACAATGAAAGCATTCAATATAACTTTAGATGGTAATAAAATCCTTTTCATTTGTACTGTTTATACCACTAATTAGAAATGTTATACTTACCTACCTCTCAATTATCGCAGTTATACAGGTCGTGCTGGCAAGATCAAACGTTCGTTCAAACAATAACAAAAATATACAGTCGTTTTCTTTTTCCTATTTAGTATGTTATTTTGTGTAAGTAATTTAATTTTTTGGCATTTAACGCTATTTATTGTCCAGTTTACAAATCACATACTTGCCGGCACGACCTGTCTAACTGCGATAATTAAGATTTTATGAGGTAAGTATAACATGTCTTATTAGTGGTATTGTATAAAATAGTAAGTACAAATTAAAAGGATTTTATTACCATCTAAACTTCTAAAGTTATAATGAATGCGTTCATGGTTCATGGTCGTGCTACGAAGTACAACACTATAGGTACAACTGCATTGCACAACGATTTGGATTTAGTAATCTGTATGTTTTTCATGTATGTACCTACTTGTAAAATAGATAAATAACATTTTTTTATCCCTTAAATATGTATGTATGCACGTTTCCTATGAGAAAGCTAGTTTGCTATAGGTACTTAAGGCATCTTCAACAGACTTGTAATAAAACTGTTGCAAAATGCATCTGTTTATGCGCTTGTAAGCTTATAATCAGGCAACGTGATAGTGTTCAATCTTATCGGTGGAATTACAACACTCTTATAAACAAAGGAAAAATATTTCCGTGATTCTAAGAACACATTGCACATCCGCTCTTACGAAAAGATTAAATTGTTACACATTGAGAGAAATCTAACTAAGCTATACTGGTTACATACTCACATCACATCATAGTGATGTTCGTGAAAGGGGCGGGATTCGGGATAGAAACCCGTCGAACGGCTGAACTCTTTGACGCGGACGTCGCGTCGGCGTCGGCGCGGCATGCATGCTACTTATCTCATCCAATATCATTTAAAGGAAGGAATAAACGCTGTGATGAGGAATACGAAGCTAGTGCGCACACAAATTTACAGTTCCATATAATTTAAGATGATTTAATTATAACGAAAATGAGCTCGAACGCTCGACGAGATGAAAAAATAGCTGAATGTATCTGTTTATTTTTTTAATATTTAATTTAGGAAATAATTATATATCCCTGCGGCCCTACCATGACGTGTTAAAACGTGAGTCGCTCGAGCGAGAAGGAGGGATGGAGCTATACACCCTATATAGCTCCGTCCCTCCTTCTCGATCGAACGACTCACGCTTTAACACGTCATGGTAGGGCCCCTGTATGGTCAATATTTTGCTATTTTCGTATTATATAAGTTATTTATTTACGCCCAGCTGTGTTAAAATTTGGAAGTTTCGATACAAATAACCTGCACATCAATAATTTTTTTTCTGTTTTGTTTCCATACATAGGTATGTATAATACAGAGATGAATCAATGTAACCTTTTTTTCTGAACGTACACCGTCAATCAGTAAAGTTATTGTCATACTACGTTTGTATGAAACAATGACTGAATAGCGCACCCTTTAGTTAGGCTGCTCATCAAAAACAATACAATAGCCTCACTTATACTAATAATAGTAATAGTAAATAATAAACTCATACTTATTTGAGTACGTAAATACATTCACGCATTCCGCGACATAAAAGTACGTAGGCACCTATCCTATTTCACTTCGGGCCCATGAACTACCTCTTAGCAAAAAACATGGATTTCGTGTTTGTTTTTTGAGGTACGGAACCATAAATATGAATAAAAACTTACATATTCTTGTCATTGAGCTTGTTCTGCCAGCTGAGGTTGCCGCCGACGGTGACGCTGTCGTACCACAGCAGCGTGGCGTGCGGCAGCTCGTCGTGCAGTAGCCGGTGGAAGTAGCGCACGAACGACAGCAGCGTCTCCGGCGCCGAAACCTGCCAGGAAGGCAACGGTTCACTCAGATGCTCTGGCCGACGGCGGCGGTACGTGGACGTCCGCGACTTCCAACGAAGTTGGAGCGCCACCAGTGCCACTTAGCACAGCGCTAGTCTAGCTTTGTAACAGAACCGCGAGCCTACCGTCCGTCACGGGCTCCTGACGCAGCAGATGAAATTATATTTAATTATGTACTAGCTTTAGCCAGCGGTATCTCCCGCCTGAAAGTAGAAATATATCCCAACGGAACATACTCTCGGGTTGAAAAGTATCCTATGCACCAGGAGCTGCAGGAGCTGGTCTAGCTGTGCGGCAAGTTTCATCCACCCATGCAGCCATCAAGACGTGAAGAGGTGACATACAGACAGAGTTACTTTCGCATTCATAATATTAGTATCGGCATGGATAGTAGTTTATGTAATACACCTCATAAATAAGCACAGGAGAAACATTTATACAAACAAGCGCATAATGGGCCATTTAGCGCAAAGGGTAATTTCTTACAGACAACCTTTGGATGGACTGAACGAAAACAGATAGAATTATGTTGTCAAAAGTGAGACCACTACTATGACCCCATACAAAACACGACACTCCTCACACTTTGTGCGCTATTTTTCTTTGTTTCAGTTTAAATTACATTTTATGATGCTGATGACTTCAGATGATGATTATGAATAAAAAAAACAACAAAAAAAACCTTGTTCTCAATGTTAAGCAGATAGCCGTCAAACTTGAGAGTTTTCGCAATAGCAACCAGCGCGCTGGCTACGTTCTGGTATTGAATCTCTGACGCTAACACCTGATCCCAGAACGCCACACCGTCTGCCCACTCCGTTATAATAGTCCCTGTTATCATAACATTTTTATTCCTTAATGCTACACTTTGATATTTATCTGATCAATCTTTGGTAAGATGTGTCACTCATGTGGGTATTTAATATAAGTTGAAATAATTAAATCAAAGTTGTAAGCCTAAAGCAACACAAATCCTTGATAGCTATACTTTTTACTGAGAAATTATAGTCAGTACCTAATATTTTTTTATTCTACAATATACCTACAGGGTGAATTTTTAAAGTGTGCATGGATGGCCAAATCCGAAACTATAAGAAATATTGAAAAACACTAAAACGAGTCTTGAGTCCGATTTCGATGAAAACTAAAACTGCATCATTGGATTTTTGTAAAATCGGTATTCCTAGCCAGGAATCGAACTGGTTGATTTGAAAAAAAAAACACACCCTGTAGGCTGTATTATTACATTATACAAAAGTGTCGCTAAGGATCAAATTCCGGAAAGAACTAACACATTGCAAACTAAAGGAAACTCCTCATGTATGTGTTAAATAAATATTATTCTTTCTTTCTTTCATTTTTAACAAATTTGCAAAGCTCCCAAAAAATATTTATTACACTGGGATGCCATACCTATGACTTTAACACCATGTGCATGTCCAATATTAATCCATCCAACAGGAGGAATAGTAATCAAATGGTGACTAAAGTAACAAAATATGTCTATTCCGCCCCAGTTGTAAAATGTGTATGCCCCTGCATTGCTAGTCCCATCAATAATACTGAAAATAAAGAAAAAAACATCTCATTAGGTTTAAAAAATGTTCATGACTGTCAGTCTGTTACATGACACACAACATTTACTACAATGCATTTGTATAAAGCTAGTATTCAAATGTTTATGTTGTACCCAGAAAGTTGAATTGACCACTTTATAAAACTGGTGACATTATTTAACTGATATTTTTTACAAAAACCCAGTCTAACCTAACCAAGGGTAATATCCTCTGAATGAAGTAAACTTTCTGAGTTCACCATACTTCCCAACTGTGCACTCCCTGTCTACATCAAATTCTGTTTTTATTAACTTGCCAAAGGATTCTGGGGTCTTGAGCAAATTTACAAATTGTGTCTTGTTGGTGTATAACATACAACTTGAGGTCTTCAATTTACAGCAAACTCTTGACTCTCAGATGAAAACCATCCTTTAGTAGTTTTCTTAATTTACAATTATAATTACCTGTCATCATGATATCCATTGGCCATATCATGGCATACCAAAGTCTTGGGTAAACTCTTGGCTTCATAACGTTTGACATCATCTGCATCCGGATCGTAGTGACAGAAGCTCTCCGGTCTATCGGGCGAATGGAACCCAGAACGTCTGTGTAGTTCTATATTTCGGATGGCAAAATCACTATGTGGCATCAATTCATTACACAAAGTCCTCCAAGGTGGTGGATTCTCTAAAAACAACATTATTTCATGTAAGGAATCCAGAGGTTTGCAGACCAAACGTGACTCGGTTTTCGATTTCTTTTGATCGCCCAAGATATCTGTTTTTGATTTCGTCTTTGGCATTTCTAAAACTCTTTGGGCGCTCACTGATCACAAGAACACTGAAGAATAATATGCACGCTAACTTTGTAACTTAATCTTAAATAACAAAGCAAATTCAAAGTTGTTTATTTACGTCCTGAACGTCAGTCGTCACTTTGACAACTCACAACTGTCAAATGGGCACAAGCAATAGTGGGCTTTCTGCACAGATCACTCTATTTATTGGATGGAGATAATGCGCTCTTCTCTTATCATAGCGATACCATTCGCTACGTAAACTAGAACATGTGCCAAGGACACAGGTTTATATTTCAAATGAATAGTGCTAGGACAGCTTCTATACGAAATATTTATGCTACTTATGAAAGGCTCACGAACTCGGTCTAGTGAGCGAGCGAAGCGAGCGAACACAAACCCCGCCATCCCCTTCGTGGTTATTTTTTTTAAAACCACACAGAAATAGGAACTTTAAAGTGTTTTGAGGTTAGGTTAGAACTAGTTGTAGCCGGCTACAACTAGGTGTAGCCGCACATCGGCTATTAGCCGTAACAATTAAACATCACGTAACAATTTGACAGGCCTGTTGGTCTAGTGGTTAGTGACCCTGACTGCAAAGCCGGAGGTTGTGGGTTCGATTCCCACTCAGGACAAACTTTGTGTGATGAGCATAATTGTTTGTTCTGTGTCTGGGTGTAATTTATCTATAATATGTATGTATTTATAAACTATATAAGTATGTATATCAGTTGTCTGGTTACCATAACACAAGCTCTGCTTAGCTTGGGATCAGATGGCCGTGTGTGAGTTGTCCCAAGATATTTATTATTTATTTATTTATCAAAATATTATTTTCATATCAAATTATTATGTCTATACTGATTGCACATCAAATTAACCAGAGTGTACCTACTCGAACTTACGCTACCCGGACACAGATAGGTTAGATTCGTACGTAACTTAGCTCCCGTCATACCATTCATGTAAGTCTACCATTAATGTCTGCTACGCGGGGCTCCTATTTCTGTCTGTAGGAAGCAGACAGAAATAGGAGCCCCGCGTAGCGGAGCTGTCACCCAACTTAGACTTGAAGTTGTAATTTCATGATGTGGCCAGGGTGGGAAGTCTCGACATAATTACCGATCGCCTAGTGTTTGAATTCGGTCGGAAAGTCCTAAAGCCACCTATACACAATCAATCTCGGGCCGCGATCCGCCATCAGATCATTAATGATTGAATTGATGATTGAAATGATTGAAACTCAATTGAGTTTGATCATGGATCCTGTTCGACATTGACTGTCTACGGATGGCCTTAGGACTTATCAACCAAGTTCGGTCGGTAGCCGATCAATGTCGAGACTTCCCGCAAAGGCATTTCACGATAAATTACTAAAAATATATCATCAAACGATGCCTCACGAACTCTTTTGCTAAAATATTGAGGTAATTATTTTGCTGTACAATCAGTATTTTTCATTAGGATTGGGATTTCTACACATTTCTACACCATTGGGCTCAAAAGCTCCTTCTTAATTAAATCCGTGAATGATTTACCATCTATATTTAATTCCATACCGTATATATAGTTTGATACTTAGTCGTTATCGTTACGGTTAGTCAGTCATAAGCCTGACACTCAGAGAGCCAATCTTGCCAAAAGATAGGTACTCAGTTATTGGGAAATAAGTAGTTACAAGGAAAAGACTAGACAAATCGATAAACAAATTGCAGAAAAATTGAGAAAAGAGCCGAGCCAGCGAAGAATTGATTAAACTTTTTAGTACCTAATTTGAAGGCGAAAACTTATTTCGACATAAAAACAAATTGTAATGTGTGCCAGCTGTTTGTAGCAGAATGATTTTTTGATTTCATTAAATTTCTATGTGACTATTATGCCCTAAATATGATAAGCAATCATGAATTCAGGGCACAATTGATAATGGCAGTTCAATTATTTTGTTATGTGTAATTAAATATTAAATATTCCCTTTGGGAATTTCTTAAAATATTAATAACTGGCTTCCACCCACGGCTTCGAGTAAAAAGTGTTTTAATTATCACTTTGCAGCTTTCATGGGCTGTACCTACTCTTGATCGGTTTTGAATTCGTGATACCAGAATATTGTTATCCCTGTGAACTGAAAAAATAAAATAGTTGTTATCTAGCTGTATCCCGTATATTTTAACTCCTAAGGGTCATAGCCTCACCGGGTCCCGGCCAGAAAGCGCCCGCCGTCAGGTGCACTGGTGGTCGCGAGAGCTAGCAGCGCTGCGCGAGGCGTGCGTTGCTGCACGGCGCCCGTACACCAGGCACCGCAGGCTCCGCATCCGCCCTCTGGCCTGCGCCAGGGAAGTGGAGTTGTACATACGAGGAGTACAGAGCGGCAAAGATCGGCCTCCGAGCGGGGATCCTGTGGGCCAAAGATCTGGCTTGCAAGGAGATGCTGGAGTCTCTGAACGGGGACCCGTGGGGACGCCTTATAAAATGATGCTGGATAAACTCCGCAACTGTGCCCCGTAGATGCAGAGTCTCCGGCCCCAGCTTGTTGAGGACGTGGTGAGCGCTCTGTTCCCTTCACGAGGGGAGCACACTCCCCCGCCTATGACTCCGCCACCTGCGGTACCCGTTGCGGACCTCACCGACGACGGTGACGACGACGACGATGCTCCAAAAGTGACCGAGGCAGATTTGAGAGTGGCGGTTAACCAGCTGAAGGCCAGAAATACCACCCCAGGACCCGACGGCTTACCAGGGAAAGCCTGGGTCTTGGCCTCGGAGGCTCTCGGGCCTCGACTAAGGGGGATCTTAAGCGCATGCTTGGAGAGGAGCCAGTTACTACTTCGTTGGAAGACGGGGAAACTAGTCCTTATTAAGAAGCCGGGGCGCCTTGCGGACTCCCCGTCCGTATACCGGGCCATCAAAGTCAAAGTCAAAGTCAAAGCATTTATTTCAATTAGACCATTTACAGGCACTTTTGAATTGTCAAGGTCGGTCGGTCAAAAAGATGAAGCTATTTGCACGTTCCAAAGCGTAGATCTCTATGGAGAAGAACTTACGAGTTGTTTAGTCTGTGTAACTTTAACAGAAGAACGTGCAAGAAACTCCACGGACACTCTTTTAAAAATAATATTTTGTTACAAAATTATGGTTACATCATTCATATTGAAATTATACATATACTAGCACTTCGCCCGCGATTTCGTCCGCGTGGATTTAGTAGGTACTCCACAAACTTCAACGCCCTCTATACCCCTTATAAAGGTTAGCTTCGGAAACGTGACATTTCGATAGCATCTGTCAATCCTATACATTTTTGACGTATTGACAATCGCGTACGCCACGCCACCGTTGACAGAACTCACTTGTCTCGAGCCTAGGTTCAGCGCAACTGTTCACCCCGTTCAACCCGTCAGGGTTTAATTATGCAAAAATTGTTAGGTAATCTGTTTCAATTATCCCGCTTTTAGTTTGTTCATAGCATTCCGACGTAAATTGAAGCAAGCAATTGTCCTCCCCTAAAATCTTAATCACCCCTGCTTCACTCCTTATTATGTATGTAGTTTATTTTCGAAAAATCCAAATTTTATTTGTTATTCTTATTGTTTTATCGAAAACATTTAAATGCCGTGGTGTTTCAACGTCATCGGACCAAGCATTGATACGATTCTCCCCTGTTCGCTCAAGCCGCGACATTTTTCTTACTCCGAGCATGTTTATTACGGTCGTAACTTTTAAACGAAAGGTCCGCTTCGAATAATTTAAAGTGTAATTTACACGGACATAATCAACCTTAATTATCAAACCATTTAAATGGATAAGGATTAATATCATGATACTAAAATCACCATTTTTTATTTCACCATGGGATTTGCTTGAATAATTTGAACAAAAAGCGGTCATGGTGACTTATCCATAATAGTTAGACATATGGTAATGCGGACTTTTTTGTAGATATTGATGACCTCTATAAAACTGTAGTACATCACTTTGCTCTATTCTCAATAGATTCCGCAGCGTACGCGATATAAGGATTTCTTCTCACACCTGGGGTTACATTATCGAAGTTTTCATACGGATCTCTAAATTTTTTGAAAATATTCTATAGCCTATGTCCATCACCGATAATGTAGGATTCTAATGGTGAAAGAATTTTTCAAATCGGTCTAGTAGTTTCGGAGCCTATTCATTTCAAACAAACAAACAAACAAATCTTTCCTCTTTATAATATTAGTGTAGATGTGAAAACGATGTAAAAGACGTGCAGGATAAAAGAGTCCGGAGTAAAAAAGAAACAATTCAATAAGTAATTAAAATAAACCATGGCAGCCGAGAGATGACCAGTGTCAGCTGACGGCGCCCGTTCACGAACATGACGCATACGCTAGCACCATTCGGCTCAACCATTTTTTAGGGAGCCAAATGATCCAACGCATGCGCCACCATCAGCCAGACTTTTGAGTGAGCATGACATCCCCAATCGCCAGGGTACATTCAAGTCAAAGACCTACCCAAAATGATCATTATAGTTTAAAGATACACAGTACTCACACATGTGCATGAAATTATACAATCTATATCTATACTTCTATACTAATATTATAAAGAGGTAAAATTTGTAAGTTTGTAAGTTTGTATGTAGGGGGTAATCTCTGGAACTAATGATCCAATTCTAAAAATTTTTTCACTGGTAGAAAGCTACATTATTCCTGAGTGCTATAAATTATTTTTATAACATGTATATTAACCGAGCTATCACAACTTTTGTCTAGCAAGTCGGAAAGAAATACCTCAATAAAAACTTTTTCACAAAAAAAAGAAACCGACTTCCAAAAAACACTATAAAGCTGAAAACAACTTTAATTTCGTGTCGGTGTGAAATAACGAAGAAGCAACCGAAAACACCGACTTCCGAAATTAAAGTTATTTTCTGCTTTTTGTGAAAAAGTTTTTATTTTTCACTTTTTAGTGGTACCCCACACCTAACAACACCTCTGGAAAGTCACAGGAAAGCAAAAATACGCAATTTCGTATACATGGATGATTTTTCCACATATTTTTTCCAACTATTTGGATTTAATAACCAAACTACTGAACCGATTTTGATAAAATTCCAATGGGACCATTTGGGAAGTAAACCCATTCCAACAAAAAAAGAATTTTTCAAATCGATTGGCAAGCGACGGAGTTCTGCCCGAACAAACATAAAAAAAAAAAACAAAAAAATACAAACATTCGAATTGAGAACCTCCTCCTTTTTTAGAAGTCGGTTAAAAATAGAATTATTTGCATGCATGTATGTGTAGGGTAGGTGTAGGGTAGGTGTAGGGTAGGTGTAGGGTAGGTGTAGGGTAGGTGTAGGGTAGGTGTAGGGTAGATGTATGGTAGGTGTAGAGTAGGTGTAGGGTAGGTGTAGGGTAGGTGTAGGGTAGGTGTAGGGTAGGTGCAGGGTAGGTGCAGGGTAGGTGTAGGGTAGGTGTAGGGTAGGTGTAGGGTAGGTGTAGGGTAGGTGTAGGGTAGGTGTAGGGTAGGTGTAGGGTAGGTGTAGGGTAGGTGTAGGGTAGGTGTAGGGTAGGTGTAGGGTAGGTGTAGGGTAGGTGTAGGGTAGGTGTAGGGTAGGTGTAGGGTAGGTGTAGGGTAGGTGTAGGGTAGGTGTAGGGTAGGTGTAGGGTAGGTGTAGGGTAGGTGTAGGGTAGGTGTAGGGTAGGTGTAGGGTAGGTGTAGGGTAGGTGTAGGGTAGGTGTAGGGTAGGTGTAGGGTAGGTGTAGGGTAGGTGTAGGGTAGGTGTAGGGTAGGTGTAGGGTAGGTGTAGGGTAGGTGTAGGGTAGGTGTAGGGTAGGTGTAGGGTAGGTGTAGGGTAGGTGTAGGGTAGGTGTAGGGTAGGTGTAGGGTAGGTGTAGGGTAGGTGTAGGGTAGGTGTAGGGTAGGTGTAGGGTAGGTGTAGGGTAGGTGTAGGGTAGGTGTAGGGTAGGTGTAGGGTAGGTGTAGGGTAGGTAGGTAGGTAGCCAGTTGACGGGAGCGAAACCGCGGGAGACAGCTAGTGTTAAATAAGTTGAGTCTATACAATGAAAAAGATTTGCATTCTCACAATCTTCAGCCGGTCCAACAATATTACGAAATGCTAACAGATTACTTTGAGCATCGTGCTGCTCGACGAGGTGGGTAAGCTCTTTGAAAGGGTAATTGCAAACCGCCTCGTCGCGCACCCGGTGAGGGTGGGGCCGGATCTGGCGGAGAACCAGTTGGGTTTCCGCACGGGGCGCTTGACGGTGGATGCCATCATACGCGTGAGAGCTCTCACGACGGGTGAAGCAGTATCCCGGGGCAGGGTCGTCTTAGCGGTGTCTCTTGACAACGCCAATGCCTTCAACACTCTTCCCTAGAGTTGCATTAGGAAGGCACTCCGGTATTACCAGATCCGATCTAACTCCGTCGCGTGGTCGAGGCCTATCTAACGGATAGGGCCATTATCTACCGCGGTCACGAGGGAGAGTGGAATCAGCGCGAGATGTCGTGCGGTGATCCACAGGGTTCGGTTCTGGGGCCGTGTGTGCGGGACATGGGCTACGACCGGGTGCTGCGCGCCAACCGCCCTAGCGGCGTCAGCGTGATTTGTTACGCTGACGACACGCTCGTCCTGGCTCAGGGAGGGTCGCACGAGGCGGCGGCTGACCTAATGACACGCGGGGTTACGATAGTCGTTGAGTGAGAGGATCCAGCAATTGGGTCTCTCGGTGGCCTTGCACAAGTCCGAAGCCATGTTCTTTCATGACCCTCGGAACAGGCCACCACCGGGATCCCAAATAACGGTTGGAAGAGTTCACATCGGCGTTGGGTCCTCGATCAAGTATTTGGGACTCGTTCTCGTCCAGGACCATGGACCATGGATTGAACCAGTTCAATCCATGATCCGGAGCGAGTGAAGCCGTCACCTCAAACAACAATAAACAACATTCAAACCTCGACAGCCGACGCGAAAGAGCCCCCCGCTACGCAGTTACGCCTTTCTGTCTGCAGGCAACTATTCTAACATGAATAGAATGACGGGATGTAAGGTGACCATGTAGAGTACCTACTTAATACTTCCATAAAGGCATGGACTTATTTAGTTTAATGGCCAGCGCTCTCTCTCTACCCCAATATATTATTCCCTGTGCTTATACAGGGTTATTTGTAAAACACCAACAACCTACCAGTGGGTGAAAGGCATAAAAATAGTGAAAGTACTCATGATTATAAACAACTTTTGTTATGAGACCAAACCTGAAAAATCGAAAAAAAATCTACTGTTTCATACATTTTCACCGTAGACCAGGGTCGATAATTTATAAAACCAAAAAAAATAATAGTAGGATGAAACCCATTAGAAAAGGAGGGGAATATTATAAAAATAAAAGGAAAAATAATTTACGGGCGATCTGAGGTCGGGAAGGGGATGGGGGTGAGTTTTTAAGGGTAAAAAACGGTTTTTCTCGATTTCCAGCAAAACTAAAAGTCCTATCGAAAAAAGTCGAATGGCAAAGTTGTAGGTAATAAAATGATCTAAAACTTTTGTATTTACACTTTTTTCACATAACCTCAAAATTTATGTGAAAAATCCAAAAAACCAAGTTTTTGGTTTTTTATTTTTATCTTTTACAAAATTTTTTTTTTTTTAACGAAATTTGGTGAAAACTTACCTTTTTATGTCCCAAATACGCTGTAATTTATTTGATTAAAAATATTTATTTTTTCACCTTATTTTGAATTAATATCGAAAAAACACCCTAATTTTCAATCGAAAATTCACCCGTCAAAATATCAGCTTTTTTCAAAAAGTTGGTATGGTTTCTGTTCGTTGAAATCTCTACTTTCCGATGGTGAAAAAAAAATATATGTTACTACAGTAAATCTTCTCAGAAAATGCAAAAAATCAAAAAAAACCTGAATTCGAAAAAATTTTTTTAATTCTACCGGGTGAATATTGCATTTTGTATGAAACAGCCGATTTATTTTTTGATATTTCCGAGTTTTCCGAGTCTGTGGTCTAGCCGGAGCCGGATGAAGAAATAACATAACCAGTAGTATTTTTTATTATATTGATATTGTCAAAGTCAACTGCTTTACTATTATATAATGTAGTCCACAGAGTACTTTTATGTGATGTAGTCTGTGGTCAACTGAATTTTGTCATTTGTCGGCTCGTCATCAGAGATTAAGAGTTTTAGTATACCAGTTCCACAGAGTACTTTTATATATATGGTCGTCCTGGCATGGTCCTGGCTCATCCCTCGTCCCTAGTATTTCTCTCTGGCATGTCTTTGGCTAGTCCGTTATCCACTGATCATCACAGAGTACCTACATTTTAAATACGCTGATCATCCACGGATCAAAACGGTATTTTCATTGTAAATTGTTGAAAAATCATTAGGCTATTTTTTTTGTATTTTATGTACCCATTTATGCACCTAACGTTCGGAAGGAGAGCGCGTGACACCAAATTGTATTTTATAGAAAGTAGGTACCTACCTAAATGTTTGATGGATTTTCTTACAAAGAATACCTACCGTAAGCAATTTTTTTGACTATTCGCGATTTGCTTCTGGATTTCCTCACTTCTTGATAATTATCTCATTCGTATGTTTCCTAGTTTTCCACAAATCATCATTTTTTTGATGTCGCTTAAAAAGAACCAAAGGACACACGGCGGGTGGAATGTTTTCATTACGTCACAGACTACTAAATGCGATAAAAAAATCTAAAAAGTATACACGTTCACTAGAATTCAGGTAATAATATTTAAAGTTTATAAACATCTGAATATTAGGCTCATTTGCTTTTACTTGTGTACTGCTTATCTGCTATTAGGTACCTACAGCTACTGATTATAGAAAATTATATGCAAATCAAATCAAAACAAATCGTTTATTTTTTTAATTCTTCTGTGTTCAATAAGTATGACTGCTGAAAAATATAAAACTGTTTCCAGGATACTTTTTCGCGTGCTTGCTTGTATATTTGTTATCGTAAGTGTCAAAATGGTGACTCACTACAGAATAATATACAGGAAGTACAACTACCCGCATCTACCTGCTGAGCTCATAGAAACACAACTGTACAAGAAGAGATCACCAAAACTAGTGCCCCACAAAACTAAGCCTGATTGTAAATATGATGAAATACTTAGCAGTACTACTTCTCTACTTCCTTCGGAAGTGCCAAAGAAATTCGATAATTTCTCAGCAAAGGGCTTGGTGAACGGTAGCTACGTGACTAAACACTGCAATCCGATGTTCAGTGTCGCCATAATAGTAATTTACAGGGATATGCCAACTCAACTAGACATATTCCTGCCGTATATGCATAATTTTCTTAGAAAACAAAACTTGCACTACAAGTAAGTATTTTCTAAAAATATTTTCTGTCTTATCAATCGTTAACTCTTGAGTAAACAGCACCTTGTCTGTGTTGAAACTAGCTTTCAATCACTAATGAGTAGGTAAGCAAAGAATAACAAAGTTATTCTTTTGTAGGATATACTTAGTAGAACAGCAAGACACCAAGCCCTTTAACAGAGGAATGCTACTAAACATTGGAGCGAAGACTGCCATCGAAGACAAGTTCCCGTGTCTGATCCTGCACGACGTGGACCTGCTGCCGCTGGACGCCGCCAACCTGTACGCCTGCACCCAGGACTTGCGCCACATGAGCGCCAGCATCGACAAGTTCGCATTTGTTCTCCCTTATCATTCCATAACGGGTGGAGTAATCGCGGTCAAATCTGAAGATTTTGTGGCCGTCAACGGGTTTTCTAATAGATTTGAAGGATGGGGAGGCGAAGATGATGATTTTTTCTTTAGGCTCAAAGTGCACAGGCTGAAGATAGTAAGGTAAGAATTGATATTAAACGTTGATTGATTCCTGCTCTTGGTTACTCTTAGTCCACACGTGCTAAGCAGAGAGGCAACTCTCTCCTTAGCGCGTGTGGACTACGAGTAATCTGTCGATTTGATCGAGATTTGAGTTCCTCCATTCCTCCAACTGCCCAAATTGAAAGAAAGAAAGAAAATTAGTTTATTTGGCACACACAGATCTACATACAATGTAAGGTACAATCCTACTAATATTATAAACTAGCTTCTACCAGCGGCTTCGCCCGCGTGATAATCGGAAATAGGGAGGTTTCTTGATTTGTATTGTAACTACACCTACTCTACACCTACCTACACCTACCTACACCTACTCTACACCTATCCTACACCTACCCAACACCTACCCTACACCTACGCTACACCTACCTACACTACACCTACCCTATATCTACTGCACCTACCCTACACCTACCCTACACCTATCCTAACCAGCCCAAAAAATACTATGACATGTTTCTGGTTTCCTGGTACTTGATGTTTTTGGTCTCCTGGTACTTGTGAATCTGTAGTACTAAGGCAGCAGCGGCTCTGAATTTCCACTTCCTCCTCAGTCTTCATTGATCCATGCTACTTACCGGGATAAAAAGTAGCATATGTCTCATTCCAGGATATGAACTACATGTGTGCCAAATTTCATCCAAATCCCTTCAGCCGTTTTTGCCTGATTGAAACACAAACATACAAACATACAAACATACAAACATACAAACATACAAACATTCACCTTTATAATATTAGTAGGATGTGAATGTTTGTATGTTTGTATGTTTGTATGTTTGTATGTTTGTATGTTTGTATGTTTGTATGTTTGTATGTTTGTATGTTTGTATGTTTGTATGTTTGTATGTTTGTATGTTTGTATGTTTGTATGTTTGTGTTTCAATCAGGCAAAAACGGCTGGAGGGATTTGGATGAAATTTGGCACACATGTAGTTCATATCCTGGAATGAGACATATGCTACTTTTTATCCCGGGAAGTGGCATGGATCAATGAAGACTGAGGAGGAAGTGGAAATTCAGAGCCGCTGCTGCCTTAGTACTACAGATTTACAAGTACCAGGAGACCAGAAACATCAAGTACCAGGAAACCAGAAACATGTCATAGTATTTTTTGGGCTGCTTAGGTGTAGGGTAGGTGTAGGGTAGGTGCAGGGTAGGTGTAGGGTAGGTGTAGTGTAGGTGTAGCGTAGGTGTAGGGTAGGTGTAGGGTAGGTGTAGGGTAGGTGTAGAGTAGGCGTAGGTAGGTGTAGGTAGGTGTAGAGTAGGTGTAGTTACAATACAAATCAAGAAACCTCCCTATTTCCGATTTTCACGCGGGCGAAGCCGCTGGTATAAGCTAGTTAAAAATAAACCTGAATTTTAAAAGATTCACAGTACCAGGAGACCAGAAACCTATCGAAGTATTACCGGAGTTAGCGCTAAAGATTCAGGAACATTCCTATTTCCAATATTCACGCGGGCGAAGCCGCTGCCTGGCAGAAGCTAAATAGCTAAGTAATATTATAAACTAGCTTCTACCAGCGGCTTCGCCCGCGTGTTAATCGGAAATAGGGAGATTTCTTGATTTGTATTGTAACTACACTTACCCTACACCTACTCTACACCTACCCTGCATTTACCCTACACCTACCCTACACCTACCCTACACCTACCCTACACCTACCCTACACCTACCCTACACCTACCCTACACCTACCCTACACCTACCCTACACCTACCCTACACCTACCCTACACCTACCCTACACCTACCCTACACCTACCCTACACCTACCCTACACCTACCCTACACCTACCCTACACCTACCCTACACCTACCCTACACCTACCCTACACCTACCCTACACCTACCCTACACCTACCCTACACCTACCCTACACCTACCCTACACCTACCCTACACCTACCCTACACCTACCCTACACCTACCCTACACCTACCCTACACCTACCCTACACCTACCCTACACCTACCCTACACCTACCCTACACCTACCCTACACCTACCCTACACCTACCCTACACCTACCCTACACCTACCCTACACCTACCCTACACCTACCCTACACCTACCCTACACCTACCCTACACCTACCCTACACCTACCCTACACCTACCCTACACCTACCCTACACCTACCCTACACCTACCCTACACCTACCCTACACCTACCCTACACCTACCCTACACCTACCCTACACCTACCCTACACCTACCCTACACCTACCCTACACCTACCCTACACCTACCCTACACCTACCCTACACCTACCCTACACCTACCCTAACCAGCCCAAAAAATACTATGACATGTTCCTGGTCTCCTGGTACTTGATGTTTTTGGTCTCCTGGTACTTGCGAATCTGTAGTACTAAGGCAGCAGCGGCTCTGAATTTCCACTTCCTCCTCAGTCTTCATTGATCCATGCCACTTACCGGGATAAAAAGTAGTATATGTCTCATTCCAAGATATGAACTACATGTGTGCCAAATTTCATCCAAATCCCTTCAGCCGTTTTTGCCTGATTGTTACACAAACATACAAACATACAAACATTCACATCCTACTAATATTATAAAGGTGAAAGTTTGTACGTTTGTATGTTTGTATGTTTGGATGTTTGTAAGTTTGTATGTTTGTATGTTTGTGTAACAATCAGGCAAAAATGGCTGAAGGGATTTGGATGAAATTTGGCACACATGTAGTTCATATCCTGGAATAAAAAATAGACTACTTTTTATCCCGGTAAGTGGCATGGATTAATGGAGACTGAGGAGGAAGTGGAAACTCAGAGCCGCTGCTGCCTTATTACTTCAGATTCACAAGTACCAGGAGACCAGAAACATCAAGTACCAGGAGACCAGAAACATGTCATAGTATCTTTTGGGCTGGTTAGGGTAGGTGTAGGGTAGGTATAGGGTAGGTGTAGGGTAGGTGTAGGGTAGGTGTACGGTAGGTAGGTGTAGTGTAGGGTAGGGTAGGTGTTTCCTGAGTAAAAAATGTACGATACAAATCAGGAAACCTTCTTATTTCCGATATTCACGCGGGCGAAGCCGCTGGTAGAAGCTACTTTATAATAATAGTAGGACTAGCTTCTACCAGCGCCTTCGTCCGCTTAGCATTCACAATTCCGGCCCAAAAAATACTTTGACATGTCTTGTCTCCTCCCAAGTAGCATTTTGTTCTCTTTTATAGTTCACATTCAGTTCACTGGTGATCTCTAAGCATTAACAATGGCCACATGTGGTTCATTGGCTATATTAAACTGAACAAATCCACTTATACCTGTATAAGCCATGTTTAGGAGTGTAAAAATGTCCTTTTAAGTAACTATTGGTGTTATAAAGGATAACATTACTCTTCTAGTCAGCTTTCATTTTAAAAGCTGAACAAGAGCATTTTAAGAGAACAACTATACGGCATTGGCTATTTAAAGGTTCACGTGTATGGTGTTATAATGCTGGCATTTTAGTACAACACATGTGAACATTAATGTACGCAAAAGCTGATGTGTAGCTCCTATTGTGGACCGTTATTCAGCTTGTTCCTGTAAGTAGGTCTAGTCTGTGATATATTAATCAGCCTTTATATTATTCTGTAAAAGAGCGTTTAATGAGTTCACATGTACGTTTAAGGTATATTACACGAACCACTATTGATATCTAGTATCACTGACAGCTGTTTGTTTGTTCACGAGTGCCACATTCTTATCCTCTAAGCTAATTATGTGAACGTGGTTTTCTTTAACTTGTTGTAGGTATTCAAAAAAAATTACATTTTCAATACGGATCTCTAAAATTTAGTATGCTAAAAATATCTAAAAGGGGAAAATCGTGAACTATTGAAGAACTGCATACCAGCCCAGGGCTGAATATGAGCCTAACCCAGATATGTTGACATTATAATGGTACACATGGGAACCTTTCTATTGCTCAAGACATTATAATGGTACACATATGAAACTTGAAAGAGTTCACAGCATTAATTTGGAACTACAATGGTTCACTGTAATTGAAGAAAATGGCCACCATATTGTTCACTCATAACCTATAATATTTCTAAATTAATTATGGTTTTATCACATACTACGGAGTTTTCGTGATTAATTTTGTAGTAAGTGTTCAAATAAAAAGCCATAGACTGATTTAGATGCCATAAAAACACAAATATGAAAAATAGCATTGTTCGTCCCCGGTTATTTAGTTATATTTTTTTGATAAAAAGGCATTATTCCTGAGGCGCGTGAAAATTTTAACTCCAAATATGTATATACTTTACAATAAATTTACAATACCCATAATATTAACACAATAGAATATAATAAACACAAGTACTTAGCAGTAATAATAAAGTCATATGAAAAATTCACATAAATACTCGCACGACCACTGATGTTGCGCGTAGTAATAAATTAAAAATAAATATTTATCACAAAATGTGATACTCAAGTGATAATTTGGAGAAAAAGTGGCCTACTAGTAGTTTTTAGGGTACACTTGTGAGCGTTAATTACTATAGAGACTGTATAATTGTTCACTCGTTACTTTTTATAACTCTCTTGTCTGTATGAAGTACCATACGGAATCTTATATAGTGCCGTTGATAAGCTTTAAGACCACTGTTCTCTCCTAAACTGCCATTAAAGTGCTACTATTCTGCTACTGTGTACCTTTAGTGAACTTAAGGCTGAATAATTTGTGCCCAAACCGGTGGTATAAGGGCTGTATAGGGTGCTATAGAACTCTTATACTGCTTACATAGACAGCTTAAAGAATAAATGTGTCCCATTACTCAACCGCTATAGGACCCCCAGTGCTACTTGGGCTGGTACTTGTGAATCTTTAGCGAGTGATTTTTTTTTATTTTTTAGTACTGGGGGAAATCATTAAATTTTTCCTTTCGCTCACTTTTGAATCCTAACCGCTCACAATTCCAACCCCGGCAATACTTTGACATGTTTCTGGTCTCCTGGTACTTGATGTTTCTGGTAGGTAGTTCAAATCCTGGAATAAAAAATAGACTACTTTTTATCCCGGTAAGTGGCATGGAAGAGACTGAGGAGGAAGTGGAAATTCAGAGCCGCTGCTGCCTTAGTACTATAAATTTACAAGTACCAGGAGATCAGGACCATCAAGTACCAGGAGACCAGAAACATGTTGAAGTATTTCCGGAGCTGAAAATGTGAGCGCTAAAGATTCACAAGTAGATACCAAAAACATGTCAGTATTTTTTGGGCTGGTATAATTATGTAGGTAGGGTAGGTGTAGGGTAGGTGGCTAGGTAGCCATTTGACGGGAACGAAGCCGCGGGGGACAGCTAGTTTATAATATTAGTAGGATTGAGGTGCTACCGTCTGACTCCGGTTCTCCCTGCTGCAAGGTGTGAGGCCCCGAGCTATCTCGCTTCACGACGTATCACCTACCTACATTTTGTATTGAATTTTTTGAAGCGGCATCGGCTCACCTGCGCCGCGTCTTCTCCGCGTCTCTTCACCACGCCTTTTCTGTATAATTCAGGCCTTACGCCTCGCCTGCGCCGAACTGTTTTGCGAAGCTGCACTACAAATTTTTTTCAACATCAATGGCGACATTCTTCACCTTCGGTTTGAGAATTATCTCAGTGGAGCTTCCAGAAGAATGGGTGGTATAGCTAAAACATGGTCATCTAAAATGCCCATGTAACACCCTCTCTATATCAAGATCTGAGACTACGCACGAATTTATTAAAGAAAGCCATAACTTCGAGTTTCGAGTAGGAGGTCAATCTTCGAATCCAAGTTATCTATGGGCCATACTTTGATAGCGGTCGGGAAGTTGTGCGATATCATCGTCTAACATTCTATAGTTGTCCAGTGCGTGTTGCCAGCGAACACATAAAGCACTGAAACGTGCTCCCACACAATGGGACTCATCAGGACATTGGTGTAAAACTCACCCAAAGGTTTGAAGTTTTCCAGCGTTATCCAATCAGAAACGAAGGGTAACTGAACCACTGAGGTAACTGGGGGTCTACTCTCTAAGCCCGAAGTTCCTAATTTCGGCCTTAAAGTCGGGCGTTTTCTACTCCGTATCACCTACGGACTTACGATTAGTCCGGAACCCGAACTAAGAACAACTGTCGAATCGTGTTGACATTCATTCTTAGTTCGGGTTCGGGACTAATCGTTAGTCCGTACGGAGTAGAAAACGCCGAAAACGAAACTACGGACTTCAGGCATAAAGAGTAGACCCCCTGACACAGCCCGGAGAATTTCCAAAATTTCCGTAAGAAAAAACGAAACCCCTGTTGGATCACTCGTTTGTCTGTCTGTCACAGCACTCACAGCACAGCCAATTTAGTACGCATATTAGCTTGTGACCGAATCTCGAACGTGTAACGTAAATATAAAGTGGGTAATATATAGGGTCACTTTGTGACACACGTTTGTGCCGTGTGAAATCAAATGAAAGTGCTTTATTGTGAGGGTCTCATAAATATACTCTTTTTCATAATTTTGAAGTAATTTAAGAAAATGACTTGATGGCGATTCTTTACGGTTTTACAGGAAAACCAAAGATGAAGAAAGAAGTAGTCTATGTTTCAAAGAAACCCCTTTGGCTTTGAGTCCTACTTCGCCGATCGTGTAAGTTTAATCTGTATAAGGGCATTAAGTAGATAATACACTTTTGATCATGTTAAAGATTTCCTCGGCAAATGTCCCGCTACACAATGATGGCGCACCCGCAAAAGCAGCGCAACAGCGCGCGCCGGCACATCCTGCGAGAGAACCGGCAACACAGCGCCAGTGCAGGCGACGGCCTCAGCACGCTGCCGCAGCTCAACTACCAGCGCATCAAGACCTTTGGCCTGGTCACCGTGGTCGGGGTGCAGCTCTAGCTGTGTGATGCGTCACCGCAACAGCGCGCGCCGGCACATCCTGCGAGAGAACCGGCAACACAGCGCCAGTGCAGGCGACGGCCTCAGCACGCTGCCGCAGCTCAACTACCAGCGCATCAAGACCTTTGGCCTGGTCACCGTGGTCGGGGTGCAGCTCTAGCTGTGTGATGCGTCACCGCAACAGCGCGCGCCGGCACATCCTGCGAGAGAACCGGCAACACAGCGCCCAACAACATTCCTAATGACAGGGTATCATGGAAAATTAGTTCAGCTAAATATGCAAGGGAAGAGCTTGTCCCATTTTTAGAAAGCCGTGATAATTACCCAATGCAAGAAGCTTTAGACGTGTGCCAGAACAATGAATTCTAGCTCAGGTTAGATTTCATTGTTCACCATTCTGGAATGGTGTTCTTATTGGGGCGTATTGGCAATACGAGAGAAGCTATGCAAATCAGCATAGAGCAACTAAAGGATAAAACCAAGTTATTAACTTTTTTCTGGAATACAATGATACGGAATTGTGGGCTCACCATATCAAGCCTGAGTAGGTATGTGACATTACTGCTCAAGGGAATAGGAAACCACGTGGACCCGCGAATATTAATACAAAGTATACAATCGGGATGTGAGATAAAGGACTTGAAGGACTCGTTAGTCAAGATGATGAGTGATCAACAGCTTCAGCTGTCAGTGTAAAAAGCCTATAAAGTGATTACTTTGAGGAACTACATCGAGTTACATCAGAAAATAATTTTCACTCAGCAGGGAAGACATCTGTCGAATGTATTGCGTGTGCCAGTGTCGGATTATAGTTAGGAACGTGTGGAAAGTTTCAGATTTGTTCGTATTCAACTGTATAGGTCCTGTATATATTAATTTCACAAAGCAAGCTTTCCAGAGGAAGAACAATTCCAGACTTGTACGGTGTGCAGTGCCGTCAAAATGTGATCCGGCGACTATTCCGTCAACATCTCACTATGTAACCTTATGTGGTGGAATGAGCATGAAGTGAACGGTCATTCCATCTTGTTTAAATGGATTGACAGCTCACTTCATGTGCACTTCACATAAGTTTACACGGTGAGATGTTCACCGAATCGCACTGCTGTTTCTTTTATTAATGTGTTCATTCTTTAATAATGAATTGACTTCTAATTTGTCCCTATTGAATGATTTTTTTGTTTCCTGTACCTAATTAACCCCTGTAAGTACCAATAAAATAACACTAAAATAAAAGTGACTGTCATTAATTTAATTACGTATTTATTCCATTGATTAATTCATGAAGCAGCATTTACACTGAAAAAGTGTTGTACACGGCAACACAGCATGCGTCGCCGCCTTCGTGGCCCACTATACGGTGGCGCCCCCTGAGTGCGGCAGCAAGTGGCCCCAGTCGCGGCCCACTATACGGTGGCGCCCCCTGAGTGCGGCAGCAAGTGGCCCCAGTCGCGGCCCACTATACGGTGGCGCCCCCTGAGTGCGGCAGCAAGTGGCCCCAGTCGCGGCCCACTATACGGTGGCGCCCCCTGAGTGCGGCAGCAAGTGGCCCCAGTCGCGGCCCACTATACGGTGGCGCCCCCTGAGTGCGGCAGCAAGTGGCCCCAGTCGCGGCCCACTATACGGTGGCGCCCCCTGAGTGCGGCAGCAAGTGGCCCCAGTCGCGGCCCACTATACGGTGGCGCCCCCTGAGTGCGGCAGCAAGTGGCCCCAGTCGCGGCCCACTACACGGTGGCGCCCCCTGAGTGCGGCAGCAAGTGGCCCCAGTCGCGGCCCACTATACGGTGGCGCCCCCTGAGTGCGGCAGCAAGTGGCCCCAGTCGCGGCCCACTATACGGTGGCGCCCCCTGAGTGCGGCAGCAAGTGGCCCCAGTCGCGGCCCACTATACGGTGGCGCCCCCTGAGTGCGGCAGCAAGTGGCCCCAGTCGCGGCCCACTACACGGTGGCGCCCCCTGAGTGCGGCAGCAAGTGGCCCCAGTCGCGGCCCACTACACGGTGGCGCCCCCTGAGTGCGGCAGCAAGTGGCCCCAGTCGCGGCCCACTACACGGTGGCGCCCCCTGAGTGCGGCAGCAAGTGGCCCCAGTCGCGGCCCACTATACGGTGGCGCCCCCTGAGTGCGGCAGCAAGTGGCCCCAGTCGCGGCCCACGCTGACGGCCACGGGCAGGCTCACCGACATGCCGCACCGCTGCCCACACGACTCCATTACTTGCTTAATTATCGCTGAAATATTACATTTTATTACCTATTTTTATTGCGAAGAATTCACCCTCAACATCCATTGCATTTCCTTTTAATTAGAGGTAATACAAAAGACTCTCAAACACTTGTACCTACTACTTGTAAAAAGGGATACATACCAAGTCAACAGTAGACCTACATTCCATTAATTCGTTGAAATTTGGTACACATAATAATCTTCTCTGACCCCAAACACGGACGTGTAACGAAAAATAATAGTAAAACTGTAACAAAGTTTTACCAACTGGACCTTGACGTCAAATGATTAAATATCATAATTTCATCATAATTTTAAAATAAATGTTTTTGTCAATAACTTCTTCAAGATATGAGATGAAAAATGACCCCCCCACTCTTTGCCTATCCTAGATTACTTACAGGAGAAAATCTATATGAAATAATAAGTTGAAAGTAACATGTTACAACAAAAATAAGATTCGTTCCTAACCCTTTTTAAGCAAGTCTCAGTTTCATAATTATGACAATCTTTTCAGAGATTAGCCGACATACTTGATTATTACTTACTCTCGCGCGGCGTTTCATGTTAAAGTAAGAAATTATATTGGTGGAAATGGAACCGCGCGATTGAAAATTATACTAATGCTTTCCTAAGCATTTACGAGTGAGGACTTCTCGTACTTGAGTCATTACTTGCGGTAGGTCTTGCATGTCCATAGCACCCCAGCAATGACGCAATCTATGAGGTTACCTGCTGCTCTGTCCACGTGGCGGTCGGCCACCTCCCACACGAGCTCGTCGTGTATCTGCAGCAGCAGGCGCGCCTCCACCGGCGGCTCACTGCCGCGCAGCTGCTGCTCCGTCAGGATCATCGCCGTCTTGCACAGGTCTGCCGCAGAACCTGCCAGGGCAGACGAGCCATGTTTTTTGGATTTATTGACTGACTGGCTAGCAACCCGCCCCGGCCAATTAGCACGGGTACCGCAGTCGACATGATTTTTTCGACATCTTAAAAAAACACCGTCATATTTCAGCCAATTTACACAAAACCTTAATGAATTGTACACCTAAACCTTCCTCATGAATCCCTCCTCCGACCATTAGTGTACACCGCATCAAATTCGTAGTAGGTACCCAATGTAGTTCTCAAGTCTATCCACTCCCGACCTGTGGTACAACTGCGATGTCCAAGTGGTTGTACTACGGAGAAGTAAATAAAAAAAAGTCCGAGTCGGGGTGCCCCAAATCCAGAACTCGCTAATTTACTTCTCCGTAGTACAACTAGTTGGACAATCGCAGTTGTACCACCCACCTGTCGGTCGCTAGTCTATCGCGTACAGATGCAGTTGGGATGATGAAGATAATGAATAAATAAATAGTAAGTAATAGTTAATGAGCCCGCTCTTGAATTTAATTGAGGCCCCTCCCCGGTAATGGTTATTGTGATCGCTCATTTGGGAATTAAATGATGGTGACGATGAAATATTGCTTCAACACAGTACAAATGCCACTACCTATGTAGTTTAGGCACTGTAACCACGCACGTGGCGCGCATATCTTACACGTGGTAGGTAGGTTCAAAGGATATAGTGTGACAGGAATGAGTAGAACTTGACTGTAGATCATACCAATAATTTACCATGATATGCATGGTAAATTATTGGTATGATCTTCAGATTTCCCTATGCTGGCAATAGTTTAGTCCATTGCAATTAGTTTAAATCATTACTTGCCAAAAAACCAGGACCAGCTGTACTGACGATCTCATCATAGATGTTGTTACCTTGCACTACGAAGTTGAGTGCCTGTCGCTCAGCGTGCGACTTCAGGACGAAGTCTTCGCTGGCGATGTGGTGGAAGCGGCGCACCCGGCCGCACAGCGAGGCCAGGCGGCCGCCCGCCGCCGCGCAGCGCGACACCACGCCGCGCCCGAACGACTTCAGCGACGGAAATGTTCCTGGCAACGTACCAACATGATATGGCGCCTGTATTCCCTACGGAACCATATTTAACGGTGCATTTACCCCCCTGGAAATCTTCCAGAGCATGATAATGCCACTTTTACTATGGGGCAGACCCTGGCCTATGAGTTAAGCTTTTGTAAGGCATAATATGTATATAATTTTGGATTGGGATTCTCCGGCAATATATGAGGAGAGTCGGCGGATCGTTGGCATCTACTTGATCCAACAGAACTTACTGTTGAAGCTGGCGGCGACCTGCAGCGCCTGCTGGTAGTCCACATCGAGGATCTCCATGAGCTTGCGCGTGCCGGCACCGTACAGGCTGGCGTACACCAGCCGCTTGGTGCGCTCGCGCTCTTCAGCTGATATGTCGGCCTCAGGCTTCTTCAGCCTGTCCGACACAGACTCATTAATGCTAAGAAGCGATTAAGCTATCATGGAGCTCGGAACATAATTAGAGGAGTGAGAAGAACATTATTTTTTGATGGAAACCAGGATGGCTGCTGAATCACCACTAGCGCAGCTGCTTGTCAATCTTCGGTGTGATTTTTAAGCCAGCTTGCTGAATCCGCGGCGCTATCGCGGCTTCCCCTATCTTAACCAGAAGTCGACGTTGATGTTCGTTGCATCACCTGGAAGGTTTATAGCAGAGGAGTCAGTATATCCTCACCACTGAGCAGCTAATACTTTGAACAGGTCGTGGTGTGCAGCGAGCGCCCGCAGCAGTCCGGCATCGTCCGCGGCGTGCGCGAACACGCGGCACTCCACGTGCTTGAAGTCCGCCGCCACGAGCGAGCGGCCGGCGCGCGCCACGTACACCGAGCGGAACATCAGCTGCGACGCAGACCTGTCTGCTGCCACATAGCATCATCACGCATCAGTCTATTATGTTCCCTCTGCAGGGACTGGGACACAGGCCTCCTCTCGCAATGAGCTTGTAATCCCTGTACTGCTTGTTGTTTCTCTCCAGTGCTGTCAAAATGGTGCACTTTTGGAAGTAGTGAAGATCAACCCAATTAGGGACCCGTTGCCACTGGGTTATTATCAATTTATCACTGAGCCACGCCCACCACTGCTTCATACATACAAGTACATTTTAATCATTGATTTTTTAGACTAAGACGTCAATAAGAACATGAATGACGTCCTTTCGTGTAACCTTGGGGAAAGTTATGATATTACTTTTGGTATGTAAGTACTAAGAACAAAAGAAGCTAGGTAGTTACCATCATCAGCTGCGGGGAACATAACGAGGCTGAAGGGAGCCTTCGGAATAGCCTGCAAGTTGGGGTTGTTGGAGGCGATACGACCCGTCGCTGCCGCCGTCTGCACCCTACAAGGACATCATCGTGCAGTGAAATCATGTGAAGGATTGGTAGCAGGCCAATTTCGCTTTTTGTTCAGCGAACGCATAGAGAGAACCTCAGATGTCCGCTGAGTTTTCGGCATGGCAAAAAAGAGAGGTGCATCTATGCGTTCCTATATCTGGATCGCCTGTAGATAGAACCCGGAGTCTCTCTACTTGTCTAGACAGCCATGGAGAGTGAAAGGCCTATTTATAGATTGATTAATCAAAGCAAATCAAATCAAAAACTTTGTTTCAAACGAGAGTCCTTATGGGTTAGTTAGTAGCAAGTACTTAGGCTTAATGATCATATGACCTGGCTCACCATGTTGGTCTCACTACTCCGTCTTTAACATGCTGGGCGATACCCGTGAGGAAGGTGGCGTGGGCCTTGTGCAAGTGTCGGTACTCCAAGATTAACTTTGGCAGAGGATGCTCAGACACCAGGCTTCGCAACTAAAAACATTAACGGTGTTCTTAAGTGTTAGTCGGTTGACCGGGAATAAATAGCTTGCTGTAAATTTAATCAGAAACAATTCCGACATTGCTAGTTTTGTATGAAACTCTTGGGACTGTTTCTAATAGAAGCTCACCATAATTTCGGACGTTGACTTAGCGCCCTTGCTTAGAGTCTCCCTGATCTTGACATTGCACTTGGTATCCAGCTGCAGCTCATCGTACAAGATGGCGCGCACTTGCACGGCTGAGTTTATCTGGAATGTCTTTCCGGCCGCCTTGTAGCATTGCTGCTCGACTAACTTTATTCTAGTTAAGAGAACCTCTTCCATTGCATTTAGCTTGGCCAAGTCGATGCATACGCCTCGACGCTCCATGTCTACAATTATAAGGAATCATTTTAGAAGTTAGGTTTACCTATTAAAATGTACAGAAAATAATCTACACAGGCCCTAGAACAGAACCCTTTGGATCACCTAGACTGTAAAACGTATGTATTGTAATGTGTAATGATAATAATAAAGGTTGCGGAATTTGTCCGTCCGAGTCACAGCGGCCCTGAATCGCAAAGGGCATTTGGAGGAACACGGATAGGTTTTGGTAAGTAAGAGTCTGACACTCCCTTCCGCTCCGCGTAGAGCAGAAGGAGTCATTTGATGATTTCAACTAAAACAATAAGATTAGTCAGATTTTTGTGAAATAGTGTGGCAGATATATTTAATCAATTACTAAGAATAGGTGAATTATAGATCGAGTAACCAAAGGCCTAATTTCTTCTTACCCTTTTGACATAACACTTTAACTAGATACTGATAATATTTCAGTAACTTACCCGCAATAATAGGTAGCAATTTCATTTCGATCTCCACAAAGACCTTCCACAGAGAGTCTTCCACGAGCATCCCACTGAGCTTGGCCCAGCATTCTTTCAGGAGAGTCATGTACCAGGCAGATTTCTGCAGAAAGCACTCCGTCGCTATCGTGAACGGAGCAGTGAATGATACCAACTTTTGAAGATCCGTGAAGTTCTCCGGAGAGTTGTCAGGGTCCAGTAGAGAGGAGCCGATCTTAAAATTAAATGTTGCCTCGACATAAGGAATAAGGAATAACTGAACAACTGAAGTAGTTCGCTCTACTTGCCTATAAAAGAATATATTTTCCGTTCTAAGTTTAAGCCCTGCCTACAGAATGTCGCGAATTAACTCTTATCATTTAATTTCTGATCTTTAAATCTGAGTTTAACCCCACATAGGGACACATTACAGATAAATTTCAAAATAGTTCTTTACAGATGATTTTCCCTATCACAAAAGAACATTGCTGGTTCCTATAAATTTAATATTATTGTGGTCTGGAGGATAAGGTGACTTACCTTGGCATCATAAATTTCGATTGCATTAATTTCCATTTGTAAGTGGGTCGCCAGGTAAATGAGAACGCTCCGAGCCTCGTAACATACTATTTTGTTATTTTCCAATAAATGTTTCAGTGTCTCCCTGAAATAAATATTTTAATTATTTGGACTTTGATCAATTTATTTTATTCCACACCTGCAATACAAAGAGTATCTAGCCAATGTATAGGCAGAAAACTAAGTTTAATCATGATGTGAATTGCTATAACTGTAAATTGTAATCGAGACTACCTACAACTAGATTTTGAGAGTAAAAGATCCGTACTTACTTGAGCCTCTGACCAGTACCCTTGAAACAGTAGAACATATCGTCATGATTGACGATGACACCGTCAGGAGCGCACGTGCCGTCAGTGTAATGACTATTAAGCTGACAGAAACCATTGCTACAAAACAAGTGCGACTATAGTAAATCAATATTAAACATAATGTTCAGGATTGAAATAGATGCGCTCGGCTTGCGCTATTAAGGCGTAAAACAAAAGTATGATTAACAATTCTAATAAGGTACCTCTATAAGTCTATACGCAACAAATCTCATGAATACTGAAGGTATTTGGGGATCCATACCCATCATTTAGACTTTTAGACCAAAACATACCTATAAATCAATACAACAATGATTTTCTTATTATTTAAGTCGTGCAGATTTTCGCGATCATTTTCAACATTATCTTCATCAATCGTTCGTATTTCATAAGAAACATCTTTAACGGGTATTTGAGATTTAATAGGAGCAACGAATTTTTTCGCTTTTTTTTCTTTACTCTCCTTTGGTTTAGCTTCTAGAACATCATCACATTTCTTGATTTCTTCTCCGTGTTGCTTGGGCTTAGTGAACTTCATGACACCATCTCTATTTGTCAATTGTGCTTGAACAACTTTCTTGGTGGTCTTTAATGTTTTCTCAGTAACAATTTTTGCGTGTGTTAGTGGATGCATTGGTGATGTTTTGTTAGAAGCTTCAATTTGACCAGTATTTTCTACACTGGATTTACCTTTATCTCTAGTAGTATTTAGCTCAGTATCGCTCTTGCTTACAATATTACCCAAGTCCTCATGAACAGGATGATGTGGTTCTACATTGTTGAGCCAATTTTTAACAGACTTTGTATATTTTTGTTTACGGAAATTGCTCTTCTTGATTGGTGGCTTAACTCTAGACTCTTTTAGTTTTGGTTGGATTGCTTCTATGTTTTCGTCGCTTTTTACTTTTTTTGCTTTTGGTTCAGCTCTTTTTTTAGTCTTACGTTTTTCACCTTTGGCCATAACATGACCGATAGTGTTTCTTTTATTATTGCCGTTAGCTATGTTATTATTCTTAGAAACATCATCGTTGGGAAACTTAATTTCTAATATTCTATCGACATCGGTTTCTTTATTTTCTTCTTTATTAGCTGTCATAGTAACTAACAATTCAGAATCAAGCATCTCATCCCAATCAATTTCTTTTATTTTATTTGTGCTGTTAGTGTGCATTTCTTCCACGAATGGAACATCAGAATCATCATCAGATTTTTTGTTATCAAAGTTGTAAACTAGATTTTTATTAACAGTGACTGTTGGAAATAGGAAATCATCTTTATGTTTTGGCATAGTCTTAACTAATTCAATAGACTTTGCTATTTCCGGTAAACTGTTGTTTGCTATAACAAAATTAAATGATTTTTCTTCCAGATATATCTCTTTGCAAGGAGTAGATAGAATCAATGGCGGTGGCGGCGGCAGCGGTGGCGTGTACGGGGAATCAACAACCGAGTCGTTAATGAAGCTAAAACAGAATCGGTATTAGTATTGGTAGCTACTTATTATAGGCACTTGTGACACACGTACAGCTTGGCTTAACAGTGTACCTATACCCATATAACCATTTTTGGTCGCAGATTTGTAAAAGATGTAACAAGTCGCATCAGTTTCGTAACTGATACGACATATTGGGACTGTGTGGGAGTGCACTTTTAATTGTCGTAACCGTTTAGTAACAAAGTGACAGAAAGTAGTTTTAGTAACTTTGTGTTGTAGCTGTGTCGACTTGTTACAGACAAATTTGTGTACACACGTTTTACACACTTTGCGCATTGTATGTAACTAGTGTACAATATTGGTAACAATGTGTACTAACTGAGTGGTAACATGTGTAGTACCGTTACGTCAATGTTCCGGAACACTTATAACACTAACTTGGATAAATGGAAATCACTAGATCCAGTCATTCTCAAACTATTGTCTTATGTTAACTGCCGGTTTACCGTTTAATTAAAATAAAAAATGAGTAAACTACCCAAAATATCACGTAGATTTCGATGGATTTCAACATTTATTTATTATTTAACATTTATTATTTATTCCTGTATTGACAACGTTAGGGGTAATAATAAAATGAAAACATAAGAAGAAACGATTTTTATTTCGAAATCACAAAATCATCACTGACACTTAACGCACTATAACTTTACTAGCATTAGCTAGCTACTTGCCACTAATAATCTACAGATCATTTTAAAGACCTGCATCAATCTAAAAAAGCTACTTAATAATAAGTCTACCTAATCAGTTTAATATACATTCATATAAAGTGGTATCAAAAATAGTATACTGAGTAAACCTAAATAGAGCAATAATAACAACAAAATTTTATAATTTTATATCCTGTTCACTGTCGTCTCCATCATCTATCAATCATTAAGATAATTTGTCAGCATATTCGTATAGTTAATCACTGTTTGTACTTTTGCAGCACAGTACATTAAGTAAGTTATCAGAACTGATATTCATAATTTTGGTTTCATCTTTTAGATCCAAAATCTTGTTTTTTATTTTCACGTCAGAGAGTACCACTATTTTCGATGATTTGTCGGAATATTTTTTTGTGTCTGGCGTATTGTCGTCTGTAAAAGAATAAAGTTAAAGAATATTAATTTCGTTTGAATAAAGAATTTAACTGTCTTCTCTACAAAGTTAGCAAAGCATTGGCTCTCCATACCATACTTTCGTCAAAATCTGACTTGAGTGTTTGTGTCTCTGTTGTGTGCGTGTGCACGTGTGTTACATTACATAATGAGCGTATAGGGGAGTGTGCTGTGTGTTTATGTGTAAAAGCAATTAAAACAAATTATATAAGTACCGATGTCATTTTCTTTTTCATCTAACTGATCCTCTGTTTCAGATTCATATTTTCTTGTCTCATCTTAATCTCATCTCGTCTTAAGAGCTCCAAGTCGCTGTTTTTTTTTGTACGCGGCCAATAAAGGACATTGTCTTTCACCCACGTACTTGGTACAAGGGATATTAATTGAGAAGAGCCTTCTTTAGTTAAAACAATGCAATATGGCATTTTATCTGGCAAACTAAAGTTTGGGAAACTGTGGACAAAAAATCAAAGAGAGACCATTTTAAAAGTTCAGTTACTTTGTGACGACTTTACGTAACATGTCCACACAATGTCGACACATTATCGTAACTTTGTAACTTGTTGTGACGAGAATATTTTTCACTTAACAAAAAACATTTTTTCATTATTTATCGATAATACGGTTTATTACTGCTAAAATAGTTTATTATTAAATATTCAACTTTATTATTGCATTCAAATAGAAGCTTTTAAGAATAGAAAATAAAAATATCATTAAAATTAAAACAATGTGTATTTTCGTCGGAATGGTTAAATTATGATAATAATGTGGCGCGTTGATAAATTTCAACCTTTCCTACGAAATTACACGATGAATTTAATTTCCCATTAGGATTTGAGTACATATTGAAATCCAGACTAATCAATAAAAAAAAACTCTTTGTTTACTTACCTAGGTGATAAAATGGCTGTTTCTTATTTTTTTAATAATTCACGTCACTTCATAAGTCAATGTCAACGAATGAGCTGTTATGAGCGATTGAATGAATGATTTGTGGGAACTCTGGTTAAAATATGGTAACAGTGTTACGACACAGCGACGTAAATTAGAAACCGAATGTTACTGTGTCGACTCTTCCCCATTTTTAGTTGCAGCGACTACTCTAACACGGAACGGCGACGAGATTATGTGTCGAGAATAAATCAGTGTACACACTAGGTGTGGAAACCGTTACGTCATGTTCCCAAAAATGGTTATATGGGTAGTTAAAACGGTAACAAGTTTAAACTAATATTTTTAATGTAGCTTGGTTGTCATGCTGACAAAATGGTAATATTTTAAGTCGTTCAGCAGCGTTTATTCAGTATTTTACTCTTAGATTTTTTTACGGTTCCGTACCTCAAAAGGAAAAATTGGAAACCTTATGGGTTCGTTGTCCGTCTGTCTGTCACGATCCTCACGAAAGTTAATCTGCGGTGCCTTGGAGCTCTAAAAAATCAGCTTCTATCTCAACGCAATAAAAATACCTACGGCCATTCGTGCATCATTTTCGTGACATATCTTGATACTCTCAAGTGAATCAAAATCTATAGGGCACCTGGTACATCCCGTTAAACTAGAATCGTGAAAAGCAAGAAACAAGGGCTTGCGCAGCACAACTAAAGGAAATCTCTCTCTAAGGTCTGAAATTGATCATTTCAAGATAGGAACTTAGATAATTTAATCACACAAAAACAGTTTTTGCAATTACAAGTCACGGTCAATTCTCCAACTGCAAATAATAATTTGCAGTTGGAGAATTGACCGTGACGAAAATCAATGTATTTTTTCAACTACGCAGTTAAGTTTGTCCTTCAATCCTACTTACACATCTTTTCGTCAGAGTAGATAATGATAATGCTTTCATAGTCAGACTTCAGAGAGAGACTTGATTCCCGTATTAAATGAACTATCTACACGAGATTGTACGGAACTCTCGATGCGCCAGTTAGACTCGCACTACTCCAGTTCTATTAGGTATTGCTTATTTCGCATTCAATGTGACCTAAATATGATAGTGGTGCCCCAAATGTTTCCAAACTGTGTTTTGCTAAGCTGTACCTACCTCACAGATATACAACGTGTAACAGAATAAACGCAATACCTCATAAGGGGTCATTGTACTCATCACTACGAACAACTTTACTAATGTATGGGACCAACTCCGAAATCGCAAAAAAAATCAGCTGTTCAGTACATTTTGTCGAGTTACGCGCACATAAATTATGGGGAGGCCGATTTTTTTTTCACGATTTCGAAGTTGGTCCCATAGTAATTTATTCTGTTACACGTAGAAATACCGTGGACTGTACAACTTATCTACTATTTTAAACATGCTTGTTAAATAGAAAGGTAATTTTTAAGTGAAACTCACGATAATACCCTTTTGTTTCGAGTGGGAAACGGTCGATGTTGGTATTCATTGTTATTTTGATTCCGTGCTGAAAAGAATGAGAAATATTTTAATTTTAATCAAATTGGCGGGCTTTCTTAAAAAATAATTATCAAGTTATGGTTATGCGCACAAAAAACAAACTTGTGTGCACTCTTGTTTTCATTTTATATTAATTTTCACCTTTATCCCATTGCTTCATAAGTACTAATAGTACTTTATTCCCAAAAGGAGACAAATGCTGCTCAAATCTTTTGGGGTTTAGTTGCACATAATAATTTCTTTCCATATTTACGTTTGTTTGAACAAACAAGCACAGAGTTTTCAAAGTTTTCATAAAAGCGCGCTGCGCGTCTTTGTTTTTTTTTTTACCTTTCCCATTTCGTGAAAGTTGTGATCATATTCAGCCAAGTCGACTGAAGAATATCGGAATAGGGTTGCATCCTAAGGTGTAGGTACCTATTGGGTACGACCTGAAGAAATCTTTCACTGAATCTACATAAGTAATTATTCAGTCTGTGAAGACTGACGTGTACAGGTGAAATGTGTTAGGAACTTGGAACAAAAAAAAAGTTTACATATATACAAAAAAGATACTTACTAAACAAATGATAGACATAGAGTATGTCTATACCATTTGTTTAGTAAGTATCTTTTTTGGAGTTGTTACTAGGTGATGCAATGAAAAAGCGTTAACGAATAGAAATAAAAGAGACGTTTTTATACCCTACCTAACCGTGATACCAACTCCTTGGTCGTGAACATATTGACTTACGTATTTTAATTAACAACGACAACATGATCACAGTATAGTATTATATCACTAGAATACAACAATAGCTATAATATAGCTATTATAATTTTTTTTTTACTGTTGGCAATACTCTACAATAAATGTCACTGGTGTGATGTGACCAAGGAACTTCTACTACAACCTGGAATGAGCATTGTCAATTTGACACCAATATAAAAATAAACCTTATGTTTATGAAGCTAAGTTCTATTACAGACAATCACTTGGTCAAAGAGAAATCCGGTCCGAGGGAGATAGCGCTTGGAGAGCCCTGTGTCCCTTTCTAAAGTGTTGCCAGGAGGATTATTCCCGAATTTAGTAGGAATGGTAGGAAAAAATAATATTGTCGTGTCTTATTAAAAAAACGTTAACTTTCGTTCTGATATATTTCTAATATTTTTAAATTATCTGTTAGAATGAGAACATTTTTTTAGAAATAATTTAGATACTGTATTGAAATGTAATTAAAAAAGAAAAGATTATTAGTAGAATATATAATTATATAAGTTAGACTGGTAACCCACCAGCCATATTTATTTGTTGTAAAACAATCATTTTCTTTATTCGGATGTAATAAAGATGGTTAAAAAGTGTGCGATTCAAAAGCTGTTCGGTTGCAAAAGCGAATCCTATGCAGGATGCGGTGTTTCTTTCTTCAAGTAAGTAGGTATATTGCAATTCTTGAAGTAGGGTGCCTATAATGAACGAAATTATAAGATTATTTACACAATGCAGCATATAAATAGGAGGTAGTCTTCAACGTAAACATAATAAAACTTTATATGGAATGGTGTACCGAATACTTAAAACGTGATCATGAAATTTCACATTTCCCGAGGAACATTGTAGGGAAATGGCAAAAAAGCTAATCGCTGATTTAGGTGTGTTACTTCGTATATTTGAAATATATTTAAAAAATATAATTTCAGACTGCCTGGAGAAGAATCACGGAGAAAAAATGGCTTGATGTCGTTCCAAGTCATTCAAATATCAAAAATTATTCCGTTATTTGCAGTCTTCATTTCAGGCCCCAGGATATAATAAAACATAGTTTAATGCGTTTTACTTTAATCCATCCTTATAGCATAATTATTAACTTAAGAAATCAAATTATTGGTTAATATATTATATCCTATTATATTAGTCTCAACCTACATAATATTGGTTGGTCACCCTAATGAAAGGGACAGAGGGCTCTCGCGAAGCTATCTCCCTCGGACCGCGTATCGACAGTCTGTGCACATTCCAGGTTGTAGTAGAAGTTCCTTGGATGTGACCTTGGATGTGACAGAACCATGACAGCAGAACCAGCAGAACTGACTGGAACTGACATTACTGACAGATATGTCACAATAAAAAGATACAATTTCATTCACAAATATTGTGTCAATTTATGTAAAACAAGGAAGGAAAATCCTGAATTATTAAATCCTAATATGTGACTGCACCTGTTTTTCTGAACAAAAAAAAAGCAGCCATGGCTGTGAATTTTGAAAGTTGCGACAGCTTGCCTCCCGACGAGGAGCCCAAATTGAAGTACGATAGACTGGAGAACGATGTTCAAAATATCTTGTTGAAAGACGCAGTGAGTTGTATTTGTGTGCATACCAAGTTTATATGTCTAGGAACACAATGGGGGGTGATACATCTGCTGGACCATGAAGGGAACACAGTGCCAATCTCTCAAGACGGCAAAAATAAAGAATTACAAGCTCATGCAATAGCTGTGAACAGAATCTCGGTGGACCTAAATGGGGACTACATTGCCAGCTGCTCGGACGACGGCAAGGTGCTGGTGTACAGCCTGTACACGGACGACAACACTCACAACCTTACACTGGGCAGGGTAATCAAGTCTATCGCCTTGGATCCTTTTTACTTCAAGTCAGGCTCTGGGAGAAGATTTTTGACAGGTAAATTCTTTAAGAAATATAATATCACAAAGAAAATTTGACAACAATAAAATTGTGCCAAAATTGAAGGATGGGTATAACCATTCATGTTTTCTGGTGAGCAAATAAATTGTGTAGCAGTATGAACCAAAAACATTTGTTTAAATAAAACACTTGTTTGTTTCTATGTAAGCCTAATATTTGGGTTTGCTCAACAAATTATGTACCTTAATACTCCTTAATATCACCTCTTTCATGTTCGTTGTAAGTGCTGAACCACAAGATGAAACTTTGCACACAGGTAGGGTACATCCTGTCCTGGATTAGGACATGGAATACTTTTTACGCTGGGATGATTTTGATAAGCAAAGACTATGTTGTCAAGAGCTAGTGCACCAATATATGTAATGTCTATATAAACCAAATGGCTGGCCTCAAATGAGTCACTGTTGTGATTCATTATTTTACATGTTATTGCAATAGGTATATTATGATGTTCACCAATAAAAAAGTATAGACTTATCTCAAAAAAAAACTCAATCACTGGATGAACCGAAACAAACAAAACATATCAACAATATTGTATCTACGGCTACGGGTAAAACTGAGCTAAAAAGCCAAACCTTCCTGAAATACTTAAATAAATTCTATATATACATACCTATTGCAACTCACATAATTTTTTTCAGTGGCAGAACAATTGTCTCAAATTGACTGTAAACTACTTGATTCTATTTATGATCACTTGGTTGCACCTTGTGAAACAGTTGTTCAATGTACGATTTTAATTTTATGTATATTTACCTACATAATAGTAACTTTGTTCAACCTAACCATTATAATCCTTAACAAGCTTCAGTCAGATTTGTCACAAATAGACCCCTATAGTCATAGGGAGAGTACAGTGTGATGGTTCACATCACCTAAGTAACCTCTATTCATTAATTGACCACTAACTAAATTCAACATGCATTTATAATTCATTTTGTTTGTTACTGAGTAATCCGTATTTCTATTACAGGTGACACCAAATTGACATTGTACGAAAAGACATTCCTGAATCGTCTTCGCAGCACAGTGCTGTGCGAATGTGAAGGCTACGTGCAGGCCATGTCATGGCACGAGCGCTTCGTGGCGTGGGCCAGCGAGGTGGGCGTGCGCGTGTACGACCTAGTGGCGCGCTGCTCGCTCGGCCTCATCCAGTGGGAGAAGGTGCCCGGCCGCTCCATCGAAGACTACCGCTGCAACCTCCTCTGGTGCGCTCCTAAAACACTTATGATCGGCTGGGTCGACACTATTAGGATCTGCGTCATACGAAAACGAAGTCAAATCGAACTTCAAACGCGAGATGTCACAGAGTATTTAGTCGATCCCGTGTACACTTTCCAGACTGACTACTTCATCAGTGGCTTAGGGCCTCTGGACGACCAGTTAGTAGTGCTGGGAGTACATAAGGAGTGCGACCCTGAAACCGGTAAGGCGCAAAGACCTGTGCTCACCGTCGCTGACTACAAAGACTGTGAATTTTGTGAAATATCAACAGATAGTCTCAACATTCGCGGCTACGAGGAGTATTCCTGTAATGATTATTATTTAGATATGCTCATGGAGGAAAACAGATTTTTCATAGTGTCTCCCAAGGACATTGTAGTCGCTAGTCCTTACGATATCGACGACAGAGTTAAATGGCTCACAGAACAAGGACGATTCGAAAAAGCAATTACCGTTCTGGAAGAGGTTGGCGGGAAGACATCGAAGCATTCGGTGGTGACCGTGGGCGTGCAGTACCTGGACCACTTGATGGCCGAGCATCTGCACGAGGAGGCCGCCATCCTGTGCGCCAGGATATGTAAGAACGATAAAGTCCTGTGGGAGACACAGATTCTGAAGTTTGCTGAAGTGAACCAGTTACGAGCTATCAGTCCCTATGTGCCTAAAACTCCTGAACAAGCACTGAGTTCTCACATATATGAATTAATATTCTATGAGTATCTGAAGTTAGACTCTCAGGGATTCCTGAAATTGGTTCAAGAATGGAACCCAGCGTTATACAAGACTGGCGTCATTGTCAAGGAGGTCTTGGAACATCTGTTAAACACGGAGGTCGACAAAAATATTTATTTAGAAGCTTTGGCTCTTTTGTATTGCTACCAAAAGAAATACGACAAGGCTTTGACGACGTACTTGACGCTCCAGCACAAAGACGTGTTCACTCTGATCACTAAACACAACATGCACAACGTCATACACGACAAGATACTGGACCTCATGACTCTCGACTGTGACAAGGCAATATCAATACTCCTAGACAAGCCCAGGGTACCTGTAGAGGTGGTGGAGAAGCAACTCGCAAGTAATGACATGCTGCTGTTCAAATATTTAGATGCTTACAGCAAAATAGAACCTAATGGCAGGTATCACGGAAAATTAGTTAGACTTTACGCCAAATATGCAAGAGACAAGCTTCTTCCATTTTTAAAATGCAGTGATAATTACCCAATACAAGAAGCTTTAGATGTGTGCCAGAACAATGAATTCTACCCGGAAATGGTGTTTTTATTGGGTCGTATTGGTAATACGAGAGAAGCTCTGCAAATCATCATAGAACAGCTGAAGGATATAAATCAAGCTATCAACTTCTGCCAAGAACACAACGATAAGGAATTGTGGATGGACCTCATCAAGCAGACAGTGGACAAGCCTGAGTATGTGACATTACTGCTCAAGAGAATAGGAAACTACGTGGATCCGCGAATATTAATACAGAATATACAATCTGGATGTGAAATAAAGGATTTGAAGGACTCGTTAGCAAAGATGATGTGTGATTATCATCTTCAGCTGTCAGTGCAAGAAGCATGTAAAGTGATCACTTTGCGGAACTACTTTGAGTTACATCAGAAGTTAGTTATCAATCAGCAGAGAGGTATATCTGTCACAGATGACTTCATGTGTTGTGCGTGCCAAGGGCGGATCATTATAAGGGACTTGTCTAATGCCTCAGATTTGATGGTTTACAACTGTAGGCATTCATTCCACAAAGAGTGCCTTCCCGAGGGAGTCCAGTGCCAGACTTGTACGGTGTGCAGTGCCGTCAAAATGTGACTGGAATCACTAAAGCTCAACTCTTAGATAGATACTGTATATATAAACTATTACATAATGATTAAACAACATTTTTCCATTATAAACTTGTATAATTGTGTTAATCAAACTACCTAATTATTTAAAATGTTTATCAATGTTTGGTGCTTTTATAATGAAGTGGCTTGTATTATTTTTCCTTGTAAGTATTCGATAAACCCCAGATACCAATAAAATGAAACTAAAACATTATGGTTGTTATAATTTCATAATTGAGTCAGAAAAAATAGAACACGAAAATATATAAGTAACATGATGATGATGATGTTTATTTAATTACTGACTCAGACCAACATGGTCTGAGATTATTGATTATTGATCAGATAAGAAAACACCGGGCAAGTGCGATTCGAACTCGCGCGCAAAGGGTTTCGGTTTTCCTGTTATCTATAAGTACCTAAAGAACTAGTATCTGTACCTAGGTTTTCAAAAATTTTGTCTCAGTAGTTTTGGAGATAAAAGGAATGCTCAATTTTCATCTAAGTATTTGCCAATGGCTGTGATAGACGGACAGATAGGCACAGGAGTAATTCTATAAGGGTTCCGGTTTTTATTCGGACGTAAGGATATATAATAAACTATTTGCCACCAGCCCACCTCCAATTTGGTACAAGTTTGAAACCTAGATAATTTTTCAATAATTCTCTTATCAATGTGGATATACTTAGCTATTGATCTATAAATGCATACATGAACTCATGCCTTTTCTGCATGCAGGTAGACCGTAAACTACAGAACCATAGGCGTACGGTTGTGGAATTTGTTCGAAAGAGTCACCGCGGCCCTGGAACGCAAAGGGCATTTTGGAGGAACACGGATGGGTTTTAGCAGTCTGACACTCCCTTCCGCTCCGCCCAGAAAGGAGGAAGAAGCCGTTTGATGATATCCCATCCTTATAAAAAAAAGGGGCCAAGTGCGAGTCGGACTCACCCATGAAGGGTTCCGTAGCAGCAAGTAAAAGGTAAATTGCTGTTTACGATTTATGACGTATTAAAAAAAATACTTACTAGATCTCTTTCAAACCAATTTTCGGTGGAAGTTTACATGGTTATGTACATCATATATTTTTTTTAGTTCTATCATTCTCTTATTTTAGAAGTTACAGGGGGGGATACACATTTTACCACTTTGGAAGTGTCTCTTGCGCAAACTATTCAGTTTAGAAAAAAATGATATTAGAAACATCAATATCATTTTTGAAGACCTATCCATAGATACCCCACATGTATGGGTTTGATGAAAAAAAAAAATTGAGTTTTAGTTCTAAGTATGGGGAACCCTCAAAATTTATTGTTTTTTTTTTCTATTTTTGTGTGAAAATCTTAATGCGGTTCACAGAATACATCTACTTACCAAGTTTCAATAGTATAGTTCTTATAGTTTCGGAAAAAAGTGGCTGTGACATACGGACGGACAGACAGACAGACATAACGAATCTATAAGGGTTCCGTTTTTTGCCATTTGGCTACGGAACCCTAAAAAGGATCATGCAAATGGTCTGTCCACTTTTTCTCATAGGGAATTTGATATAGGTACAAAGTGGACAGGGCGCGCGGACAGAGCGCTTACAAGATAAAATGTACATACCTATGGAATGCAAACTCCATAAAGTTTCGTCTGCGCGCTCCGCCCACGCGCACGGCTTTGTATATCAAGTTCCTTAGGGTAACCGTTTCTGAGATATTTCGATTCAAAAAGTTGTGTTCTTCTTAATATGCACACGAATCCACGACACTTGTGAGGTAGTGTATAATAAAAAATGGTACTAAGTATTGGAAATGATGAAAGCAGTGTGAATTTTAAGAAATTGGGGAAAATTATTCGCAATCATCTAATACTTCTCTTGCTGGGTGCAAGTATATTGTCCCACAGCGATGAATCAGATGTCTCCAGGCGCCAAGGAGGTCACACCCGTCACAATACATGTAGGCAGTGACGTAGCTAGCATGGGTGACACGGTGTCACCCATGCTAGCTCACTAGCCACGATATCCTACAAATGGACCACCCCCTCCCGTAATAGGTATCTGTTGTGTGGTGTCCAAAGACTACAATAGTATACTGGTGGTGTCACTCCTAAACGGGTGTCACCCGGGGCGGGCCGCATCACCCGCCTCCCCCCCACCCCTTAGTTAAGCTACTGGACTGGGTTTATTTCGAGTTGATATTCATTTTGTACTATTTTGGTCTCAGTTAAACAGACCGACACTTGTCTAACAGGCCTACAGGCTGTAATACTAGTGTTTTTTTTTTCATATTATTATTTTCTTACAGCCCCAGTGATGTACCTACTCGTAGCCGTAGGTATTGATAATTAAGTGTGCTCCTTGAAATATTTGCAACGATTTTGATCCCGAAAACTGATGGGTGGTTTTCAAGTTATCGATGTTTTTAAGATTTTTAAATCAAAATCAAAAGTCATTTATTCAAATTAGGCTGAGAGCCAGCACTTTTTGAACGTCAAATTTTACATAAAGACAGTCCCCCAAAACGCCCACCGTCACCACTTCCTAGTGTTTTAGCTGGGAAGAAGAAGTGGCGCAACAGAAAATATTTCTCACCATTATTGCAGTTTGTGGTCGTGAGGCAGAAAACTAAAAACCATCGATAACTCGGAAATCACACAATAGGAACCTCAAGTTTTCGGGTTCAAAATCGTTGCAAATCAGCCCTACTATAACGCATTTCAAGGAACGCTTACCAATAACCTGTATTATTACAGACCCCAATTCAGGAGTTGGGGTCTGTAATTATTATAATAATGTCAGCCAATGGCTTAAAATAGCCACGAGCCTCGACCAACATCTTAGGAGGCTCTCGTTAGGCAGCTGGATCAAGGGCTTGATTCAGAAAGCAGTACTTCTGGACACGGCTCGCATCGTTAGGAGGTTCCTCTCTCTGGAGCCCTGACCGCCGGTAGCTTGGACCCTATTCCCGATACCGGTGGGCTACTATTTTTTACATTTTTAAATATTGTTATATCTTTGTATTTTAATATTTAAAAATGTATTTTATATGTATATCAATGAATAAAGAGAATAATAATAAAAAAATAATTCCCAATCAAAGACATTAAATAAATCTCCTTGTTCCCAATTTACGATCAACCGCCCAATCAGATGGGTTTTGGTTGATTCATAGATTTGGCCGACTTATGCCGCAAACAGACATTGCATGAAACGCTTCAACTTGTCTACGGGTTCAACAATCAAGTTATCAAGCTATTGTAACTTTGTGACCAACGTCAACGACTAGAGTCTTCGATCAACGTAGACAGAGAATAGAACAATTATTTGATCGAAGGCTAGAGTGATCAAAAATTAAAAATAAACTATTAGTGAACGCAGTTGAACGACATTCCTTTTCACTTTCATCTTTTGGAAACATAATTAAATAAACTTGAAGATATTTTATATAAATATTAGACAATTCTTTTTTCTCCCAAACATAATTATGTTATTTTTTTTTGTACTGTCATTGTTGTAACCAATCATCAAAAAGTACTAGCGTGGAATGGAAAACAATATATTGTTTATTCCCATGTGGTGGAAAAATGGACGCGCACATGATACTGTGAGGTTTTGAAAATGTTTTCCTTAAGTGTTCGCGTTCGTTAAGCGGTAAAAATTGACAAATTAGTGACAAAGTGTTGTGTGAAAATGACAGAAATGCCTCCTTATCTCGCGGTCAAAGATGAGGAGAAAAACAGTGGTCAGGGTGACAGTGATACTTCTTCAGACGTAGACGATTGGGATTTACCTCTAAGTTTTGATAAACCTAGGCACCTTGAGCCTATAAAGGGGGCCGAGCGCGTGGAGCATACCTGGAGAGTCAAAGAGAAGGTAGGACAGTGACTTTCAATTGATAACTTGTGTGTACGTTACTGCGTAGCTGATTGTAACGTACGTGCGATGAAAACAAACGCACATGGCTGATTGAATGAATGCGTCGTTGCTCAGCATAGGTCGATTAACAAAAAAACCACTTTGTTTTTGTAGTAAATAAGACTGTGTTAACCATACTTATTCCATTCATTATTTATGAACCTACGTTTTGTGCCTGTGTCATCAGAGTTTTATGAATCTGCAAAAATTTGGATGTAAACAAAATAATCAATAACAAAAAAAAATGTTATTGATTGGTAAACAACAAAAATCAAAACAACAGTATCTATCTAAACTAATTTCTCCTTGAAATCGAATTAAAATTAAATAAATAAGTCCATAAATGACTTCACTTGTTATAAACATTTAAAATAAGATGTAATTGTAAAGTGTTTGTTATTATATGGTTATTATTGACATTGTTCCTGACATTGCATAGTATTTTTTGATGCTGTCTAAAGTTTGAAATGACAGTTTTAATTCCTGTAAATGGCACAACAACAAATATTATTTAAAACTTGATGAGATTGGAATTTCCTAATGATCTGAGAGGAAACAACAAAAATGTTGGTGTTTATTTAATAAACTTAGAAGGCACACACTCAGTTAAACTAGATAATAGCCAGACTAAGATATTAAAGTATTAAGTACCTATGTACTATCTAAATTTCATTTTATTTATTATTGTCTGCATGATGTAATATTAGAAACGACTTTGCAATATGAGGCCATAAAATCAGGTAGGTCTCAGAAAATTCCTCTGTTATACCTTAGAAGTTATTGTTTTCTATTAGTTTTAATCCCTATTCAACAATTTGTTGAAACATTAAAGTTTATTCATGTAAAACATTATTATGAATTTTTAAAATGTTAGTTTTACTTTAACATTTATGAATAAGTTCATAAAATTTAAAGGTCTGGAAATTATGATCCAACTTACAAAAATATTTGACTGTAAACAGCTGATACCTAATTTAATACATTTAAAATGTAAGTTTTAAATAAATTGGCCAGGTTTACTCAAAGTTCTGCATAGTTTATGTTACTCATCTAGTTTAACTTCCATCATCCAGGGGAACCAATTTAATGAAAATAAACTGTAAAAAACATAGAATTAAAGTTTAAATCAATTTGCAGAACCAATTGGTCAGTGGGTCGTCTTAGGGGATTGATTCTACCCGGATGATAAACGTTAAACCAACCAAAAGATTGATTTGTAAATGTGGTTTTCTTAAACTATTTACAAAATAAATATCATTTATCAATGTGACTTTTGTCCATATATACAGTGAGAAAGGTAGTATTAATTTAACTACTATCTGTAGGCCATACAAATATTTGTTCCGTGCGTGAATTGAACCAGTGGCATGCAGCGCAGTACTAGTCTATCAATCAACCATTGCACCAACCGGCCCACCCTTATTGGGCTTGTTTGAAATAAAAATAATGGCTTAATTAGTGATTATTGTTTAATTTTCCTAGAATATTGCAACTGCAGTCATATTTTTCTTATCAAATTGTTATCATAGCACAAAATCATTGACCAGTGATGATCACTTACCATCAAGTGAGATAGTGACCAAGCAACTCTATCAATAATAAAAAAGTACATAATATTCTTTGTATCTGTGTGTTCAGTACAAGACACACTGTGTGGCCCTGGTGATGTGCCTCAATGTGGGAGTGGATCCCCCTGATGTGGTGAAGACGCAGCCGTGTGCTCGACTTGAATGCTGGATTGGTATGTAATCATATCTTTTTAATTATGAGAGCTTGATAACAATGTTCAGCGGTTCAGCCACTTAGGTAGAATGTGAATCAATGTTTAATGTATTACCTTTTAATGAAAATTACAAAGTTCTTTTTGCAAGAAAGGCCTTTTTCTTTATTTTTTTGCAAATTAAAAGAATCTATGCCACTTTGCAACCAAAACTAAATGTTTAACTAAATGTTTGTTTGTGTAGGTACTCATTAATATATCAGAATCATAATTATGTTTATTTTTAGTCATACTGCATAGTAGAAACAAAAAAATTGCAATGCACGTAAAACGACGGTAAATAATGATCAGCTGAAATCCGTCGCGTGATTCACTATTGACGCTCTTGCGGTTCGAGAGTGTCGTGAATGAATCACATGCGGACATGGCGGCCGATCACGATGCTACCTATTTTGGTCCTACTAGTTCGGTCGTACTGCGCATATTAAAAGAGTGTTCATGTAATGCAATGCATTCCTACCTATGTAGTTTAAATACCTAACTGTTGATGCTTTTTTTTTTTTGTGGATAGGAAATCATCAAATGACCCCTCCCGCTCTAGGTGGAGCGGCAGGGAGTGTCAGACTTCTACTGACTAAAACCCACCCATGCTCCTCCTAGTGCCTTTTACGTTCCAGGGCCGCGGTAACTCTTTCGAACAAAATCCGCAACCCTGGCAGTTGTTAGCCTCAAGGTTGTTCTAACTTTTTAATGCTTTTCTTATACATCACTCATTGAGAATGAGAAATGAAAAGTAATCCAGGAAGGCTTGTTATGTGTTAAGCAAAGCAAAATGCTTTGTGCTTTTTTAGATCTTATTTTTATTTATTTAATAGTAATTATACATATGTATGTACACACATGCAAAAAATAGATAAGAAGAAGGAAACAGAAAAATAAGTACAAAGGTGATGCTTATTTTTAAAGAAACGTCTTCCAGCATACCTGCCAACACTTTACAAACCACCATCCTGTTTCCGCGACTGTCACGCCTGTAGTCCCCGAAGGGTAAGACAGACTGGTAGCTATTGTACACCCATATTTAACCAGTTATGTTTAAAAGGGTTTTGTTACACTTCAATTTGCAGAAAATCTAACTAGGAACAGTTAGGAACCTAAATTGTTAGCTAGGGATCACACTACACTAAATTGGATTCTAATTCGTACCTACAGACCACACATTTATGAAGTAGTAACGTATTGGATTGCATGTTTCAAAAAACAGAAGATTGGATCCGATTTAGACTTAAATCGGATCCAATCTCCTATGCAGTAAGAGGCGAGCCATGTGCCATTAGCCGGCCACGAATCCAAAGCCAGGGTTGAGGAGGTACTGAGGTATTTTAGATGAAAACACCAATAGCACTTTGCTTTCTTTCCTCATGTCTCACTTGCGACAAATATAATCTTTTGTAAGTTACCATTTAAATAAGTAAAAAATAAGCAACTTTCTAAAAATATAAGTAATTTTTCCTGAAATTTCGGACCTAAACGATTCCCACGTTGCTAATACACTGGATCGCGTGTTGAGTCCTACGCGTGCCATGCCATAGGTTCGTCTACCTGACTCTTGAATTAATTATAAATTTTTATGACTTAATTTATCAACGTTTCGTTCCGTGTGCCTAAATAACACTTTAATGTCGATGCGCCATGTCCTAGATCGCCGAGTTCGATATGGTTTTAAAGTAACAAGTTCCTTTTACAAATGATGGCCTATGCAATACTTGAACGCGATTGCGATGCGTGCTCTACTGTTAGCTCTCTTTTCTACAGGCTGTTCTAGAAGTGCGTGCTCATTAAGGCTAGTGTTCCGTATCTGCTATACTACAGTAAAGAAACAATATAAAAATATTTACTTTTTTCAAAAACCCGACCTCAAAAAACGACTAAAAAGTTGCAAATAAATCAGTTTTCAAGAAGTGTGATGCAGTTACTGGCATTGAATCTGTGATTGAACGAAAATGAACGTCACCAACAGTAACTGCATCAGAATGCTTGAAGTGCTTTTTTTACTTTTTAGTCGTATTTTGCGGTCGGTTGTTTTGAAAAATTACAGTTTTTTAATTCTGTTATTGTTTCTTTACTGTATATCAGATACAGAACACCACCCTTAAATATGACCATGCACTTCTAAAACACCCTGTATAAAACCCGAAAAAAAACAAAGCATTAATATCCCCAATTGATTTGAGGTTACTCGAAGATCAATCTGCCTAGCCTTTTCCCAAGCATGTAGGGTGCAGCATCCAATCTGACTGGAGGCACCTGAGTACCAGTATTGAATATGGAACGACTGCATATGAACCCCCAGTAACTGGGTAGTACGGTACCCCTTGGCAAGACTGCTGTCAGATTTTCTGGCTTGTGACTATCCACAACGACAGTCAAAGATCTACATTCATCATCTGCCTAGCCTTTTCCCAACTTTATTGGGGTCGGCTTCCAGTCAAAGATCTACATTAATAAACTAAAAAATGACAGCCGGACCCGACGTACTTTCCGAGGTTCAAATTGGGGATTAAGTTCCAAAAAGGACACTTTCGTTATCGTACCATGTTTGATATAGAAGCATAATGTAAATGCGCGTTATTAATACCAAGCTAGTTTCCGTTAAGTGATGACTCAGCTCCGTGGAGCGTTGTGAGGTCATACGCCAGACAACACAGCAAACAGCTGATCGTTTCGCGGACCGTATTGCGCAGCGCCAACATCCTAGCACAGTTTAGCTTTATTCTAATTACGTTTAGGGCATTTTTAGGTCTGGTAGAATATTGTAAGAAAGTTATCGTTATTATTTCAGCCGAAACACGTCCATCGCTGGACATAGGCGTCTCCCAAGTGTCGACCGACCCTAAGCTTCTCGCACCCACCATAAAAAAGTGTAATAAATAGTAAATATTATAAGCTGTAGGTAATCATGCAAGGATAAGATTAGTGCTCATCTCTGAGACAATTATTATGAATGCTATTTCCAGTGATAACCTTAAGGCATCTCAGTGATACGATGATATTATGTTATTTCAGACATCTGTAATTTGATGGCTACTTAAACTTGTAATGAACTGTCCAACTAGAATCTAGTTGGACAGATCATTAAAAAAAAATTGAACAACGAAACTTGTGTCTAGTTACCAGACACAAGTTGCGTTGTTAATTTTTTTTTTCTAATTTCGCAATTCTGGAATACTGTAACACAAAATGGCCAAACAAACAAGTTCGAAAGACCGCAACCCCTAACCACCCGTGACGGAAGCAAATAGTTATTTCAGAAAAACCGGCCAAGTGCGAGTCGGACTCGCGCACGGAGGATACCGTACATCTATAAAAAACGGTAAAAAAATCTCGCTCGTTTTATAGGAGCCCCACTTAAAAAAATATTTTATTCTGTTTTTAGTATTTTGTTATAGTGGCAACAGAAATACATCATCTGCGAAAATTTCAACTGTCTAGCTATCGCGTTTCATGAGATACAACCTGGTGACAGACGGACGGACGGACGGACTGAAAGCGGAGTCTTAGTAATATGGTCCCGTTTTACCCTTTGGGTACGGAACCCTTAAAAGATTGATTCACAAGCTATTAGATGTAAGGCCACGTTTCCACCTGCAAGCTACTCGCAAGCAAGTTTGCAATGCACCTTGCATTCGAGCTGGTTGCAGGTGGAAAAGTGGCCTAAGACGCCGACCGCTCGAAACGAGCGCCGAGAAGCGGTCGCCGAGCTAACGGGTGAAGACGAGGGAACTATTATTTTGTACTATATCGCATTGCCATCGCTCGGGCTTAGCCCAAGGAATAAGCAGCATGACTCCTGACTAAAACCCATCCGTGTTCCGTCAATGAAAACCAAACCACCAGTTGGCACCCGCTGAGGCGAGAGGTCTTCTGTGTAAACGTGAATGACTAGTCACTGTTAATGATGACAGTCATGATAATTCTTCAACTTTGACGTTAACATGACGTTGACGTCAATTTAACTAATGTCGGAAAACATAGCGTTTTAGTTGGTTGCAGGTGTCTGGACCTGACACCTCGGTGCTGCCACCTGGTGTGCGCTAATACAGAAAACCCTCATTGTCAGAGGACAATGAGGGTTTTCTCACCCGCGCGGTTTTGATGAAAGAGTTACTGTGACCCTGGAACGCCTCTGCGTTCCCGGGTCACAGTAACTCTTTTATCAAAACCGCAACCCTGTGGTTAACTTCGATTATTTTGTCCCCAGACCCGCAGTCGCTGTCGCCGAGCAAGGCGCTGGAGAGCATCGGGCACGCGCTGCAGTCGCAGTACGAGCGCTGGCAGCCGCGCGCGCGCTACAAGCAGAGCCTCGACCCCACCAGCGATGAGGTAACTCGCAGCTTAAAACGAGAGCTTCCGTATTCGAGATAATTATCGAGTTTTGGAACAACAAAGTTCAAAACAAGGCCTTAAAATATTAAATTATTCAAAGCCTTTTTTACAAATGGTCACTTACATAAAACATAACTCATTACTTGAGCTGGTGGCGATGAATTCAAATTATTATGAATTAAATTCAAGTTGGTATAGCGATCGATTTTCGTTGGAAAACTGATACAAAAACCCCATTGTTATTGAGTAATAATAAGTAATAGTTTTCTCGACCCGGGAATCGAAGTCAAAACCTCACGCTCGCCAGCCGGTCTACTCTGTCGACACCTCACCGTGTACACTTAGGTGGAGTGAACGACAAGTGAGCTGTCATTACATCTTGTTTGTATGGTTTGACAGTTCACTTGTCGTTCACTTCGCCTAAGTTTTTACTTCGACATGTTTACAGTATCACAGTACAGTAGCCCTTGTCAACACTAGAACAACGAGGTAGTAAACATACATAATATTTAACTAGTAATGTACTGTATAAATGTAAAATGACAATGTTTAGGTGTAGGTAATCTTGATCAAGGGCATTCATCGCATCCCGTTGGATCCAAGTCTAGTCGGCCACCCTGCTGAAACGGACGTAAACACTAAGATAGAGACTTATTTATCATGCGTATGAACAATATAGGTCTGAGTAGTAAGCCTACAAAAATGAGTGTCGTCGCAAGACACGTAAATGAACGTAATAATTAATTTAGGGCGCGTCGGTGACCCGTGAGCCGTCACGGTCGACCTTGAAATAATTGTCGCGATACACCTAGCGAGTAGCGCGCACACTTCACGGGGGCAGACGGTTCACCATAGACAAGGTAACAACCTACACGCAAGCAACGCATTCAACTCAAGCGCATGTTATGTGTTACAGACCAGTACTTAGGACGAGTTCTTTTGATCCGTAGTTACCCATCGAGGCCATTGGTTAACAACTATGAGCACATGAATTTTTGCATGCATCTGCTGCCCTATCCATTTTGTATTTAATCGCACCTTTACGGCATTATAAATTATTTACCTTCTAACTTTGCTCATATGCGCGTGCCAGTGGCGCCGACTGGTGAGCACGAAAACGGAAGCCCCCATTCATTTCATGTGGACAATTTTACAAAATTCATTTAGTGGCAATGGATTGATATCTCCTTCAAAATCTTTGTTTCGTGATGGGATGCAGTATTATCAAACATTTGTCAAATAATTTAGCCATAATGCCTAAAGAAACTTAGTTCCTTAGAGTTTAGAAGTACAGTTGGTGTGTTGGCCCATTATATGCTTTCACTCATTGTTGGTTGATAAGAGTAGGCTCTCTGTGAATACCTATTCTGTGTACCTACAAGTTCCGTGATACCCAAACATCCAAGGAACTTCTATTACAACCTGGAATGTGCACAGGCTGTCGATACGCGGTCCGAGGGAGATAGCTTCGCGAGAGCCCTCTGTCCCTTTCATTAGGGTGACCAACCAATTTATATGTAGGTTGAGACTAATATAATAGGATATAATATATTAACCAATACTTTAATAATTATGCTTTAAGGATGGATTAAAGTAAAACGCATTAAACTATGTTTTATTATATCCTGGGGCCTGAAATGAAGACTGCAAATAACGGAATAATTTTTTATATTTGAATGACTTGCAATGACATCAAGCTATTTTTTCTCCCTGATTCTTCTCCAGGCAGTCTGAAATTATATTTTTTAAATTTATTTCAAATATACGAAGTAACACACCTAAATCAGCGATTAATATGGGAAGTTGAAACTTTTTTGCCATTTCCCTACAATGTTCCTCGGGAAATGTGAAATTTCATGATCACGTCTTTTAAGTATTCGGTACACCATTCCATATAAAGTTTTATTATGCTTACGTTGAAGACTACCTCCTATTTATATGCTGCATTGTGTAAATAATCTTATAATTTCGTTCATTATGGGCACCCTACTTCAAGAATTGCAATATACTTACTTGAAGAAAGAAACACCGCATCCTGCATAGGATTCGCTTTTGCAACCGAACAGCTTTTGAATCGCACACTTTTTAACCATCTTTATTACATCCGAATAAAGAAATTGATTGTTTTACAACAAATAAATATGGCTGGTGTGTTACCAGTCTAACTTATATAATTATACATTCTACTAATAATCTTTTCTTTTTTAATTACATTTCAATACAGTATCTAAATTATTGCTAAAAAATGTTCTCATTCTAAGAGATAATTTAAAAATATTAGAAATACATCAGAACGAAAGTTAATGTTTTTTTAATAAGACACGACAAAATTATTTTTTCCTACCATTCCTACTAAATTCGGGAATAATCCTCCTGGCAACACTTTAGAAAGGGACACAGGGCTCTCCAAGCGCTATCTCCCTCGGACCGGATTTCTCTTTGACCAAGTGATTGTCTGTAATAGAACTTAGCTTCATAAACATAAGGTTTATTTTTATATTGGTGTCAAATTGACAATGCTCATTCCAGGTTGTAATAAAAGTTCCTTGCAAACATCACAGTCATACATTATCATATGCCTAGCCTTTTCCCAACTTTATTGGGGGCGGCTGCCTACCAGACCTCCACAACCCATTAACTGGGTAACACGGTACTTCTTGGCAAGACTGGAGTCAGATTTTCTGGCGTCTGACAATCTGTAGATGACACAGTCATACATGACGGTCACATATTAGGCAAAATTAATGTAGGCCCACTTCCTACTTATAAACGCGAAAGTTTGTGAGGGTGGATTCGTGAATGTTTGTAACTCTTTCACGCTAAAACTACTCAACGTTTTTATTTGAAAATTGCCACACAGTTAGTTTATAACCTGAATTAAGCCATAGAATGCTTTTTAACCGACTTCTAAAAAAGGAGGAGGTTCTCAATTCGGATGTTTGTATTTTTTTTTATCCCGATACAAATCCTCAAGTTCACGCAGACAAAGTCTCGGGCAGAAGCTAGTAATTATTATTTCAATGCAAATCTTTCGTGAATGCTTTCACCAAATATTTGCAATGAAATAAAACTCACCTTTTATTGTTCATATATCATTATGGCCTAGTGAAATTATAAATATGTATTAGCTATACATATTATAGCTGATTGTTAGTAGGTACGGGGGGCAAGTAAAGCTAAAATAAATCAACGTTGTTATCTTAGAAGCAAAGGCCAGAGTTCAAAGTGCAGCACTCTTCATTTATCAATTTGTTTCTTTATTTACCCTGTTAGCAAATGTAGCAAATAATAGCAATAAAATCTTAAATATCTGTGCTCAAGTATCGTCCATATTACTTGAAGCTAAAACGAAACAAGCTCGTTATTTAAAAATATATGTTCTTAAAAAAGTTATCGTAAAACTCAAATATAATATCAAACAAAAAAATTAAATGTGTACAGCTCTCGTTTGACCGCTTTTCAACCTAATTGCTACGGTCATACATTATATTTATTTATTTATTATTATTATTTTATGTACACACAAAATACTTATAACAAAAAAAAAACAAATACAGAAAATAAATTTCTTTTGAAATAAGCAACACCTTCGTGCTCGGTGTTGCTTATTTCAAAAGAAATTTCTTCCAACAGACCTGGGAGAGCTCTTCTTGAGCTAATGATCTAAGCGAGTATTTCCCCTGTTATGGCTTCGGCTTTTATTTTCGATAGCTCCACAATATGTATGTCTGTCAGTCTTCATTCTTTTTTTTCCCTTCCGTTACCACTAATATAATGTGGACAAGATGGCTTAGCATCCTCTTTTTTATTTTTTATGGATTGGAAATCATCAAATGACTTCTTCCTTTCTGGGTGGAGCGAAAGGGAGTGTCAGACTCTTACGGCTTAGTATCCCCTAGTTTGATCAATTTGTATGTGAATCAGCTGATTGAGGGGCTGAGCAGCATGCATGTCGGTTGCCGCATAGGTGACGTAACTGTTAATAACATACGTTATGCAGATGAAATGGTGCTGTTGAGCGCTTCATACAGAGGAGTAACAAAATGGTTTTCAAGAACGGGTTTATGTTATTTGTTGGTAAAAACCATAAACCCAATTCCTGCGCTGTGATTCAATGGAGTTCACTTGAGACAGGTTGATCAGGTTAAGTACCTTGGTTATATTGTGACAGAAGCTTTAACAGATGACCAGGATATAGAAAGAGAGTGGAGGGCGTTATCGGTCCGTGGAAATATGCTGGCTCATAGATATGCTCGTTGTACAGTTGACGTTAAACTAACGTTATGTAACGGCATCCTGAAAATGATAGCGGACAGAATGGACTCGGCGGTCATGCGTCGATTCACTGACCTGCATGTGAAAGGTGCAGGTTAATGAAGAATCATTTATTTTGTTGCTTTATTCCCATTATTATTTGTATTGATTTCTGTTACTAACTTTTTCTATGGTCTATGTAGTTGTCTGAGAATAAACAGTTTTTATTTTATTAATACACCTTGTGTCATCAGATCAAGAAGCTGTGCTGCTCGCTGCGGCGCAACGCGAAGGACGAGCGCGTGTTGTTCCACTACAACGGACACGGCGTGCCCAAGCCAACTACGCAGGGCGAGATCTGGGTCTTCAACAGGGTAAACTGGACTTTTTGCTTATTGTTTCTCGTTTTTTTTAGGCTATCATATCCAAGTTGCGGCTGTCATTTGTACAAATGATGAATGAATTAATTGATTTCGTTTTTTCGGATAAAATCTGGAACCAGTCTTGCCAGTGGGTACCGTGTTACCCAGTTGTCGGGTTGTGGAGGCCAGATAGGCGTCATCAAAAATGTTTCATGTAAAATAATGTTACCCAGCTGCAGCCGTTATGCAGCTGGGTAACATTATTTTACATGAAACTGGATACCAAACATCATCATCTGCTTAGCCTTTTCCGAACTATATTGGGGTCGGCTCCCAGTCAAACCGGAAACTGGAAACCAATATAATTGGTAAAAGACTAGGCTGCTATGGATGGTCCTGTGGCGTCACGTATTGTGCATTTATGAACGCACCTTAGATTGTAGTATTGCATGCTTTAATATTCAAGGGCAATGGCAACACAAGAGACTATTCGGGGCGCTACCCTTCGCGCCCCTTTCTCTCTTCAACCGCCGTGAGACGGACTATCTATCTATCTATAGAGTATGGTTTCGGCACTTAGTCCTGCTATGGACCATTGTGCGTGAGCCGTGTCGGCCGTCATTCAAGCCAGCCAACCTCTCTCCAGAAGCAGATCAGCCCACTCAGTGTGTTCAGGATGTCTGTGAGTGAATTAGGTGTCCCTATTGTTTGCCTCCGTATTTCGGTAACGCCTGTGCACTCAAGGAGCACGTGCAATACCGTTTCCTCCTCCTCTATGCAGGCTCTGCACAGAGGACTGTCCGTTATACCTATCGTGTGGAAATGTTTGTTCAGTGAGCAGTGTCCGGTGATGGTCCCCGCCACCATTCGTAGGGTGCCCCTATCCAGTTGCAGAAGGCGCCTGGTAAGTTTCCTGTTTAGGGATGGCATAACCTCCTTGAACTGCCTACAGCCTGGTGCCAAGGCCCACCAGCGTTCTGCCTGTGTGGGTATGTTCTTGTAGCCACGTGCGCAGCTGGGTAAAAGGGAGTGGTACTATGGGTTCGGGTCCAACAACCATCGCACCAGATCCCCTTCTGGCCAGCTCATCGGCTGCGTCATTTCCTAGTGATCCGCTGTGTCCTTTGATCCACTGCAACGTCACAGTGTTGCGGTTGGTCACTATGACGCGTTCTAGTGCATTGTGGCATTCTTGTATGAGTTTCGAGGTAATATAGTTCTTTTCTAGGGATTGGAGAACGGAGGCGCTGTCGGAGAGTATGCGAATGTGAGTATCCGTAATCCTCCTGGCTTCTAGGGCATGGGCCGCTAGGATAATGCCCACGCATTCCGCCTGTTAGACGGTGTTTAACTTTCCTAGCGGCCTGGATGTTTTATGTTGAGGTCGCTGGAGTAGACTCCAACTCCAGTTCCAATGCTTGTCTTAGATCCGTCAGTGTATATTCTCAACTCTTTGGGACCTGAGTAGTCATCCAGTTCCTGTTTTAGCAATATGTTATAGTGCCTCTGGAAATTGTGTGTCTTTTGAACCTTGTCATTAGGTGATATCATCATGGGTTGTCGCTTGTCAGCGTCCTCCATGATGCGTGTGTGCTTGATTCTGGAGTCTGTACGTAAAGTGCCCGATGTGCTGAGCCTGAAAGCCGCTAGGGCTGCCTCCTCTCGTACTATAACATGTAGTGGTGGCAGTCCCAGCATAGCCTGCAGGGCCGCAGTGGGTGCAGTTCTCATACTGCTATTGATTGCCACGCAGGCAAGTCTTTGCAGCTTTTCAAGGTCTTTTTGTGCCGTGCTCAAATCTGTCCTAGGCCATCAGACTAGAGAGCCATAGATGCCCAGGTATTTGGTTTCAGTTGAAATGCTTAGGGTGGTTCCGAAAAACCGCGGTGGTTCTAGTTTTGGCAGTTTCCTCTTTTTGGTAAAGAGGACAAGTTCAGTTTTGGTAGGGTTCACTGCTAGCTGATATTCTTTGCACCAGTCCTCTACTATTTTCAAGGTTTGGCGCATGAGGTTGCACAGCGTGTTTTTGTGTGTCCCGTTTATTATTATGGTTATGTCATCAGCGTAGCCAACGGTACAGTATCCTTTATCGTTGAGTCTTCTAATTAGGTTATCTGCGACCAGGGTCTATAGTAGTGGCGAGAGGACGCCTCCTTGGGGGCAGCCTTTCGCCACGATGGCCCGTGTTGTGTTGTTTATGGTGACTTGTACAGCTCTTTGCTTGAGCATATTTGTGATCCAACCATTCAGGGTAGTGTCCACACCATGCCTTTCGAGAGCTGTGCCAATACTCTGAAACGTAGTTTTGTCAAAGGCGCCCTCGATGTCAATGAAGACAGCTAGTGAAGAGCATTTATGGTGTATAGCGCATTCGATTTGTGAGACCACGCTGTGCAGAGCAGAATCTGTTGACTTCCCCGCGGAGTAGGCGTGTTGATGTCTCTGGAGTGGGTATTGGTGTGTAGTCTGTTTTTCCCGGCTTGGGGATGAAAATGACTTTCACTTCTCGCCATGCTAGGGGTATGTACCTGTGTGCTATGCAGGCTTGATAGATTGCTAGTAGCCCCGGTATTAGGATTTCCTTTCCCCACTGTAGTAGGGTAGGGAAGATGCCATCTAGTCCTGCAGATTTTTACGGTTGGAAGGTCTCTATAGCCCATGCTATTCGATCTTCTGTTACTATGTTACGGGCTGTAGACCAGTCTTGGTCAGCAGGAGCCCGTCCCGATTCGCCCATCCACGTGCTGTCCTCGAGAAGATTACAGTCCGGGAAGTGCGTTTCCAGAAGAACCCTACTGGTCTCTTGATCTGTTTGTGTGTATGAGTTATCGGGAGTTTTCAGTGCGCCGAGAGTACGATCCTGTTCTGTTGATAGGATCTTCTTTACCCGGGAAGCATCGTTGTTTGTTTCAATGGATCCGCAGAATTTCCTCCAGGCAGTTTTCCTGGCGGTTCTGATTTGTTTTTTGAAGGTTTATTATGTTTTTTTGTACATTTCCCAGTCTTCTGGAAGCAAAGCAAAAACACTAGATTTTTTGCTCTGTTGAATTGTTTGCGTAGTGTACTTCTGAGTTTGTTAAGTTCAGCGTTCCACCAGGGGTTACCCTTACCCCTGGTGTGTGATGCCCTTAGTTTGCAGCACGTGTGATATGCTTCGGTTATGTAGTCGGTTAGTTTTGTTACAGTGTTTTCTAGTTCTGTGCTATATGCGACTGGAGCTTGGTGCAGTTGATGTCTGGCTAGCAAAGAGGCTAGGAGGCGTTTAAATTTAGGTATGTCTGTACGGCGTGGATTACGCCTGGGTTCAGGCTTCTTCGTGTTGGCGACTAGTGCAAAGCGAATCCTCCTGTGGTCAGAGCAGGAGGGTTCATCGGATACACGCCAATCTGAGATAATCTTTGTTGCATTTTCTGTGGCTAGCGTTAGGTCTATGATCGTTTGTCCCCTGGCAGTGACTCAAGTAGGTTCAGAGCCATGGTTTACGATGTTAAGGTTAGTCGAGTATAAATATGTCGACAGTGCCTCACCTCTGTTGTTTGATACTTCACAACTCCAAAGTGGGTGATGAGTGTTTGAGTCCGTGCAGATGATCAGGTCCACGTTGGCGTTCTCGCAGTGTTGGACCAAATCAGTCATCTCCTTCGGTGGGCAGTTCTCGGCTACATCGCCTGGCATGTACACCGAAGTTGCCCTGTACAGTGACCACCTCCCTATGTCGTACCAAGTATTCTGACGTATCAGAATACTCTGGAGCCGCGCTATACCTGGGGACGAAGAGAGCGCCTCGGACACGAGTTGGTACGTCAGTCTGTCGCATGACGGTCAGGGTTTGTTTAGTCTCCGGGAGTCTAGTTTTGGGCACATTCAGAGTCAGCCAGGTCAGGGCGTCATCGTCCTCGCACCACATCTGCACGGTGCCATCCGCGACCCTAGGGTAACCGTGGCATGCCGGGAGTGGTTTGGTCGGGTCGGTCTCCATGACGAGTCTCTCAAGCTCAGTCCGCAGATACCGCGCCGGAATGTCCTTTATGGCCCGCGCGTAGGTTCTCTGCTCTCCTTGAGCAGCCTGGGTCCTCACACGCTTCGGGTTACCCTGGAGTGCGCTCGGTGAGGCCCATTTTTCGCGCTTGGTTATCCCTTCGCGGCGGACTCGTCCTCGGTCGCGCGTTTCCGCGTCCGGCCGTTTTTCGCGCTGGGTTAGACCCTCGCGGACTCGCGGCTGGTCGCGTACTTGCTCTATGGCAACCGTCCGCGCACCACTCTGGCTACTGCCTTCGCAGACGCGCATCTGGTCGCTGTGTTTCCTTTCCCCAGCTAAGGCTTTTTCGCGCTGATGCATGCGTACTTCGCCCGCCGGGGTCGTGATAAAACCACCTGAACCGGCAGCCTTCCCCGCGTCTTTCTGGTCATTATCTGTCGCGTGTCTCTGTTGTGGCGCTTGAATAGCAGCCGATTCAGTGCATATTGGCGCGAATGTCGCAGCCGATATCTGTGTTTGGGGCGCGAGGTCTGCAGCCGATTCTGTGTTAGTATTATACAAGGCTGAAGCAGCCTGTTGCGCTGAAGGCGCTGTTTCATTAGGCAGTAGGTTGCCCCCTCCCAGAATACGATGGGGGCTGACGGACAAGTCGGCTGGGGTGTTCGAGACACTCCGGCCGGGGGATCGACCCCGAGTAGTCAGGTGGCGGTCCCCCAGCCGGAAGTGGGCTATCCGCAACCCGCCCACCCGCTCGGTTGCATGAGAAGAAGTGCTTGGCGGTCCGTGCCGTCCCGCCACGTGGGTACATGTAACCCCGCGTCAGGACGACCCAGCCGAGCCCCGAGAGAGACGGACTACGTTAGTCCATACTGTGTTAACTAGTAATAGTTAATTATAGTAGAGTCACTTTGTATTATTTTAAATGTAAAGGATGACGTTTCATGGCCTAATTGATTTGATTTGGATTTGATTTAACCATTAACTTCATCGTAAGTCGCATAAAGGGGACAGATAGAATACCTTCCATCTGCGTCCCCAAAGTCCAAACGATTATTTCTAAACTTTGACGCCATCAGTCTATCGCAGGGCTGTATCTTTCTTTGTAAATGATGGCCTCTTTTAAAATAATCAAAGTGTCCATGTGCTACGATACAAAAATGTGGTATTCCTACTCCTGCTCTACTTTTATTTTAAGCCAAGTTTAGTCCGATGTCCGCACTTGTCCAGTTTTTAAATGTTCCAGCTTAAGGCATGCTGAAAACGAGCGTCATGACAATACTCTAACATCTTTTTTGTGCAACCACGATACTTTTTTTATATTTTGAAGTGTCTACTTTGTATGAATGTAATGTAAGTCGGGCTCCACGTCCAAGCGTATATTTTGCATACGGGAGGGAAATTCGTTACTCGATCCACCCCAGCTCCTTAAGTAAGACACAACAAACAAACAAACTTATCCAAATAAGCGGTGTCTACATGTTTATTATTGTAAATTTAATTTAATACTAACATTAGGCTAAGTTATACTACTACTAACAATTTATGGATGGAATTCTGAAATAAACAATTTGATTTGAATTTGATTAAGTAAGGTCAGCAACGCACTGGTGTTACTAACCATCTCACAGAGGATACCTGGGTGTGTGTACCTCTTTAATGTTGTCCTACGACGACAAACGACAATGTTCCTTGTGTGCACCAACAGGCTTACACGCAATACATCCCGCTGTCGATGTACGACCTGCAGACGTGGATGGGCGCGCCGTCGCTGTACGTGTACGACTGCTCCAACGCCGGCGTCATCATCGACAACTTCAAGCAGTTCGCCGAGCAGCACGAGCGCGAGTATGAGGTAATTTTATATTTACTTTTCTTGACGCCATACCAACGAAAAATCTACATTTTATCTTATCACAGTGCAGTGTAGTAGTCTGGCAATTGAACGAAAGAGCGATTGATGTTGCAGTACCCTGTACATGTTCACATAAGTCATAAAATGGGTTCAGTTTTGGTCTCATAAATAGAGGTTTCTTTCAACACACAATTTGAATCCCAACTAAGAATAAAAGCGCCCTCCTCAGGCACAGGTAGCCGCGAAGTCGGAAGAAGGCGGCGCCGCGGTGCCGCCCGCCGTGTCGTACAAGAACTGCATCCAGCTGGCGGCGTGCGCGGCGGGCCAGGCGCTGCCCATGAACCCCGAGCTGCCGGCCGACCTGTTCACGGCGTGCCTCACCACGCCCGTCAAGATGGCCATGAAGTGGTTCGCTCTGCGCGAGCGCACGCGCGTGGCGCCCAGCGACGTGCTCGACCTTATTGACAAGTATGCTCGCCTTCCTCTATTACATGTCAAATTATCATGCATGTGTATTGTCTTTAATAGTCATGAAAATTAGAGATGTTTTTTATGAGTGTACAAAGGCGCTACAAGACAGTAATATACATAAGTGAACCGAATGCCTTAGACAATGTCTACCAGTCAACCACACCACCTTTGGTTGACCACACAGAGAGATACCAAGACTTAATAAGCTTTTTTTTTTGGGTTTATCCGTGATCAGTCGCAAACAAGATGCACATCTTCCAATGAAGATCGCTACCATTTTCAGTAGACAGGCTAAGCGCCCGTGATCCAGGCCAAGCTCAAGGATATTTTTTAGCTTGAGGCGCTTTGTGCTTTTTTTTGTTTGCTTTTACTTTATTCAGACCTTCGAACGCCTTTTCTTGTCTCAAATTCAAACCTCGAAAGTTTCATCCTGAAAATTAGCAAAGTCATTGAATACATTGATTGTCTTTCCAGGATCCCAGGACAGGTGACGGACCGGCGCACGATGCTGGGTGAACTGAACTGGATCTTCACGGCCATCACTGACACCATCGCTTGGAGCTCGCTACCGCCAGAGCTGTTCCAGCAGCTGTTCCGCGCGGACCTGCTCACCGCCTCGCTGTGCAGGAACTTCCTGCTGGCCGACAGGATCATGAGGTACAAACTACATAATGAGATGACCGATTAATACAGTCTCTTGAAGTTCATTATTGGTATTGTTATTCTGAAATCAGCTTTAGCAATAGACGTCTAAGTTGGTATCGATTGGAGTGGACATTAAAATAGTTGTTTATTGTGTGCAGGTCGTACAACTGCACGCCGGTGTCGCTGCCCGCGCTGCCGTCGCTGGCGGCGCACCCGCTGTGGGCGGCGTGGGAGCACACGCTGGACCTGGCGCTGGCGCAGCTGCCGCGCCTGCTGCGCCCCGAGCCCGACGACTACACGCACTCGCCCTTCTTCCGCGACCAGCTCACCGCCTTCCAGGTGTGGCTGGACCTGGGCAAGTGTAAGTACTCACATGAGTGTCCGGGCACGAGCCTGGCTGCGTGGGAGCACACGCTGGACCTGGCGCTGGCGCAGCTGCCGCGCCTGCTGCGCCCCGAGCCCGACGACTACACGCACTCGCCCTTCTTCCGCGACCAGCTCACCGCCTTCCAGGTGTGGCTGGACCTGGGCAAGTGTAAGTACTCACATGAGTGTCCGGGCACGAGCCTGGCTGCGTGGGAGCACACGCTGGACCTGGCGCTGGCGCAGCTGCCGCGCCTGCTGCGCCCCGAGCCCGACGACTACACGCACTCGCCCTTCTTCCGCGACCAGCTCACCGCCTTCCAGGTGTGGCTGGACCTGGGCAAGTGTAAGTACTCACATGAGTGTCCGGGCACGAGCCTGGCTGCGTGGGAGCACACGCTGGACCTGGCGCTGGCGCAGCTGCCGCGCCTGCTGCGCCCCGAGCCCGACGACTACACGCACTCGCCCTTCTTCCGCGACCAGCTCACCGCCTTCCAGGTGTGGCTGGACCTGGGCAAGTGTAAGTACTCACATGAGTGTCCGGGCACGAGCCTGGCTGCGTGGGAGCACACGCTGGACCTGGCGCTGGCGCAGCTGCCGCGCCTGCTGCGCCCCGAGCCCGACGACTACACGCACTCGCCCTTCTTCCGCGACCAGCTCACCGCCTTCCAGGTGTGGCTGGACCTGGGCAAGTGTAAGTACTCACATGAGTGTCCGGGCACGAGCCTGGCTGCGTGGGAGCACACGCTGGACCTGGCGCTGGCGCAGCTGCCGCGCCTGCTGCGCCCCGAGCCCGACGACTACACGCACTCGCCCTTCTTCCGCGACCAGCTCACCGCCTTCCAGGTGTGGCTGGACCTGGGCAAGTGTAAGTACTCACATGAGTGTCCGGGCACGAGCCTGGCTGCGTGGGAGCACACGCTGGACCTGGCGCTGGCGCAGCTGCCGCGCCTGCTGCGCCCCGAGCCCGACGACTACACGCACTCGCCCTTCTTCCGCGACCAGCTCACCGCCTTCCAGGTGTGGCTGGACCTGGGCAAGTGTAAGTACTCACATGAGTGTCCGGGCACGAGCCTGGCTGCGTGGGAGCACACGCTGGACCTGGCGCTGGCGCAGCTGCCGCGCCTGCTGCGCCCCGAGCCCGACGACTACACGCACTCGCCCTTCTTCCGCGACCAGCTCACCGCCTTCCAGGTGTGGCTGGACCTGGGCAAGTGTAAGTACTCACATGAGTGTCCGGGCACGAGCCTGGCTGCGTGGGAGCACACGCTGGACCTGGCGCTGGCGCAGCTGCCGCGCCTGCTGCGCCCCGAGCCCGACGACTACACGCACTCGCCCTTCTTCCGCGACCAGCTCACCGCCTTCCAGGTGTGGCTGGACCTGGGCAAGTGTAAGTACTCACATGAGTGTCCGGGCACGAGCCTGGCTGCGTGGGAGCACACGCTGGACCTGGCGCTGGCGCAGCTGCCGCGCCTGCTGCGCCCCGAGCCCGACGACTACACGCACTCGCCCTTCTTCCGCGACCAGCTCACCGCCTTCCAGGTGTGGCTGGACCTGGGCAAGTGTAAGTACTCACATGAGTGTCCGGGCACGAGGCTGGCTGCGTGGGAGCACACGCTGGACCTGGCGCTGGCGCAGCTGCCGCGCCTGCTGCGCCCCGAGCCCGACGACTACACGCACTCGCCCTTCTTCCGCGACCAGCTCACCGCCTTCCAGGTGTGGCTGGACCTGGGCAAGTGTAAGTACTCACATGAGTGTCCGGGCACGAGCCTGGCTGCGTGGGAGCACACGCTGGACCTGGCGCTGGCGCAGCTGCCGCGCCTGCTGCGCCCCGAGCCCGACGACTACACGCACTCGCCCTTCTTCCGCGACCAGCTCACCGCCTTCCAGGTGTGGCTGGACCTGGGCAAGTGTAAGTACTCACATGAGTGTCCGGGCACGAGCCTGGCTGCGTGGGAGCACACGCTGGACCTGGCGCTGGCGCAGCTGCCGCGCCTGCTGCGCCCCGAGCCCGACGACTACACGCACTCGCCCTTCTTCCGCGACCAGCTCACCGCCTTCCAGGTGTGGCTGGACCTGGGCAAGTGTAAGTACTCACATGAGTGTCCGGGCACGAGCCTGGCTGCGTGGGAGCACACGCTGGACCTGGCGCTGGCGCAGCTGCCGCGCCTGCTGCGCCCCGAGCCCGACGACTACACGCACTCGCCCTTCTTCCGCGACCAGCTCACCGCCTTCCAGGTGTGGCTGGACCTGGGCAAGTGTAAGTACTCACATGAGTGTCCGGGCACGAGCCTGGCTGCGTGGGAGCACACGCTGGACCTGGCGCTGGCGCAGCTGCCGCGCCTGCTGCGCCCCGAGCCCGACGACTACACGCACTCGCCCTTCTTCCGCGACCAGCTCACCGCCTTCCAGGTGTGGCTGGACCTGGGCAAGTGTAAGTACTCACATGAGTGTCCGGGCACGAGCCTGGCTGCGTGGGAGCACACGCTGGACCTGGCGCTGGCGCAGCTGCCGCGCCTGCTGCGCCCCGAGCCCGACGACTACACGCACTCGCCCTTCTTCCGCGACCAGCTCACCGCCTTCCAGGTGTGGCTGGACCTGGGCAAGTGTAAGTACTCACATGAGTGTCCGGGCACGAGCCTGGCTGCGTGGGAGCACACGCTGGACCTGGCGCTGGCGCAGCTGCCGCGCCTGCTGCGCCCCGAGCCCGACGACTACACGCACTCGCCCTTCTTCCGCGACCAGCTCACCGCCTTCCAGGTGTGGCTGGACCTGGGCAAGTGTAAGTACTCACATGAGTGTCCGGGCACGAGCCTGGCTGCGTGGGAGCACACGCTGGACCTGGCGCTGGCGCAGCTGCCGCGCCTGCTGCGCCCCGAGCCCGACGACTACACGCACTCGCCCTTCTTCCGCGACCAGCTCACCGCCTTCCAGGTGTGGCTGGACCTGGGCAAGTGTAAGTACTCACATGAGTGTCCGGGCACGAGCCTGGCTGCGTGGGAGCACACGCTGGACCTGGCGCTGGCGCAGCTGCCGCGCCTGCTGCGCCCCGAGCCCGACGACTACACGCACTCGCCCTTCTTCCGCGACCAGCTCACCGCCTTCCAGGTGTGGCTGGACCTGGGCAAGTGTAAGTACTCACATGAGTGTCCGGGCACGAGGCTGGCTGCGTGGGAGCACACGCTGGACCTGGCGCTGGCGCAGCTGCCGCGCCTGCTGCGCCCCGAGCCCGACGACTACACGCACTCGCCCTTCTTCCGCGACCAGCTCACCGCCTTCCAGGTGTGGCTGGACCTGGGCAAGTGTAAGTACTCACATGAGTGTCCGGGCACGAGCCTGGCTGCGTGGGAGCACACGCTGGACCTGGCGCTGGCGCAGCTGCCGCGCCTGCTGCGCCCCGAGCCCGACGACTACACGCACTCGCCCTTCTTCCGCGACCAGCTCACCGCCTTCCAGGTGTGGCTGGACCTGGGCAAGTGTAAGTACTCACATGAGTGTCCGGGCACGAGCCTGGCTGCGTGGGAGCACACGCTGGACCTGGCGCTGGCGCAGCTGCCGCGCCTGCTGCGCCCCGAGCCCGACGACTACACGCACTCGCCCTTCTTCCGCGACCAGCTCACCGCCTTCCAGGTGTGGCTGGACCTGGGCAAGTGTAAGTACTCACATGAGTGTCCGGGCACGAGCCTGGCTGCGTGGGAGCACACGCTGGACCTGGCGCTGGCGCAGCTGCCGCGCCTGCTGCGCCCCGAGCCCGACGACTACACGCACTCGCCCTTCTTCCGCGACCAGCTCACCGCCTTCCAGGTGTGGCTGGACCTGGGCAAGTGTAAGTACTCACATGAGTGTCCGGGCACGAGCCTGGCTGCGTGGGAGCACACGCTGGACCTGGCGCTGGCGCAGCTGCCGCGCCTGCTGCGCCCCGAGCCCGACGACTACACGCACTCGCCCTTCTTCCGCGACCAGCTCACCGCCTTCCAGGTGTGGCTGGACCTGGGCAAGTGTAAGTACTCACATGAGTGTCCGGGCACGAGCCTGGCTGCGTGGGAGCACACGCTGGACCTGGCGCTGGCGCAGCTGCCGCGCCTGCTGCGCCCCGAGCCCGACGACTACACGCACTCGCCCTTCTTCCGCGACCAGCTCACCGCCTTCCAGGTGTGGCTGGACCTGGGCAAGTGTAAGTACTCACATGAGTGTCCGGGCACGAGCCTGGCTGCGTGGGAGCACACGCTGGACCTGGCGCTGGCGCAGCTGCCGCGCCTGCTGCGCCCCGAGCCCGACGACTACACGCACTCGCCCTTCTTCCGCGACCAGCTCACCGCCTTCCAGGTGTGGCTGGACCTGGGCAAGTGTAAGTACTCACATGAGTGTCCGGGCACGAGCCTGGCTGCGTGGGAGCACACGCTGGACCTGGCGCTGGCGCAGCTGCCGCGCCTGCTGCGCCCCGAGCCCGACGACTACACGCACTCGCCCTTCTTCCGCGACCAGCTCACCGCCTTCCAGGTGTGGCTGGACCTGGGCAAGTGTAAGTACTGAGTGGTGTCTGACGTGGTCAGGATACTGGCTGTCACCGACATTAGTCTTTGTATAGTGGAGCGGGCGGTGAGGCAAAAAAAGTTGATTCCCGGCGCTCCCGTGCGTGCCCTGCTGCCGCGTACGGTGCTAGAGAAAACACTATGTTTCGTACTCATGACGGTGCAGCGGTGGTTAACAGAGAAACAGTTTAGAATCGACACTTTTAATCAATAGATTCCTTAAAGATAGGTAAACACAATGCCTAACAACAAAACCTTATAATTACTTAATGCTAACTAAAACTAAGAGGGCGCCAGGAGGGTTTTAGGCAAGGTGTTAGGCGTATGGAACCCTTTCAGTCCTAGGCTCGGTCGGCTAGCGTGAGTCCTCACCAAGAGTGTGGTGGCAATGATGATTATTGTAAGAAAGAAATTTGTACATACAGTGACTTGCGCACGTTGAAACCTTCAACAATCAAAGGGCGTGACGGTAGGCTAGAACAATGTTAACACCTTATAAGTAAAACTGACTAGGGTTCTATGACCAAAATACGGGAGCATTTAATGCCTGGAACAAAATGCAACTCATCCCTTTGTTGTTGTAGTTAGTAAACACAGTAAAATCTTGTTTTATAATTTCGACATGGCGGTATGTTTACAAGATTTGTATACGGAGCGACACAGGTCTGTCTGCAATCGGTGTTTGTTTTGCTGTGTCCTTCAAACTCACGGTCGTTGTTATAACTACATTTTAATAAATCTATTTAGAATTTCAACGTGAACAAAAAGAGATATCAGTTGACGACCGGGTTCGAACTTGCGACACATGACTCCGCAGCCCGCAACTATATTTTGTTGCTATTTAAGCTGTTCATAGTATATTCTAAATTTAGGTTCACGTCATCCCAAGTGGCATGACGTCATTACAACTATTCCTTGTTTTGAGTGCTAAATATTTTTTGTGAAATTAAATAAAGTAGTTTATGAAATTGCACTTAATTAGGAACTAAAACGTTTGTGTGATACGGTTATAAACTTCGCCTACTGCTCGGCTTAGAAAGTCACTCAAAGTCATATTCCAAATACTTATGTTAAGTGTCAGTATTATAAATAGTAGTTTATGATACTTATGCATTCCACATACCTACACCATCATTATGTTTAAAAAAGTGAGAAAATGTAGATAGTTGACGTGTGTGTGTGTGGGCGCAGACAGCGGCTGGCGGCCGCCGCCGGCGCAGCTGCCCATGGTGCTGCAGGTGCTGCTGAGCACGCTGCACCGCGTGCGCGCGCTGCGCCTGCTGTGCCGCTTCCTGGCGCTGGGCGCGTGGGCGGCGCGCGCGGTGCTCAACGTGGGCATCTTCCCCTACATGCTGAAGCTGCTGCAGGCCTCCGCGCCCGACCTGCGCGCCTCCATGGTCTACATCTGGGCCAAGATCATCGCCGTCGACCCCGTACGTAACACCGAAACCTGTACAGACAGTTGACTCTCTGCACGTCTTACTGCTAACTGTTACTGCAGACTCATTCAAATAAATAAGTCAACAGGGAAACTTAACGTATAACAAACAAAGTATAAAGTTGAACGGGTTTGTAACGCCACTAGTGAATGCTGAGTTTTACTAAATCTTCAAAACAATTATGAACTAAATGCGACCAATCAGCAACAACTTCAAACAGGCGACATCTACGTAAATCTAATTTGATGGTGAGCATCCCCATCGACTTATTTATTTACATCTAATCTCGTTTGGGGGCCAACTGGATTCCCAGCTGTGATTGAAACATAAATAAAGCTAGTAAAAAAAGGAATGTTAGTGCTGCATAAAACATTTTGTTGAGAGTACACACACGCTCGCATTAACGCTCCGACTCTAACACTGTTCCAATCTTGCTGCAGAGCTGTCAAGTGGACCTGGTGAATGCAAAGGGACACAAATACTTCCTATCAGTTCTACAAGACCCATCAGTTGACGTGAGTATCAAATTCACTAGTATTAAATACTTAGAATGTGTTTCGTGAATCATCGTCTATCTTCGGAAATACAAATGCGTGATAACTCTGTTGTTGGTGACGTGACTTTGATTCTAATTCTGAAACACAAAGGTTACCGAAGTGCATACTCTGACTGCTTTAACTGTAACTGTACAATATTGAGATGTCAGAACGTAGTGTTAACGAGCGATTCATATTGCAGAGTGAACACAGAACGCTAGCGGCGTATGTCCTGGCTGGCATCGTCGACAACTACCCCGCAGGACAGGAGGCTGCTTTACAGGTTTGTAATCTTTTAGATCTAAGATGACTAGACCTTTCTGCCAGCCGGCCTGAGTGATAGACTTAAGTCTATTGCGGGCTCTACACTCGCCCGCGAACCGCGGCCGTGAATAAAAAAATATAGCCCTTCACACTCGCAACCTCTCGCATTTACGTTCGCGCATTTGACTGAAATGGACGTGGAAGTTGCTGCTGCTCTGACACTGTGCAGAGCATGTTATAATTATGCGTTTATAAAATCAAGATAACACTCATGGAACTCAAGTTTGCGATTCGATACTCAACTCGATGCTCATTTTTTGTTACCTACGTCCGCTTGTCGCTGCGTCTCGAATGCAACTGCGAACAAATCACGAGTGTGGATGCGTTCACGTTCGCGTTTAGCAAACCCTTTGAAGCGGACCAAACAACCGGCACCGCGCGGTGTCGCGCAGGCGCGCAACCAGCCACGCTCGCGGCCTGCGCGGCCTGCGCGGCCTGCGCGGCCTGCGCGGGCGGTAGCGGCGCGAGTGTAGAGCCCGCTTATTACTGAATTCGCTCGTCTTCAGTCTATCACTTAAGAGCGTTTACGCCGTACGGCTTTTCATACAACGAAGTCCTTATTTTTCGAAATGATTGAACCGATTTTATTGAAACTTAGTATGCATACGCCATCCAACCAGGGCCCCGAGTCTGCTATTTTTATAAATTCGTCATTCCAACACGTCCCATTGTCATTTTGCTATAAGTTCGTAATCTGCTAAATTCATAGTGGTCGATCATTGGTCGGTCAATGGTCTCGTAATAGAATAGTGGTTCTAAATATTCAATGTCTTTGAAAAGCAATGACTGCACAATAACGTTCTAATGGTAGGTCACTGATCGACGGAACTGTCGAAATTTTAGCAGATTACCGCATACGTCTGTCATTCATTTGTCATTGTACTACTACTAATGTACGAGATTACCATTCTATGGCATTTCTTTCAATGGAATGTCAGTGGTTGACCATTGGAAAGTCATAATGATGCTTTTATACTAGTAGATTACCAAACTTGTCAAAATCAACAATGGGGTTGGCCGGTGAAAGCTTTAGGTAGATGGCGCTAGCATAGCTTTCACCTGTCAAGTTTGTGTTGTGTTTTGGATAAACTTGTTGAGTGCGTTTTTTTATAATATTGAAAGAACTGTTGTGAACGAAACATGTATTCGACATGGCGGATAAGTGGGTTGAAAGCTGAATTGAAGAAACGAGGTGCATCTTTACGAGGAAGGAAAGCAGACCTAGTCGACAGGTAAAACCTTATAACTATAAATCACAAATTTTCCCTTCTAAATACATGATTTTGAAACAGTGATTGCTAGCTTGGTTCTCGTTTACCTAATGTACTTTGATACAAAACGTTTTATCGAAAGTAAAAGCTTTCAAGATAGTGCTTTTTAAGTTTTTTCTATCAAGACTGAACTCTTGTTTTGTTTACAGATTAGAGCTGTATGACCGGAATGTTTACTTTGGAAACACAGGAACTCAAAGCCACGATGATCCTCCTCACTCTAGCATGTATCGGGACATAATCCGCAATACTGGGTCAGCTATACTGTACTAATAGATCATTCTATAATTTGATTGTTTATACATTTAACCGGTCAGGCCCAACATGTGAAAATTCCCTAATATAAAATAAATCTTATGTAATAGGTAAATAAACATTAAATTCGCGATTAATTCGCGACACACCGGTGTGTCGCCGGGGCCGGACAGGTTGGCCCTATATGTGATGAGGAATTTATTTCAAGATGTTAGAAAAAGTTGACAACTTCTTTAACAATTATTTTAAACAAGCAATTTTGAGTTAGTAAATATTTAAATACCCAAATTTTTATTTAATTAAAAAAACACATTATTATTATAAATAGGCTGTAGGTAGGTTAGGATACCTGTAATAAGATTTTCAGATTTTTTTGTTCTTGTTTTCTTTAGTGTATTATTTTTTATTTTATGAGGGTGTGAAAATAAAACTAATAAACATAACTATTTGAATTTCATTTTATTATTTACAATCCTTACTCTAAACATACACAACATCAATCATATAACAAATATTTTGGATGCCACATAAAATGAGACTAAAGGTGTCTGCAAAATTTTATAAGTTTTTGTTAAGCCTATTAATCTTTCTATGTGTACTCTTTGACTTGCAAGTTTCTGATCACGCGCGCTTTAATACAAAACCTGGCAACTGTGATCTGCCTTTCAAGAAAGTAGGTATATTAATTGACACATTTTTCACTGCAAACAAGTCCTGGACATTAAATTAAATCCTCTATCAGCCATGACACCATCACAATATCACCTTCATCACACAAATTAATCAATGAGCTGCGTTCAATCATCATCTTGGGTAGAAATATATACATTATCAGGAAGAGATAAATCTTCTGAACTGGTAGTTTGCACAGCTGATGTGTCTATCTCATCAAAGAGTGCTTTTCTAATATTTCGGTTTGATAAGCGCTCTTCTCGAGCTTGAGCTTCTTGAGAAAGAGTTTTAGTAGTCCAGAGAAACAATGTTGGGACTGCTGTTTTTTTCAGGTAACGATGCTTGTTTTCAATACCTAGAAACAACCAAAAAGGATAAAGAACACATTTTTATTATGATGCCGAATATTTTTAGAATACAATTAATGTGACGTACCTGTATAAAAACTAGTTTTATGGTAATCTGTTTCCAAGAAATGTTTACGACATAACCTCGAATTTTTTCCGGCTTGAAGTTTTGTCTCCTTATGGCCTTTAGCCAGTTTTTTGTCATTGCTGAATCTTTAGGAAACTGATGCGCACCTATTTCCTTACAAAAAGGTACTTCACAGATCTTTGGAATTGTGAAAATAATTAGTTATTCAAAATGTTCATAGAAAATTCTTATATTTTGGTTAAAGCTATGCTAGCGCCACTTTGACAGTTGCCAACCCCATTATTATGAAATCAATGAAAGACCATTCTGACACTATTGTAATAGCAGACTTGAGGCCCTGATCTAAAGAGGGAGAGAGAGCGATTTTAAGTTTTCTATAGAAAGTGAAAAATCACTATCTTTCCTCCTGAACTCTTTTTCGAAAATGTTCTCAACTTACTTTTTAAAGTCAAAGTCAAAGTCAAAGCATTTATTTCAATTAGACCATTTACAGGCACTTTTGAATTGTCAAGGTCGATCGGTCAAAAAAAAGATGAAGCTATTTGCACGTTCCAAAGCGTAGATCTCTATGGAGAAGAACGTGCAAGAAACTCCACGGACACTCTTTTAAAAATAATATTTTGTTACAAAATTATGGTTAGGTACATCATTCATATTGAAATTATACATATATGTGAGAACGATGTAAAAGACGTGCAGGATAAAAGAGTCCGGAGTAAAAAAGAAACATTTTCTGCCAGCCAGTCTTACCGATAGACTTAATTTCGAATTTGGAAAGTCAGAGGCGTATAATGCGTTTCTTGATGGAAGACATACATGTGCAGGGTTCGATGATCTCGATCTGCCTGGAGCAGCTGAGCGACGGGTCGGAGCAGCTGGCGCAGTGGGCGTGCGTGTGCCTGGGCCGCCTGTGGCGCAACTACGACGCGGCGCGCTGGGCCGGCGTGCGGGACCTGGCGCACGAGAAGCTGTACCCGCTGCTGCAGCACCCCCACCCCGAGGTACTAAACAGGGCATGAGCTGCGGCTGAAGCGGTAGCCGGGGACGACTTTAATTTTAGGCATTTACAGGCAGGCATTGTGGTAAAACCGTTGACAGTTTAGTTTTTACCATTTACAGGGTGGAGTTGTGGAGGGGCGTATGTAAAATGTTTATGTGTATGTGGCAGGTGCGCGCAGCTTGCGCGTTCGCGCTTGGCACGTTCGTAGCTGCAGGTGGCGCGCGCACAGAGCATGCTAACGCGCTGGACCAGCAGGTGGGCGTGCAGCTGGCGGCGCGGCTGCAGCCCGACGCCTCGCCGCTCGTGCGCCACGAGATACTCGCAGGTACACACATACAGACACACATACACAACGCGCTGGACCAGCAGGTGGGCGTGCAGCTGGCGGCGCGGCTGCAGCCCGACGCCTCGCCGCTCGTGCGCCACGAGATACTCGCAGGTACACACATACAGACACACATACACAACGCGCTGGACCAGCAGGTGGGCGTGCAGCTGGCGGCGCGGCTGCAGCCCGACGCCTCGCCGCTCGTGCGCCACGAGATACTCGCAGGTACACACATACAGACACACATACACAACGCGCTGGACCAGCAGGTGGGCGTGCAGCTGGCGGCGCGGCTGCAGCCCGACGCCTCGCCGCTCGTGCGCCACGAGATACTCGCAGGTACACACATACAGACACACATACACAACGCGCTGGACCAGCAGGTGGGCGTGCAGCTGGCGGCGCGGCTGCAGCCCGACGCCTCGCCGCTCGTGCGCCACGAGATACTCGCAGGTACACACATACAGACACACATACACAACGCGCTGGACCAGCAGGTGGGCGTGCAGCTGGCGGCGCGGCTGCAGCCCGACGCCTCGCCGCTCGTGCGCCACGAGATACTCGCAGGTACACACATACAGACACACATACACAACGCGCTGGACCAGCAGGTGGGCGTGCAGCTGGCGGCGCGGCTGCAGCCCGACGCCTCGCCGCTCGTGCGCCACGAGATACTCGCAGGTACACACATACAGACACACATACACAACGCGCTGGACCAGCAGGTGGGCGTGCAGCTGGCGGCGCGGCTGCAGCCCGACGCCTCGCCGCTCGTGCGCCACGAGATACTCGCAGGTACACACATACAGACACACATACACAACGCGCTGGACCAGCAGGTGGGCGTGCAGCTGGCGGCGCGGCTGCAGCCCGACGCCTCGCCGCTCGTGCGCCACGAGATACTCGCAGGTACACACATACAGACACACATACACAACGCGCTGGACCAGCAGGTGGGCGTGCAGCTGGCGGCGCGGCTGCAGCCCGACGCCTCGCCGCTCGTGCGCCACGAGATACTCGCAGGTACACACATACAGACACACATACACAACGCGCTGGACCAGCAGGTGGGCGTGCAGCTGGCGGCGCGGCTGCAGCCCGACGCCTCGCCGCTCGTGCGCCACGAGATACTCGCAGGTACACACATACAGACACACATACACAACGCGCTGGACCAGCAGGTAAGACAGACTAAAACCCATCCGTGCCCCTTAATCATATATAACCTCATTAATAATTTCAACTATAGTAATAATATACTTTGTTTTCAGCGATTCAGTGGATGGTGTTAATATTTGAACAGCACTTCATCGCCGTGTACATTCAAGAAAGAGTACGAAAAAGTGACAGGTAAGAAATTTATTTTTGCAATCGTTTTATGGTATGCGTTATCCTGACTTAAATAGTAATACATTACAGTTCTCGTCAAATAACTTTGCCCCTCTGAAGTTAGCCATTTGCAAAGATCGCGCAGGTTCAGTCAGGTACACGGGAGCAAGCGGGACGCAAGCATGCGTCGAACGTAAACGAGCGACTGAGACATAAAATCGCGCCCCGCCCCCATGTCTCTTATGCATGCGCAGTTGCAGTGTGTTCGTAATTTTGACTTCTACGCAGCCACTCGACACAACTTCAGAGGGGCAAAGTTATTTGACGAGAACTGTACTGCAGCGGCCAACAAAAGAGGTATTGATGGACGAACGTGTAAATGTGGGCCGAGGCGAAGCCGAGTCACACATACGTAAGTCCAACAATACCTCATTTGCAGGCCGCTGCAGTAATGTACTTATTTGGCCGCTAAACCACGACAGATATGGATTTTTCATACAACTTTTGCCGGCTGCTGCTCGCATGTATTTGGACAGTACAGAAATTTCGATTTATCTCGAAGAAGGTTGTCAAAATAATGCTCGAATTTCCAAGCATGTTTGAGAAAACTCTTTTTCTTATATATTTTAGAGAATTTATTTAAAATATTTAATGTGGAGTTTGTCCTAAGGATCTATTTTAAGACGAAAAAGTAGAAGGAGGCAATTTAAATGTTTTGTTTGTGGAATATTTCAATGGTAAGCCAGTAAAAATAGAGTGTTAGGGAACCTTCGCTACAGATTACCAGATAAATCACTCCATACAAAATGTTCACTGCTATAATAGCCTACACCGTCGAGTCGCTAGCCGCTACGAACGAAAATGTACCTAACCTTACAAGCGTAAAGTGAGTTTTAGATCTAAAAAAGCAAACACAACAATGTCAATCCCGCAAGGCAGCGTTTTGGGATGCTTATTATTTCTAGTCTACATTAATGATCTCCCTAAAGAAATTGACGCTCAAAGTATTTTATTTGCTGACGATATTTCTGTAAAATAATAGCTCTCTAAAATAATAGCATGGTTAAAAGATCACAACTTAGAATTGAATTTTGAAAAAACAAAGCTAATGCAATATAGACCATATCAAAAACGCAAATTGGACATAAATTACTCATACAACAATATGAAGCTGCAATGCGTTAACGAATTTAAATTGTTAGGTTTGACTATAGATACCAATATTAACTGGAAAGCCCATATAGATACAGTGGCAAATAAACTAGCCAGCTTTACATATGCCCTGGGGGAGCTTAAAAGATCTACGGATTTTAAAACTACTCTCACAGCATACTATGCCTACGCATACTCTTGGCTAAGTTATGGAATCGTGGTGTGGGGAAACTGCGTAGACAAAGATAGGCTTTTTATTTTGCAAAAGAAATGTATACGAATTCTTGCCAATATAAAAAAGACAGAAAGCTGCAAGCCATTATTTATCAAATACAAAGTCCTTACACTAACTAGTATCTACATTTTAGAAGTTTGCAAACTTGTAAGGAATTCCCACTCACTAAGGACCTTCGCCCACAATATCGTAGTGTTAGACATAAGAATAAAAACGAATTAGCCCTACCAAGCTCAAAATTAACTATGTTCCATTCAGGACCCTTGGCCATGTGCGTGAAAATATATAATAAGCTTCCAAACTCAATTAAGGACATTGAGTACGAAAATAAATTTAAAAATACTCTCCAAAAATACCTTACGTTAAAATCGTATTATACCCTAAAGGAATTCTTGGATGAAAAGTATACTTGACATTGTAAAATATAACTTACATATACACCACACCACCCACACACGCACATTTCCTACAATTTCGACTCATTAGGTGCCTACCAGCGTTGTGTTGTTTTATGTCTATTAGTATTGTTATCGACATTAATTTATTTTATCTAATTTGAAATATGAATGGAAATGGAAATCAAATATTTGTCCTTTACCCATCTTACGTTTTTTTTTTTTTTTATTATTTATATAACAAATAAAGAGCACATGATGGAAATGTTTTAAATCTTTATATAAGCACAGAGTGATTTGTTTCATTGTTTTATTGTTGTAAAACTGTAGTACTAATATTTTAATTAAAATACTAACATTGCTGTGCCCTAGCAGGGTCATGTATAAACTATTTGTAACAACTTGTAAACTACATGAATGCAATAAATGATACTGATACTGATACTGGTACCTAACTATTTAATAATCAGTGACGTAACCACTCCGCATGGCCAGGAATACGAAATAGAGGAAACTGAAAACGATTCATTGATTTGTTCGTTTATTTACACTATTAGCGTAATAGGTAACTACTATGCTTTTATACTATGATCAAACCTGCGCTGGCTCCATATTGTGACGTCATGCACACTTTTGTAACACTTGCACGCTCTTAAATAAACAATGATCACGAAAATAACATTAATTTGCACCAAGTAGATTTTTGCTAAACGAAATATTCAAATGACAGTTGACAAATGGAGGTCATTGACCTTTATATTCTTATCTCAGACGCCTAATAGAAGTTATTACGTACCTACCAATACTTAATAAAAATACAAAACACGAAACAAGCAAGTTTACAATTTATCTATTTAAAAAACAATAGGTTGTAAAAAAAATTAAATACTCACTTTTGTATCAGCAAGTAAACTAAAAAAAGAAAAATTGTATCTCTTCTTTTGTTGGATCATCTGCACATAATACACCAGAACCAGCCATATCATAACAATTTGAAACTATAAAGTACGTCAGGTCGACCGAATTATATGCGAACGTAGGTACGCGCCTCACGGCTGTCGGCAACCCACTGAGAATTGGGTCGCGTGCGAACCGCTGGCCGGTAGGTAGTTAGCGCGCGTTACTTACGCGCGCTAACTACCTACCGGCCAGCGGTGTGGAGGTATGCGGTATGGAGTGATTTATCTGGTAATCTGTGCCTTCGCCCCCTGATGTACATGTGTACACTACCGTCGTGCGTCGGTGGCACCGCGGCGGTCAGTGGTTGCGTAACAAGATGTGAGTGGTCCGCAGGGAGGCAGGTCGCGGCGGGCGCGTGGACCAGGGCTGGGACGCGCTCAGCGACGCGCGCGCGCACCAGGCGCACTCCTCGCACTCGCACGCGCTCGTGCGCAACGCCGCCGCGCTCTCGCTGCCCTCCATCGGTACGTCACCGCACACCACACACATCACACTACACCGTGCACGACTTACACACAGACTTCAACTCGCACTATCGCTTAACAACTTTTACGCGGCACGGAATATCATACCAAGATTATATTACTTAATGATCCTATTTTAATAATAAAGAATTTGTCAACTTCCACCACAAAGGAAATTTTTAGAAAAGATTTCATACGTCGTAACGAGTCGGCCGCGACCGGTTTATTATTATTATTCACAGAATACAGAACAAACCAGAAAGATAATCCACTCACATTTGTACGCAGCGTATTGTGTCCAAAATAACTCCCCTCCCACGCGTCCCCTACCCGCTTAGTGTTACCCGCGCACCATGACATTACCTCTTTTAGAGTAAAATTGAAAATCCATTTAACTGGCACACTTGACTATAGCAGTAAATAATTAGCACTTCAAAACTTCATATTTTGCAAACGGATCCCTGAATCGAAAAATGGTTTTCACACCCGCTATATTTTAAACTTTTTGATTTTTTGTACGAGAAAATAGTTTTTATCCGCACTGCGATGCGGCTACCCTATCCCTCCGCTCGTTCTGAGCGCTACGGCCCGACTGACGGCCAGCCGGACGGTTGCTGTACACACTACGCGGATAGTGCTAGTTTGCGGTTGCCCGTCATTGACGGTGTACGTGTTCACCGACGCTCGCGCATTTTATTGATGACAACAGATAATTAACTATATAAGGATGCACCCAGTACCTTTTTCTCAGTTTCTTTTTCTTTATACAATAACGTGAGTAAATATAATAAAGTACAATGACAGAATTAGGCTCAGCGTCCGACAGACTTTCTACAATAATGATAATTCATAATAGAAAACCGTAAGAATTATACATTATAAATCAAATCTGTAGAAGTACACCGTTAAAAAGTCATTTTAAATAGTTATTCAACTTTAACAATTTACCACAACACAATTCCTAGATGCAATTTCAATAAGAAATGTTGCTATTACCAAAATAAAATAATATCGATACAAAATTGCACTTGAAAATCGATTACAGTAATATCAATATTAAACTATGTTTATTACGTAGGTATTACCAAAACAAAATAATATCGATACATTACCAAAATAAAATAATATCGATACGAAATTGCACTTGCAAATCGATTACAATAATATGAATATTAAACTGCGTTCTAACTTGCGCAGAGTCTATGAGAGTAAGAGAGAAAGAGATATTTTATTTTATTACTAATTTTATTAAAACCATATTATTAAATCCATACATAACTGGTTAAGTAATTTAATCACGATTCCAATGATTTATAGTAATATAATAATTTAAAAAAATAAAAAAAGATTATCTATACCGTTTATAATAATGTTATCATAGTGCTGGCAACACGTGCAAACGCAAACGCGCGTGCGTGCGGGCAAACTTGTATTTTGTCTGTTTAGTTGTAATTACCAAAAAGTTTAACCCCTCATCAAAGAGAAGAACACCCCTCACCTTCTTGATATAACGAGCGACGAAGTGTTGCCGTTTTTTTTTTGTGTTTTTAGTTAATTATTGCTGTTTCCGGACTCTGATTTTTCTACCGCTTACGACTACCTTGGCTGTTGAAACTGAACCTGAACCTGTATGACTCGTTAATAGCTAGTACCAATGAAAAGAAACATCATTAATAACAATGAAAGTGGGAGAGAGAACGTTGAGCCATACTGTTGTAATTGCGTAGTTGGCGAAGAACCGTAGGTTGCTGTGCACATACAATGACAATAATAATATGGTACCTCGGTTGGGCAAGATATCAAACAAATATAACTCCTTCAGCCCAGTTTTTAGACGTTTTATTAATTGGATGATGATGTAGGTACAGTTTGATAAATAATAAATTGTTAAAAAGTATAAATGTGTTATTTTTTGTTTTTTTCTATAATGATGCAATTATGTTATAGATGTTTATTTTACAATAAAAACATATATATGCGACGGTAGTGTGCTAAAAATCTTTATTTCAATTAGTCATTTAATAGTTTATTTCATGTTATGCTTTAAATCTAGATATTAAGTGGTAACTATAACTTTTTTTGGTGTACCTCTAATTGAAATCTAATGATACTATTAAATTCTATAATTATTTTCCTTTTTTATGAAATATAGTTCATCTTTGTCGGTTCGGGCCGAGTCTTGTAGGAAACCCTGGCATTCTCCTTTCTGCGACTTCTTCGACGTCCATCTTGGAAATGAGTCGATCTAACCGCAAACCAAGACGGTTTCTCAACCGCACGTTCCGGTTGCGGCTAATCGCATAGTGCGTATGGACTATGGACGCATGATTTTCATGACAAATAAGTTACGTAAATTAAATTCAATATTTTAATGAAATGGATTGGAAATGTGCAACTTACAGATGAAACGTGATCCCATCCGATTTCTTCGTTTGCCCGTTAGCATTTTTGCAAGTGCAACACACGACGGAATAATTATTTAAAAACTGCAACTAGATGTAAACAATATGCGCGTCGGTCATTGACTAATTGAAAATTAACGAACCACGCCATTCTGTTTACACCGCCTCACATTTAAGCTCGTTGACGGTTTCTGGTTTGTTCTGTATTCTGAGTTATTATTATTGAGGAATGAGCTAGCTTTTGACCTCGATCACGCCTGATGGAAAGCGTTGGATGAGGTCTATGATGGAGCGAGCGTCCCCAGAAGATGCCTTGAGGCACTGGTACTTCCATGGCACGCGTCGACGAAACACAGAAGGCGGGCCGTTCGTTCACTGGCCATCATAAGCCAGCTGGTCATCATCAGCCAGCTGGTCATGGCTAGCTGGTTCTGGCTGGTCTGGCTGGCTGGTGACTGGGTTGGATTGTCCAGTGGCGCGATTTTTTTACAGATGAGCAATTTAATGTTCGGCATTTACCAAGATGATTCGCTAATGAGTAACATCACGTCGTCAATGAGAGAGGTGCCATTATGTCAAAAGGTGATGGAAAAATTTACCTCTCGTATTTACGCTACCATACGAAGCCGAGGTAGTATTCCATACAAATTGCCAAAAAGTAAGCTTTCAAAAAAGAAACTATTAAGTATCTAATATTGTATTTGGATTCAAATATACCCGGTACCTAATGAAAAACCCTGTACTTGATATGTGTTATACATACTATATATATATGTCGCAGCCAATTAGCTTAATTAGCCGTTTAATTGGGTGCCTAGCCTTTTCATTTAAATGTGCCGATTTTTCAGCGACTTATGTGAAATCTTTTGTTCAATATCGTATAATGACTTGCCCATGTCACTTATGTCGCTGATAAAACGGCACAATTCAGTGAAAAGACTAGACTTTTAATGAAATGCATGCAATTCAGCTAGTTGGCTGCGACATATATATTATATATAACATACCAAGTTGATATTTATTCATTTACATTCACTTTATAGTGAGCTTTTTATTCGACTGCCCCAGAAGGAGGATAGTATATTTTAAAAATATTGTTTAAGCAGAAATCGATTTGAATTTTACACTTAGAAAACTTTAAATCATCAAAACTATTTTATTTATTTTTTAACAAAATATAATTTTTATGAAACCTTCCTGTTTCACTTATCTCGTAATATATTATTTTTATGTTCATCTTGTTCTCCAAGTCATTAAGTGTACTAAACTATGTTCTGACGTAGGTTTCGGCTCCGTGTACATGAAGCTGTGGAACATCCTGACGACGATGGCGCGCGAGCCGCACCCGCAGATCTCACAGATGGCCACCGACATCATCAACTACATCGCCAACCAGGTAAGGGCAGGGTTTATCGGTTTGTGTCATTACAGGCATAGCACGCAGGATCAACTTTGTGACCTAGTGGAAAGAAGATAACGTCTTTATTGGCATTACATTGGGGTATACAAATGTGAAAACATGACTACAAAGTTAGGTTCAACAGTACCTTTCAGAAGCTAGTGACCTCTTTCACCTTGGTTACAATTTTGGAAAGACAGTTTCTAAAGTATGAAGCGTTTGTTTGTTTTCCCTATTATTTGGGACTTCAAACTAAAGCCAGTCCCGTTCATGATGCGGGTCGAGATTCTGTTGTTTAAAATGACGCGATACTCCGTAATCGTGAAAACAAACGACGCGCGTAGTCGCCTTTCGAGCCCTGCGCGGGTTTCGCCTCATTGTATACCCTTAGCTTTAAAAGTGGCACTTCATTTGCCGTATTTGCGCAATGGACTTGTCCAGACATGGTTTTTTAATCATCACAAATTCTAACCAGGATAACTTAAACATAATGGATATATGTCGCAGCGAACTAGCTAAATCCGCCGTTTTAATAAAAGTCTAGCCTTTTCACTGAATTGTGCCGTTCAATCAGCGACTTAAGTGACATGGGCAAGTCATTAAACGATATTGAACAAAAGATGTCACTTAGATCGCTGAAAAATCGGCAAATTTAAATGAAAAGGCTAGGCAACCAATTAAACGGCTGATTAAGCTAATTGGCTGCGACATATACATAATTATCAAAAACGAACTGTTCTAATAATATCATACATGTTTAAAGGCCTCCAATTTTGAGAAAAATCGTTTTTTATTTAAGTGTGAATTTACACATAAAACGAACACACCTTTCCAAAAATCAAGGGTAATAAAGCGAACACACCGTAAAAAAAGTAAACTTGATATGTCACTGTCAGTCGATTTTTGATTTATGAGGATGACTACAATAAATAATGAGATAAAATGCGATATTGTCAGAGAAAAGTAGGTAGAATATTCCTGTTACAACTGAAAGCGAACTACTTCGAATGTTCACCTGCAAGTTGCAATATTTTACCGAGAACCAAGTTACAAGTGCATATTTCAGCATACATAGGTACCTATAACGCAGAGGTTACTTAGCGGGAGTAAATGATAAGTGTCTAATAAACAATACTACACATAAATAAACATTTATGACATATTCAGCAGTGGTATTTGACCATTAATTATTTGAACGAAACTGGCTCGGCATCTATTAAGCTGATGCCCAATCACATAGTCAGCTAAGTAATTTGGCATGTTCATTCTTTGATTTGCTCTTTCCAGTACTTATAGATTGGGCATCAGGACGGTTAGTCAAAACGGGATGGTCTAAGACTTAGACCATCCCGTTTTTGCACACGATTACATGTTCACGAAATCACGATTATAACCTTGTGTGTGATTTCGTGAACATGTAATCGTGTGCAAAATCAAAGAATCCGTTGTAAAGTACATAATTAAATTCAGGAAAACCAATCAGAACAACATACGAAAACACAAAAACAAGGCGTGTGAGAGTGAGTGCAGTGTGAACTGAACTAGGAGTGTGACGAATATTGGTATTAGTTAGGAGATTAGTAATATTCTACGGATTCACGTACTAGTAATCCGACGAACTAATATTATGCTTATGTTTTTTTGTGTAATATTATGCTAATCAAAGTCAAAGCAATTATTTCAATTAGACCATTTACAGGTCGGTCGGTCGGTCGGTCTAAAAGATGAAGCTATTTGCACGTTCCAAAGCGTAGATCCTTATGGAGAATATTGTTACAATATTATGGTTACATCATTTATGTTGAAATTATACATATTATTATATGTGAGAACGATGTAAAAGACGTGCAGGATAAAAGCGTCCGGAGTAAAAACAATAAAAAAAAAATAATATAAACCATGGCAGCTGAGAGATGACCAGTCTCCGCCGACGGCGCCTGTTCACGAACATGACGCATACGCTAGCACCATTCGGCTCAACCAATTTTAAGGGAGCCAAATGATCCAACGCATGCACCACCATCAGCTAGACTTTTGAGTGAGCATGACATCCCCAATCGCCAGGGTACATTCAAGTCAAAAACCTACCCAAAATGATAATTATAGTTTTAATTTAAGGTACACAGTACTCATACATGTGCCGTTAATGCATGAAATTATACAATGCTAAATAAATTGAGTCTATACAATGAAAAAAAAATTCACATAATCAACAGTTTACTAACATGGTACAATAACCTTTAACATAATCTGGGATCCCATTCACTTGGCACGGATCGGCGGGATCGGATTCACTCAATCACTCGACATTCGTGAAGTGATACGTATTGTTAGGTATTAGTTAAATGTCACTAATCCTCAAATACTAGTTAAGATATTATAATTTTTCTAGACTCATAGATTCATATTAGCTAATATGGATAAATATCGGTATAAACCCATCTTTAAACTGAACACTGACTATGTCATTTCTGATCTGACAGATGATTTTATGGTAGGCTTTTTTTGGGTTGCCATGTTCAAATTAAATATGTACTAACACTAAATAGTTTATTTTTCTCTTAATTCGAGGGGTCTAAAAATATGATTTCAGTTGCTTCAAGTTACGTATTTTTTTAGCTTTAATATTAGTGCAGTTTGATGCTGGTTAAATTTCTCTCGGAATAAAAAACCAACGTCCATATGCAAAGCGGACATATCCTTTACTTATTAAAAAACAAAAATGCACTTTAACTCTCGATCAACTGTCGCGACAAAACAATGCGAATATTTAGACTGTTGCGCCAAGTGCAGTACCCCTTGATCGTCGTCGTGACGTGAGTTGTGCTGGCGCCCGCAGGTGGACAGCGTGGGGCGCGAGCTGGAGCTGTGCCGGGGCAGCAGCGGCAGCAGCGGCGGCAGCAAGGAGCCGACCTCGCTGCCGCCCTCGCCCAACACGCGCGCCTCACCGCTGGCGCAGCTCGACCACACGCGCACGCTGCCCGCAGGTACGAGCCTCACACTCTTACACTTCTTACTTACCAAACCACATTTATTTTTATTTTATTTGTTTGGGAAAATAAACAGTTATACAATAAAATCTTATACTAAGGTTATGAATGGACAAGAGTTATAAACGTATAACCTACAACACGTTCCACAACATATTAAAAGTTATATCTAACAGTGCTCTATGCTAACCTTTTAAAACAGAAGAGTTGTTCACAAAAACTTTAACATAGACAGGCATGCAAACAACAGAAAAAGAGGGAGAGAGAATGAGTAAAGTTTAAACTAACTATTGTAATCTAAATTTTTTGTAGATATGACCTGAATTTTTGAGCTGAGACAGAAAAGAAGTCGATGTCTTCAAAGATCTTGTTGTAATTATTAGTAAGGCGGCGTAGGGGTGCTCGCAAGCCTGCGTATGTACGACAAGAACTTACTGCAAATACAGGTTTTGCGCGCACCCCGCGGCATATCATTGTTCTGGGTACAACATAACCAATTTTGTTGCGAATTTCAATACAATCAAAATCAAAAAAAATCCAAAGGCATTTATTCAAATTAGGCTGAGAGCCAGCACTTTTTGAACGTCAAATTTTACATAAAGACAGACAAATCATAAGTATTGCACAGATCAAACAAGAACATCGTTTCCAACATAATTCTTCTGGACTTTAAACTTTGCAAATTATACTTCTTTAATAGGTCATGTATTGGCCTTTAAAAAAATTCTTTGTATTTTTTCGATCATATCGGAATATTTACCATAGTGGGGAATCCGTACCGAAACAGCTGAGAGCGAACCAACGATTTATATAGATATAAATAAGTTGAAGATCGGGTAAATACTGTAGCCGTTCTCATAATAAAGCCAAACATACGGAAGGCATTATTAACAATTTTGTTAATATGGGAATCTAAATGGAGTTTGTCATTTAACATAATTCCAAGATCACGTACCAAAGTTTCTCTATTTAGATTTTCGTTTTTTAATGTACAGGAAAATATTATGTTAGTTTTATTTTTGGTAAAACTAATGACACAACACTTGGATACACTAAGTTGAAGTTTTTTGCTTGTAGAGTATGCCGAGAACGCATCTAAATCCTCCTGTAAGAGAGAGCAATCACGGTGACTTTTAATAGACCTAAATATTTTAATGTCGTCAGCGTACAACGTAACTTTGAATTTTAAAACAAGTATCGACATCTTTGATGAATAAAATAAATAGGAGAGGTCCCAAAATGGAACCCTGTGGTACTCCTGAAGTAACATCTACAGTGGAGGAGCAAAAACCGTTTATCACAACTCTCTGTGTTCTATTGCAAACATATGAATAGAACCATCTTAGGAGGTCCCCACTTATCCCATTAAACGCAATCTTCTGCAAAAGCAATTCATGGTCAACCTTGTCAAAGGCCTTCTTGAAGTCAGTATATACGGTATCAATTTGAACACGGACATCCAAGTTGTTAAATAAATAATCTGCAAAAGTCACCAGGTTCGTCCCGGTTGATTTCCTTTTGACAAAACCATATTGCTGTGGTAATAAAACATTGTGAAGTAGAGAGTACACTTTGTCGTGTACTAATTTCTCGAAAACCTTTGACAAAGTTGACAATATTGATATAGGTCGATAGTTCTCGACGTCATGCCTGGGTCCTGACTTGTAGACTGGGGTTATGTTTGCAAGTTTCCAAGCTTGCGGAAATATCCCCTGTGAAATGGATAAATTAAATATGGTATGTAATGGTGTACAGATATTAGTAGCAGTCCTCTTAATAAATATTACTGGCAAACCATCTGGTCCAGGTCCTTTAGAAGGATCTAATGACTTGAGTCCACTCAGTACATCAGCTATTGAAAATTGAATGTCACTTATCAATGAGCAGTTAGGAGAGCAGTCGGTATTCGAACACGGTACACTTTTCAAGGTGGATGGTTCATAAACGGAGTTAAAGAGGTTTAGCGGTAGACTAAAGACATCACAATACTCTCATTTGTATTTCTATTTTCTTCGTATACACCAGTAGGTGGTGTATACTAGTATAGTTGTTGCGCGCTGTTAGCAACGAGTCCAGCACATTTGTTTTTTGGCACCAGAATAATCATTCACAATATTATTATTTCCAAATAAAAAGGTACAGTAATCGCAGAAGTAGCTGATATTAATGTGTGGTGTGGCAGGTAACCGGCGCAAGGGGCTGCCGCACACCATCTCCGAGGACTCGGTGGCCATCCGCGACCGCGACCTGCGCGACAGAGACAGCACCTCTTCTACTTCTAGTGAGTGCTATTATCATGACATTATTTACGGCCAAAAAAGTCGCTCGTTTGTGGAGGAAGTGATGATGGGTAGGCGTTGGCGGGAAGTTGTGCGTAATTTGAATATAATGTTCTTTTATTTTTGCAGGTCAACCAGCAAAAAAGGCGATAGTGACGACGCAGTTCGTGGAATGGGCGTCGTCGGCGTTCGCGCGGCCTGAGGGTGGAGACAGCTGGCGCTCGGACTGCGAGAGCCGGCCGCACCACGAGCGCGTGTGGCGCTACGCACGGAACCGCAGCCTCCGGAAGGAAGCCGCCAGTGAGTCACATCTCAGTTCGGCGCCGGTCACACTGACCGCCTCGCTAGCCTCGCTAGCCCCGCTAGTAGACAGTACAGTGTGTTGTCGCCACTCGCAGGCCTGCTGCGCACGCGCGTGTCGCGGCTGGAGACGCAGGCCTTCCACTCGCGCTGCCCGCTGCCGCCCGCCGTGGTGCTGTTCCATCCCTACGAGCAGCACGCCGCCGTCGCCTCCAAGGACAACTTCGGGTCAGTACTGTACACAGTACGCGAATAGCGAATACACCTACCTGCTCTATTCAATGCTTAGCGGTACACGTACTTCAATGAAAAGATAAATACAATTTCCGCCGGCGCGATTCACTAAGAAAACTGTTTAAGGAAATTAACATCATGACGGTAGCTTGTCAATATATTAAAACGTTATGTACGTTAGAAAGAATTTGCATCTTTTTCATAATTATGTTACTAGAAAAAGTGATGAATTAGTTCAGCCAGGTTTCAGACTGGCTAAAGTAGCCACATCTTTCATGGGGTACTGTTTGAAATTTTATAATAAAATTCCTCCCCATATTTTAGAACTGAATGATACGAAATTTTAATCTTTTATTAAACGCACACTATGCAGGCAAGCATATTATAAGTTAAAGGATTACATTTAAGATAAAAATGCTTGTCCACAGCCACTAGGGCGCACAAACTAAACCATTAGCGATTGGAAACATAGTTGGACCCACTGAAAATTGTAAGAACATAATTTTTATCATTGTATAGACTCAATCTATTTAGTATTGTATAATTTCATGCATTAACGGCACATGTGTGAGTACTGTGTACCTTAAACTACCATTTTTGGGTATGTCTTTGACTTGAATGTGCCCTGGCGGTTGGGAGTGTCATATTCACTCTAGTCTCTCTAATGGTGGCACGTGTTTCATCATTTGGCTCTGTCATTTGTGACTGGTCATCTCTCCGGTTTATTTTATTTTTTTTTTCTGTTAAGTATATTTTGTGTTTCGCTCCGGAGGTTTTTATCGTGTGCGTTTTTCTACATCGCATCGTTCTCGCATATATGTGTAATTTCGACAAGAATGTTGTTCGACGCCCAACCAGGGCAAGCTCCGGTTTGTCGAATGTCCGCGAACCGCGGAGCCAAACTAACAATTCTCTTGCCTTATTTGCACTTACCTAGCGCTGGTGATGATGTCTGCAGATCACGTCGTTTCTGTGTATGTATGTAGGTGTCTTTGTTTGTGTAATGAGTGGAGAGTTTGATGTCAGATCCAAGGAGGACGCTGGTCCTTACAGTGTGTAATAGCTCGGAATGCACCACAACAATTGTTCAAGACGATCACAAGCGGCTCCGGGCCTGAACTAAGTCGTTCACACTCCTCACCAATGTCTTTTCACGAAGTATCAATTCCACACGCAAAGTAAACTCAAAACCAGCATTTTTGTCCAATGCACTAACTATCCCGGGTTAATACGTTCAAAAGGGGTGTTAGGCTAAATAAGCTCGAATTTCAAACAATAATCCCGAAAACAACTCGGATTCAATTAGATTTACAATTTTTTTCCAATAATCAATCAACAATGTTCAATTTTTACGATCCGTCCGATTTGTAGAAAAAACAGCAATGAAATTACAACTGACGGCGCCCAAGACGTCACAAACTGCGTTCGGAAACGAGTGTGGTACGAAACAAATGTAACCACAACTTTGTAACAAACAATTGATTTAAAAAACTTTTTCAACAATAAAAAACCGACTTCCAAAAACAACACTACAAAGTACAAAATAACTTTAATTTCGGAAGTCGGTGTCAAATAACGAAGAAGCAGAAGAAAAACAGTTTTTTATTTTTCTCTTTTTAGTAATACCCCACATCTAACAACACCACTGGAAAGCCACAGGAAAGCAAAAATACGCAATTACGTATACACAGATGATTTTTTCACATATTTTTTCCAGCTATTTTGATTTAAAAATCAAACTGCTGATCCGATTTTGATAAAATTCAATGGGATCAATCGAGAAGTATATCCTTTCACATAAAACAAGAATTTTTCAAATCGGTTCATAAATGACGGAGATATGAGGTAACAAACACAAAACGACACTTATGTAATCGCTTTAAAATTATTCAGGCAGAAACGTAAAAAAGTACTTCATGAATTTCTTTTACAATATTATTTTTAATTGTCTTCTGTGAAAAAAACCATTCTGCATTTACAAGGTCCTGCACTGACGCCGACGATATGTATAATACCTAATTATTTGCAGTTTCATACACTACTTTATCTAATCTCTCAATCATCAATCACTTTTCATCATTTCTGGCGGAATAAAAGGATTTTCTTTTCTTTCTTTCTTTCTTTCTTTCCATTCCACCAGGGTTTTGATTGAATATTTTTTTCTGAGCCATCCCAAAGGTGGCTACAATACTCCATGCAGGATCGGACTTGTGCTTTGTAAAGGGTTAAAAGCTGTCCAGGCCAGAAGTATCGCTTCACCCTATTTAGGATGCCCAGCTTTTTGGCCGCAATTTGGGCTTCGTACTCGATGGTGGCGCCGAAGTTGAGACTGGATGTCAACTCCATTGCCTAGGAGCTCGAGCCGATCAGTCACAGGAACAGATGCACCCCGAAAAGTAGGAGTTTGGTCAAAACGACTCCTTTTTGCGGTAAAAAGATACGCCTGTGTTTTGGTGGCGTTAAAAGTGACCAGATTGTCATCACCTCACTGGGAGACAACGCTTAAGGTCAAATTTGTCCGCTCTACCATGGCCTCTCTCAAGGAACGGACTTCATCCCCGCCGTTTATTGGTAATTTGAACAAAAAGCGGTCATTGTGGCTTAACCATAATAGTTAGACATAATTATGGTATCGCGGACTTTTTGTAGATATTGATGTCCTCTATAAAACATCACTTTGCTCTATTAATAGTTACCGCAGCGTACGCGATATAAGGATTCCTTTTTTTAGTATTTTTTCACACCTTGGGTTACATTATCGAAGTTTTCAGACGGATCCCTAACTTTTATGAAAACATTCTATCGCCTATGTTCATCAGGGATAATGTAGTATTCGAATGGTGAAAGAATTTTTCAAATTGGTCCAATAGTTTCGGAACAAATCTTTTTTTTTTTTATTAGTGATGGGTTTGCTCTTGACTCTAGTCAATGTCAGATATGACAGAGACAAAGTCTACGATGGAGCGAGCTTACCTAGAAGGAGCCTGTTCACTCTAACTTTGAAGAGATTAGGGCTGTAAGCTTTTGGAAACACAGACGCAGGCAGAGAGTTCCACTCCTTTGCTGTGCGTATTATCATCATCTCTCCTCTTTGTAATATTAGTGTAGATAGGGGAGTACTCTCGTGGTTGTAACAAATCTATTATACAATCTCATAATCGCGTGTTACTTTCTCCGAAATTAACAATGATTTCCGAATTGATATTTTTTCCGATTTTCGTAACTTTAACTTGAAAACTTTAAAAGAGAAATGTTTGAATGTGTCAGGATCTGGGACTGGGGCACGGCGGCCAAGCTGTGCGTGGGCTCGTGGCGGCGCGCGTGGGGCCGCATCACGGCGCTGGCCTACCTCAACGCGCAGCAGCACGCGCTGCTGGCCGTCGCCTCGCACACCGGCAACCTCGCCATCTACAGGTACTACTAGTGAATGTGTCAGGATCTGGGACTGGGGCACGGCGGCCAAGCTGTGCGTGGGCTCGTGGCGGCGCGCGTGGGGCCGCATCACGGCGCTGGCCTACCTCAACGCGCAGCAGCACGCGCTGCTGGCCGTCGCCTCGCACACCGGCAACCTCGCCATCTACAGGTACTACTAGTGAATGTGTCAGGATCTGGGACTGGGGCACGGCGGCCAAGCTGTGCGTGGGCTCGTGGCGGCGCGCGTGGGGCCGCATCACGGCGCTGGCCTACCTCAACGCGCAGCAGCACGCGCTGCTGGCCGTCGCCTCGCACACCGGCAACCTCGCCATCTACAGGTACTACTAGTGAATGTGTCAGGATCTGGGACTGGGGCACGGCGGCCAAGCTGTGCGTGGGCTCGTGGCGGCGCGCGTGGGGCCGCATCACGGCGCTGGCCTACCTCAACGCGCAGCAGCACGCGCTGCTGGCCGTCGCCTCGCACACCGGCAACCTCGCCATCTACAGGTACTACTAGTGAATGTGTCAGGATCTGGGACTGGGGCACGGCGGCCAAGCTGTGCGTGGGCTCGTGGCGGCGCGCGTGGGGCCGCATCACGGCGCTGGCCTACCTCAACGCGCAGCAGCACGCGCTGCTGGCCGTCGCCTCGCACACCGGCAACCTCGCCATCTACAGGTACTACTAGTGAATGTGTCAGGATCTGGGACTGGGGCACGGCGGCCAAGCTGTGCGTGGGCTCGTGGCGGCGCGCGTGGGGCCGCATCACGGCGCTGGCCTACCTCAACGCGCAGCAGCACGCGCTGCTGGCCGTCGCCTCGCACACCGGCAACCTCGCCATCTACAGGTACTACTAGTGAATGTGTCAGGATCTGGGACTGGGGCACGGCGGCCAAGCTGTGCGTGGGCTCGTGGCGGCGCGCGTGGGGCCGCATCACGGCGCTGGCCTACCTCAACGCGCAGCAGCACGCGCTGCTGGCCGTCGCCTCGCACACCGGCAACCTCGCCATCTACAGGTACTACTAGTGAATGTGTCAGGATCTGGGACTGGGGCACGGCGGCCAAGCTGTGCGTGGGCTCGTGGCGGCGCGCGTGGGGCCGCATCACGGCGCTGGCCTACCTCAACGCGCAGCAGCACGCGCTGCTGGCCGTCGCCTCGCACACCGGCAACCTCGCCATCTACAGGTACTACTAGTGAATGTGTCAGGATCTGGGACTGGGGCACGGCGGCCAAGCTGTGCGTGGGCTCGTGGCGGCGCGCGTGGGGCCGCATCACGGCGCTGGCCTACCTCAACGCGCAGCAGCACGCGCTGCTGGCCGTCGCCTCGCACACCGGCAACCTCGCCATCTACAGGTACTACTAGTGAATGTGTCAGGATCTGGGACTGGGGCACGGCGGCCAAGCTGTGCGTGGGCTCGTGGCGGCGCGCGTGGGGCCGCATCACGGCGCTGGCCTACCTCAACGCGCAGCAGCACGCGCTGCTGGCCGTCGCCTCGCACACCGGCAACCTCGCCATCTACAGGTACTACTAGTGAATGTGTCAGGATCTGGGACTGGGGCACGGCGGCCAAGCTGTGCGTGGGCTCGTGGCGGCGCGCGTGGGGCCGCATCACGGCGCTGGCCTACCTCAACGCGCAGCAGCACGCGCTGCTGGCCGTCGCCTCGCACACCGGCAACCTCGCCATCTACAGGTACTACTAGTGAATGTGTCAGGATCTGGGACTGGGGCACGGCGGCCAAGCTGTGCGTGGGCTCGTGGCGGCGCGCGTGGGGCCGCATCACGGCGCTGGCCTACCTCAACGCGCAGCAGCACGCGCTGCTGGCCGTCGCCTCGCACACCGGCAACCTCGCCATCTACAGGTACTACTAGTGAATGTGTCAGGATCTGGGACTGGGGCACGGCGGCCAAGCTGTGCGTGGGCTCGTGGCGGCGCGCGTGGGGCCGCATCACGGCGCTGGCCTACCTCAACGCGCAGCAGCACGCGCTGCTGGCCGTCGCCTCGCACACCGGCAACCTCGCCATCTACAGGTACTACTAGTGAATGTGTCAGGATCTGGGACTGGGGCACGGCGGCCAAGCTGTGCGTGGGCTCGTGGCGGCGCGCGTGGGGCCGCATCACGGCGCTGGCCTACCTCAACGCGCAGCAGCACGCGCTGCTGGCCGTCGCCTCGCACACCGGCAACCTCGCCATCTACAGGTACTACTAGTGAATGTGTCAGGATCTGGGACTGGGGCACGGCGGCCAAGCTGTGCGTGGGCTCGTGGCGGCGCGCGTGGGGCCGCATCACGGCGCTGGCCTACCTCAACGCGCAGCAGCACGCGCTGCTGGCCGTCGCCTCGCACACCGGCAACCTCGCCATCTACAGGTACTACTAGTGAATGTGTCAGGATCTGGGACTGGGGCACGGCGGCCAAGCTGTGCGTGGGCTCGTGGCGGCGCGCGTGGGGCCGCATCACGGCGCTGGCCTACCTCAACGCGCAGCAGCACGCGCTGCTGGCCGTCGCCTCGCACACCGGCAACCTCGCCATCTACAGGTACTACTAGTGAATGTGTCAGGATCTGGGACTGGGGCACGGCGGCCAAGCTGTGCGTGGGCTCGTGGCGGCGCGCGTGGGGCCGCATCACGGCGCTGGCCTACCTCAACGCGCAGCAGCACGCGCTGCTGGCCGTCGCCTCGCACACCGGCAACCTCGCCATCTACAGGTACTACTAGTGAATGTGTCAGGATCTGGGACTGGGGCACGGCGGCCAAGCTGTGCGTGGGCTCGTGGCGGCGCGCGTGGGGCCGCATCACGGCGCTGGCCTACCTCAACGCGCAGCAGCACGCGCTGCTGGCCGTCGCCTCGCACACCGGCAACCTCGCCATCTACAGGTACTACTAGTGAATGTGTCAGGATCTGGGACTGGGGCACGGCGGCCAAGCTGTGCGTGGGCTCGTGGCGGCGCGCGTGGGGCCGCATCACGGCGCTGGCCTACCTCAACGCGCAGCAGCACGCGCTGCTGGCCGTCGCCTCGCACACCGGCAACCTCGCCATCTACAGGTACTACTAGTGAATGTGTCAGGATCTGGGACTGGGGCACGGCGGCCAAGCTGTGCGTGGGCTCGTGGCGGCGCGCGTGGGGCCGCATCACGGCGCTGGCCTACCTCAACGCGCAGCAGCACGCGCTGCTGGCCGTCGCCTCGCACACCGGCAACCTCGCCATCTACAGGTACTACTAGTGAATGTGTCAGGATCTGGGACTGGGGCACGGCGGCCAAGCTGTGCGTGGGCTCGTGGCGGCGCGCGTGGGGCCGCATCACGGCGCTGGCCTACCTCAACGCGCAGCAGCACGCGCTGCTGGCCGTCGCCTCGCACACCGGCAACCTCGCCATCTACAGGTACTACTAGTGAATGTGTCAGGATCTGGGACTGGGGCACGGCGGCCAAGCTGTGCGTGGGCTCGTGGCGGCGCGCGTGGGGCCGCATCACGGCGCTGGCCTACCTCAACGCGCAGCAGCACGCGCTGCTGGCCGTCGCCTCGCACACCGGCAACCTCGCCATCTACAGGTACTACTAGTGAATGTGTCAGGATCTGGGACTGGGGCACGGCGGCCAAGCTGTGCGTGGGCTCGTGGCGGCGCGCGTGGGGCCGCATCACGGCGCTGGCCTACCTCAACGCGCAGCAGCACGCGCTGCTGGCCGTCGCCTCGCACACCGGCAACCTCGCCATCTACAGGTACTACTAGTGAATGTGTCAGGATCTGGGACTGGGGCACGGCGGCCAAGCTGTGCGTGGGCTCGTGGCGGCGCGCGTGGGGCCGCATCACGGCGCTGGCCTACCTCAACGCGCAGCAGCACGCGCTGCTGGCCGTCGCCTCGCACACCGGCAACCTCGCCATCTACAGGTACTACTAGTGAATGTGTCAGGATCTGGGACTGGGGCACGGCGGCCAAGCTGTGCGTGGGCTCGTGGCGGCGCGCGTGGGGCCGCATCACGGCGCTGGCCTACCTCAACGCGCAGCAGCACGCGCTGCTGGCCGTCGCCTCGCACACCGGCAACCTCGCCATCTACAGGTACTACTAGTGAATGTGTCAGGATCTGGGACTGGGGCACGGCGGCCAAGCTGTGCGTGGGCTCGTGGCGGCGCGCGTGGGGCCGCATCACGGCGCTGGCCTACCTCAACGCGCAGCAGCACGCGCTGCTGGCCGTCGCCTCGCACACCGGCAACCTCGCCATCTACAGGTACTACTAGTGAATGTGTCAGGATCTGGGACTGGGGCACGGCGGCCAAGCTGTGCGTGGGCTCGTGGCGGCGCGCGTGGGGCCGCATCACGGCGCTGGCCTACCTCAACGCGCAGCAGCACGCGCTGCTGGCCGTCGCCTCGCACACCGGCAACCTCGCCATCTACAGGTACTACTAGTGAATGTGTCAGGATCTGGGACTGGGGCACGGCGGCCAAGCTGTGCGTGGGCTCGTGGCGGCGCGCGTGGGGCCGCATCACGGCGCTGGCCTACGTTCATTAATGTAGTTATTTTAAATGAAGGTTTAGTAGTCATTGGGGCTACATGACGTGGGCTGCCGTTGTAAGGCGATTAAAATTCGTCGATGTATTGACATCGTTATTAAACATCTAGTGACATCTAGTGTATTATAGCTACACAGTATCTAAGCGCTATAGGGTTTCATTGTGTTCGTGTAATAAGAGCTGGTCCGTCGGCAGGCCGTCGGGCAGCAGCATGGAGCCGGCGCTGGTGTCGGCGTGGCGCGCGCTGGACGTGCGGCCCGCCGCCGACTACCGGCCGCCGCCCGCGCAGGCCGTCTACAGTACGTACGCACCACCACCTGCTGCTACAGGCCTGTCGTGTAGCTGACAGTGACAGCTGACAGCTGACAGCTGGCAGGCTGCTCCCGCTCGTGCAGCCATCCAGTTACACGCTAGGCCTGTAATAGCGCCACGTTACTTACACAGCTAGACAATCGTTGAAAAATTACAAATAATAGTGTGGGGATGGTTGTCTTCGTAAATTCGCTAATGTAAGTGTAAATTAAATTATGATTCAGAGGTGGGCTTCTCATCTATTTATGCTTTAAGATATATGTGATAATGAGATAGTTTCAACTTTAGTAAAGGATTAATTTCCTGACAGCTTTTGTAATAAGTGATTTACAGCAATAACGAGTTCGAGTACTGCACAATGCAAGGTGGAGGTCTTGTGACGTGTCCATGTCCGACAGGGTTCAAAGAAATTGATCAAAGTTTTGATTTATTCGTTCATACAACATTGAACGTAACTAACAATTTCATGTCATTTGTGTGACTTAACCAAACTCGACTCCATCCATAACTGCATGTCCACAAAATTCAAGACATCATCTAACAAATATTGGCAATGTTGGACGAACAGTTCCTTGGTTGTAGTTTATTTAGAAGACTTTAACGTCTTACATATAGGAATACACCATTAGCGCTGATTCTGTTGTGCGTCGGCTGAATTGAGCTGTTACAATCTTTTGCTCTTAGGCAGAGTGAAATAATCACAGCTAGTTTTTGATGTCAATTATAAGCAAATAATATTGCTTGCTAAGACATCCTGACTTAGCATAGGACATACAAAAATGAGAACAGTTTAAAAGACCTACACGAGACCGAATTGCATTGCTTTCTAGCACAATTATGTTCTTTGCTTAAATGCAAATCTGTCAAATTATAACGCGGTACTTTTGACGTTCCGTATAAAGTTTTATGAGGAGGTCAAATCCAGAAACTAAATATCAATAATAAGTGGCGAACAGGACCTTGGGAGCTCAGACGTCTGATGATTATCTGGCTCGCGGCGTCAGAGTGCCAATGATGCAGATTGTCGTCTCTAACAACTGCGACTTAGGATAGATCACATCAAATAGCACTGCAATCATAATAGCACTGGAGAGGCATGTATTAGTTTTCATATTCTCTCTACACTATAATTGTATGTTAAACCTGCGATTTGAATAGAGTAATCGTTAAGCCGGTGCACACAGAGTCACAGCTACGGGTCGTAGCCTTGTAGGCAAGCTGGTAGTCCATAGCTGATGTTGACGTTGGGTGTGGTCGGGCCAGGTCTCGCGCAGCTGGTGTCGGAGCAGTTCGCTTCGGCCGAGGACAAGGCGGCCGGCGCCAAGAGCAAGCAGGACGCCAGCCGTGAGTAATGTGCCGTCTCACTCATACACACCCTCACTCGTACACACTATACAAGGTGTCATTGAAATAAATAAATACCTCTCCAGGTAACATGACATTAAGAAGTAATGCGAACATTGTATTGAGCACTTAATTTTTTTCTACGTGACTTCAGGGTTAAAAGTTTTTCATAATATTGTTTACTACCCCGTGCCACCCAGTTACTAGTATAATATAATATAATTTACAGTTTCAATAATACACTTTGTATTAGTACGAATACGCATGCGGGACCCGATTTACTCACTCATAAAATCTTGGAATAAGAAAATATTTTAACGGCGAGTCATTAAGGGTGCGCTAGTCAGTATTTTTTTCATACAAACGTAGTATGACGATTAGTCTGCTGATTGACTACGTTCAGAAAAAAAATCACATTGATTTATCTCGGCATTATCTAGCCGTTTATGGAATCAAAACAGAATAAAAATGTTGAAGTGCAAGTTATTTTAACACACCTTTGGGCGTAAATAAATAAGTTATGTAGTACGAAAATTAAAAATATTAACCATACAGAAACAGATTATTTCTTAAAAGAAATAAAAAACAAATATTTTAAACAAATATATACAGCAATTTTTTCATAATATCGTTACTACCAAATGTCTTTCAATAAATTTTATCTACTTCCATGCTATAAATCCTCTATATAAGTTTCTGAAACAGCTTATTGTCAACATTAAAACAACCAGTGTCATAGTAACCATAATATCATCCACTCCGCATCGCCTAGTGTGATAAACCCACATTCATGTTTGAATACCCCTTATTATACAACAGTTGCATAAATAACTATTACGAGTTCGAGTGCGCACTAGCTTCGTATGGCTCATCACAGCCTTTATGTCTTCATTTAAACGAAGTTGGATGAGATAGCATGCATTTAACCGCGCCCGTCAATTAGTTCAGCCGTTCGACTAGTGCACCCTTAAGCATACCTATTCCGATCACTCTTAATTTCATTGTGTAACTCACTACCATGTAATTCTCATCGATTTTTGACTGTTGCTTGTGCTAACTTTTTCTTGCTTTCATGATCATAATTCCCCAATCATACCTCCATTCTGCTACGTTACATCACTTACGTTTTGTTTCGTTTTCGCACCGAGTAAGGAAGGGTTACACACCGAGTTTTAGAGAAAGAGAAAACGTTCGACAAATCTGAACTTCTAAAACTCCAAGAGTTGAAATAATGGCAGCTTAATATTGTAATTAGCTTGTATTAGGCAAATCGGCTTGACCTTGTTCGTATTTCAAAGTAGAACATAGCTGTGATGGTTTTTACAGCAGTATTTATATTTAAAAAAAAAAAAATGCAAACGCTTTCGATTATTTTTTAACGTGAAGTATCAATGATTGGGATCTGCGCCACCAGGTGGCGTTTTCGTCGTGCAAGTTCCCTGTTAAAAAATTCGTTTGAAACTATTATAAGCTAACACTCGAATTTTGAAAACCTTTGGTACAACGAAATGTGACTGTGAGTACACTGTACACTTGTACAGTATCTTAAACTTATGATACTGTCATATCTATAAACTGTGGTTTACAATGAATTAAGTATAGTTATCGGCACGTATTTGGCCAAAGATTTTTTTTTAGTCAACTTACGTGCCGGTAACTGTACGAGATGCGGCTATTTGTAACTTATTTCAGAACTTTAGACCCTCTATCCCTGGTTTAACCTAACAAACTATAAATGTCGCTCGTTTGAGGAACCAGTCGGGGTGTAGGCTCGGTCAGACGTTGTGTGGTGTTGCAGTGGGACACCCGGCGGCGGGCGGCGCCGCGCCCTACGCGCCCACGCCGCCGCCCACGCTGCTGCGCTGGTGCGCCGCGCGCCGCACGCTGGCGCTGGCGGGCCGCGCCGCGAGCGTGCGCCTGTGGGACGCCAGCGCCGAGCTGCTGCTCACGGACATCGACACCGGTACCTGCTCTAATGTCACGTGCGGCGAAGCTGTGCGACTCGAATCTTATACGACTACATCTGAGGCTGATAAAATGTCTTTTTCTTCATATTTATTTGCTTGCACAGAATGCGAGGCAGCGGCCACGTCGCTGTGGCGCGGCGACGAGGGCGCATATGGTGCGGGCGCAGACGGTGCGGCGCTGCTGGTGTGCGGCTTCGGCGACGGCAGCGTGCGCGCGTGGGACGAGCGCAGCCCGCGCGCCCCGCTCAGCCGCCTGCACCACCACCAGGCGCCCGTGCTAGCGGCTGCGCACCGCGCTGACCTCTACACCATGATCACTGGCTGGTAAGTGACGGCAGCGTGCGCGCGTGGGACGAGCGCAGCCCGCGCGCCCCGCTCAGCCGCCTGCACCACCACCAGGCGCCCGTGCTAGCGGCTGCGCACCGCGCTGACCTCTACACCATGATCACTGGCTGGTAAGTGACGGCAGCGTGCGCGCGTGGGACGAGCGCAGCCCGCGCGCCCCGCTCAGCCGCCTGCACCACCACCAGGCGCCCGTGCTAGCGGCTGCGCACCGCGCTGACCTCTACACCATGATCACTGGCTGGTAAGTGACGGCAGCGTGCGCGCGTGGGACGAGCGCAGCCCGCGCGCCCCGCTCAGCCGCCTGCACCACCACCAGGCGCCCGTGCTAGCGGCTGCGCACCGCGCTGACCTCTACACCATGATCACTGGCTGGTAAGTGACGGCAGCGTGCGCGCGTGGGACGAGCGCAGCCCGCGCGCCCCGCTCAGCCGCCTGCACCACCACCAGGCGCCCGTGCTAGCGGCTGCGCACCGCGCTGACCTCTACACCATGATCACTGGCTGGTAAGTGACGGCAGCGTGCGCGCGTGGGACGAGCGCAGCCCGCGCGCCCCGCTCAGCCGCCTGCACCACCACCAGGCGCCCGTGCTAGCGGCTGCGCACCGCGCTGACCTCTACACCATGATCACTGGCTGGTAAGTGACGGCAGCGTGCGCGCGTGGGACGAGCGCAGCCCGCGCGCCCCGCTCAGCCGCCTGCACCACCACCAGGCGCCCGTGCTAGCGGCTGCGCACCGCGCTGACCTCTACACCATGATCACTGGCTGGTAAGTGACGGCAGCGTGCGCGCGTGGGACGAGCGCAGCCCGCGCGCCCCGCTCAGCCGCCTGCACCACCACCAGGCGCCCGTGCTAGCGGCTGCGCACCGCGCTGACCTCTACACCATGATCACTGGCTGGTAAGTGACGGCAGCGTGCGCGCGTGGGACGAGCGCAGCCCGCGCGCCCCGCTCAGCCGCCTGCACCACCACCAGGCGCCCGTGCTAGCGGCTGCGCACCGCGCTGACCTCTACACCATGATCACTGGCTGGTAAGTGACGGCAGCGTGCGCGCGTGGGACGAGCGCAGCCCGCGCGCCCCGCTCAGCCGCCTGCACCACCACCAGGCGCCCGTGCTAGCGGCTGCGCACCGCGCTGACCTCTACACCATGATCACTGGCTGGTAAGTGACGGCAGCGTGCGCGCGTGGGACGAGCGCAGCCCGCGCGCCCCGCTCAGCCGCCTGCACCACCACCAGGCGCCCGTGCTAGCGGCTGCGCACCGCGCTGACCTCTACACCATGATCACTGGCTGGTAAGTGACGGCAGCGTGCGCGCGTGGGACGAGCGCAGCCCGCGCGCCCCGCTCAGCCGCCTGCACCACCACCAGGCGCCCGTGCTAGCGGCTGCGCACCGCGCTGACCTCTACACCATGATCACTGGCTGGTAAGTGACGGCAGCGTGCGCGCGTGGGACGAGCGCAGCCCGCGCGCCCCGCTCAGCCGCCTGCACCACCACCAGGCGCCCGTGCTAGCGGCTGCGCACCGCGCTGACCTCTACACCATGATCACTGGCTGGTAAGTGACGGCAGCGTGCGCGCGTGGGACGAGCGCAGCCCGCGCGCCCCGCTCAGCTGAATGCACTACCACCAAATTAGTGATTGTGACATAGCATTCAATGCTATGACACAATCACTAATTGAGGGAGAAACTAGAATTCGTCGATGAAACAGTTGTTCTGGGGATTACGCTTGACTCAAGGCTACAATGGTGTTCTCATTTAGCATCTCTTGCAGGAAGGCTAAGTTCAGCAGTATATACTGTTAGAAAAATCCGGCAGTTTAAAGATGTTGAAACCGCGACTAGTTTATTTCAGTTACTTTCATAGTATCATGTCTTTCGGTATCTTACTATGGGGAAGGGCTGCTGTCATCTACACTAATATTATAAAGAGGAAAGATTTGTTTGTTTGAAATGAATAGGCTCGGAAACTACTGGATCGATTTGAAAAATTCTTCTTTCACAATTAGAATCCTACATTAACGGTGATGGACATAGGCTATAGAATATTTTCAAAAAAGTTAGGGATCCGTATGAAAACTTCGATAATGGAACCCGGTGTGATAAGAAATCCTTATATCGCGTACGCTGCGGAATCTATTGACAATAGAGCAAAGTGATGTACTACAGTTTTATAGAGGTCATCAATATCTACAAAAAAGTCCGCGATACCTTATGTCTAACTATTATGGATAAGTCACCATGACCGCTTTTTGTTCATATTATTCAAGCAAATCCCATGGTGAAATAAAAAATGGTAATTTTAGTATCATGATATTAATCCTTATCCATTTAGAATGTAATTACCTTATAATGTAAACCATACAAAAATGGCACTAAGACAATGCCCCTAGTCATAATGTTATGACGTCCGCCCGCCTCTTACACAGCACTAAATGAGCACACGCGTGACTTAGCCCACTCGTCATTGCAGCATGAACGGCGAGGTGCGCATCTACGACACGCGCAAGATGTGCGTCGTGGAGACCGTGCGTGCGCCCGCGCCGCTGGCCGCCATCGATGTGCACCCGCTCTGCAACCTCATCGCCTGGTACGTATACTACACATAACACCCGGACTGAAGCAGACCTGAGCCTGTAGCACAATTACAATTTGATTATTATGCTTTAGTCCTATCTAATAGAGAACGAGCTTATTGCCATCAAGCAGTTACAAATCTAGACTCCGGGCTGCTACCAAAAAACTCCAGATGATATAAACAAATAACACTTTTCCCGAGCGAGATGGAACCCAGGACCCCATGCCTAGCTATAGCGCGAGCTTGCCGACTGCGAGCGAAGGCCGCGATGGTGGCCGGGTCGGCGGCGCGTTGTTTTCCACGCGCGCCTCAAAGACGCCCATTATATATACGCTCATGCAAGCGTCACTCAATTCCAAAACATTAATGACATGATGAGTGATGGAATTCAATCGACATAACACGCTTATTCTGGCTGATCGTCAGTCATACCCAACATTTTGCAGAGAATACACGTGTTCAGGAATTTTATAGCCTTAATACCATACTCTTAATTTTATTTTTTTTTGTAATTTACAGACTTATAAAAAATAAAAAAAATCTTATCTACATAAAACTAAATATATAATCGTAAATACGGTGACGACATGTTATTGGTTGTTAAACGGGATTCGAAAAAGGACAAGGACAGAACTAACCCATTCCATAAACAGATAACAAACAGATCCATTCACTTAAAAGTCTTGACTGATTAAATGCCCAGATTTTCGAATCAATCGATTTCATGCAACCATTAGTCACTGAGACGATAGATCATCCGTCAGTCACAGCCTTGACTTTGGTTAAACTGACAGCAAAACCTACCGTGTACCTAATTGGCGCTTATGAGATGTCAGCATAGTTGACAGGTAGTGCGTCCAAGGGTTGTGGAATGGTTCGAAAGAGTACCGCGGTCCTGTAACGCTAAGAGCAATGAAAGAACACGCGTGGGTTTAAGTCAGTTAAAGAGTCTGATATTAATCGAGGGAGGAGACATTTTATGATTTCTCATTCCAAAAAAAACATACTGTAGGTACGAATGTGGCGTTATAGTTGTTTAATAAAAGTTTTGTCCGACAGTGGGTCGGTGAACCAGAGCATCAGCATCTACGACCTGAAGGGCGCGGCGCTGAACACCATCAAGTTCCACGAGGGCTTCATGGGCGCGCGCATCGGGCCCGTCTCCTGCCTCACCTTCCATCCACTCAGGTAACCACGCCGGAGTCGCCGGCGCAACTCGATGACCCGATGAAATATCGTCTATCCATTCAAAGACACGAATCATTTCATTGATTGTCTCAATTTTGAAAGAATGGTTGAACTTTGAAATTGTGGCAAATCAGACTCTTTTCAGTGTTTTTCACTAATCCTCCTAGATTTGCGAAAAACACTTAAAAGAGTCTAGAGCCCAATTTCGATTAAATCAGGATGAGTCACCACTATTCCATTCCACCCGGGTTTTGATCAAAAAGCGGTCATTGTGACTTAACCATAACCTTCGATCAACAATTACAAATCGCCGAAATTCATAAAGAAACCACGAATTGAGTAGTGAGGATGTGGCTGTTTGATGAGTAAAGTAAAAATTCCTTTGCTTTTTCGATCCCGTATCAAAAAAGCCAAGGAGTTGCATAATTTTAACATTATAACACTCGTTTGGATGATATTATGGTTACTATGACACTGGTTGTTGTAAGGTAACTGTTTCAGAAACTATTATAGAGGATTTATATAGCATGGAAGTAGATAAAGTATGTTCTTCATTTGGTCAGATGCGCGATGGGCGTGGGTTCGAAGGACTCCACGGTGTCGGTGTACGTGTCGGAGGCGCGCCGGTGACCCTCGCTGTACTCCCTCGCGCTGCCGCTGCCCTTCCACCAGTGAGCTTCGGGCTCCAGGTAACTATCTAAGCCTTCATACCAAACTCTGTTCTCTTTAGTTTAGTTTGCCATGTGTTTTTACTCCCAGAATTGATCCTTGTAAGCGACTACGACACTTGAAACAGTGTGTGGGTGCCTAGTGCCTACCTACTTAGCAAGGTGTCGTGTTTTTGAGGAGAAAGAAATGTTTATATTGAACACTATTTATTGAGTCACTCTCAAACTGTTCCTAATGTTAAAATGTTAAATGAAATGTTGTTAAATGTTAGAATACACCCGGCTATCGCGGTAGACCAAAGTGCACAAAATTTAATGTCTAGTTATGAGTAATCGTTGTAAAATTAGGTCAACGCGTCACGCTGGTATTTGCTAACTAAGGTTTTTGATGAAAACACCGAACAATATTTATTTTTACAAAATCATCATTGAACAGGTTCGATTCCTGGTTAGGAATATTGATGTAACAAAAATTTCAGTTTATGTTTTCATCAAAATCTGACCCGAGACTCATTCGAGTGTTCTTCGCTATTCCTCATAGTTTAGAATTTGGCTATCCACGCCCAATTGAAAACTTCACCATGTTTATGATTTTCCTTTACCAACTAAAACAACCGTTCCTCTCCGCAGGTGACGCGGCGTCCAGCGCGAGTGGCTCCACACATGTACATAACTATATACGAATACCTATTCACTGACATGGCCTAGGTTACCTGCTAAGACGTCGTACCGTTAGTAATGCTTCTATCTAGTCTCCGACACATTATCCACTTACCATGTCTAATCTTAATGATACATTTCAATATTTTTATTTTGTTGGGCAGTCTGTCATTGAATACTTATTGTATAGGTATTTCAGGGTTTGTCCTGCAAGTCGATATAAGTGATAGACTATTTGTACTAACTTACTTGTGTCGGTTTGTTGTTATATTCGCATGTACCCGACAGAATATAGATCTAACGGCGTTCGAGTGCACGCTGCAAGTTTTATCAAAAAGTTACCAGACTAAATACTCGCACCTGTATAGTTAATACTTACGATATAAGAAACATTACATTAAAAATTATTTGTTTTAAAAACGACGTTCAATTGAATATTTTCAGAAATTCTCAGGAACAAATTCGTTTGTGCTGGTGTGAATTCGAACGCCTATAGTAAGAATATTTGGTGCTACATTATACCGATATTGTAATGTTAATATTATATTGTTATTGAATGAGTGCCGTCGCAGCCACACCGCGAGCAGCGCATCGCTTTGTCGCAGTCGTGTCGCCGTCGTGCCGCTGTGTCGCAGTCGTGTCGCCGTCGTGTCGCTGTGTCGCAGTCGTCTCGCTGTGTCGCAGTCGTGTCGCCGTCGTGTCGCTGTGTCGCAGTCGTGTCGCCGTCGTGTCGCTGTGTCGCAGTCGTGTCGCTGTGTCGCCGCGGGCTTGTCTGTGGGCGCCTACGTCTTGTATCAACTACAGCGCTAAATAATTATAATTGTTTGTGCCTTTTGTCGGAGGGTTGGGCTCCCAGTGGATACGAATATATCTTATACAATTCATGAAACGTTTGTATCCAGAGCTACCCCACGTAACGCAAATCACCTATGTATCATATTTTTATGACATCATAATTTTATTAGAAAATGTTTACATTATACTAAACCGTGTATGGATTATAATACATATTCGTCCCACAGACATGGCTAATATCTGAAATTGTACATATTAGTGTGTTCAGACTTGTGTGTCAAACATACATTTGACGCACGCCGCGCGCAGTAGTGAACGCATCGCGGTGCAGACAATTTAGCCAAACAATACAACAATACACATATATTCATATTGTATTATTAATTTATTCACAAAATATAACGCTTTAAGTAGGTATGTAATTACCGTGTAAATAAGATAGGCCAATATGCCAGCTGTGCTATGAACAGTTAGTAACACGTGAGGACGGCAAGCAAGCAAGGATGCCAGTGACGATCATTCTTGCCGTCACTGTACACAGAAGATTCGAAATACCTGGTCAATGAGCACACAACAGACTAAGCTTGCGACGCCTGAAGAATGTACTGGAATCAGTAAATCGAGCCGATAATAAATCGGAAAAGCGGAAGAGACGAAAGTTAAAGCTGTTTTAGATCATAAAATAATGCACCACTAATGCAATATTTAATAGTTTATTTAATTGTAGACGTTTGTTTGGAGACATACGATGTTGTCTGTGGCTAGTGTGGACACAATGGAGGCCGCATCAGTGGCACACGCACGTGTCGCACGCACTCCGCCACTCGCCGCGCTGTCTCCGCGTTTCAATGCAACATTATCTACTCGATTAGCACCTGCCTTGTTTTGCTATTTTCTTTTTTTCATCTTTCTAAGACGCAATTTTAGAGTCTAATTCTATAACATTTGCTTAACTTTTAATTGACAAAATGATAAGTATCTTAAAACTATTGCATAAATTGTCTATAGTAAAAATGCACCATTATAGTTTGTTTAGTTTCCCAGTTTGTGTTCAGTGTGGCCTCGCGCCGCGGTAGCCCGCCACCCAAGTGTTCACGAGGTGCTACATACATACATTACATACAACGTCGTCATACGAGTTATATTAGTTGTTACTTATACACACGTACTCCAGCGTCTACTTTGTATCTGTACATATTCGTAAGCTTCTTTTCTATAATACGCCGGCGGATGTATATTTTTTGTTCCAAATGATTTTTGTCTTGTGATTTACAGAAAGTTCCTAAGACTCAACAATTACTAGCTGCCATTTTTTTAAAATTATATAAGGTTTTGTTCATTACGTAATAAGTTAACGATTTTGTGTTCGTTAGTAGAATAGATTTAATGTTACAAATTATGCCCATGTGTAATTCAGAGGATATTTAATTTTTATCATTTCACATTTCTACCGTAAAGAAATGAGGGACACCGGTAGCTATAGTGTTAAGTGATATAATGAGCATTTAACTGTAATGATGAAAAGTTTGTAATATGTGATGATTATGTTGATTTTTATTGAACAAAAGTTTGTTAATATTGGAGATGTATTACAGAATTCACTTATGAAATGTGTGGCCATAGAAAACTATAGTTAGTTGTAAGCGATTTCACCTGTTGTGATCAAACCTCAACTATGTCAATATCATGAACAAATGGACAAGTTGCCAATCGGTTGTTGAATATATTGAAACTTACATTTCAGCAATGAAGTGATTGATTTTTGCTTTTACGTACTACCTATGTAATTTAAATGTACATTTTACATAATAATGATTGTTGTTGTTAAAATAAAACATGGTTAAAATGTTGGTCTTTCATTGCCCCTGTAAAGATTTAGAAGTTTATAAGACAGGAGTTACACTGATAAAACAATTATTTTTATAATAAATACATAAAATTTTAATGTGTTACAAAGTTCTTAGTTACCATTCTGCTAACAATAACATCAGTTAGGTCTTGGTCAGTCTGTATATTATTCAATTTATATAAACTATTCAGAGTCTTCTTACATGTGAATTCTTTCAAGTCACTCATGGGTAACAATTCACCCTCAATTTGTGGTAAAATCTCTTTACTTGCATCTGATTTGTCAGTGACTAGAAAACAAATCAACAGCTTTGTGTCCTTCTCTATGCCAAACTTGCTCAGACTCTGTGAGATATTTTTTGACAAGGATAAATTAAACAAGATCTCGGAAAACACTGTTCTAGTGACCATTGCATTCTGTTTGTGAGCCAGCACAGCCCTATTTGCTGCAACAGCCACCTGAAAGGGCTCTACGATTAACTGGGGCTTGATTGCAGCACAGCTCCAAACTCCTTGGACGATGTTATTTCTAATGAGCTCCACATTCTGAACATTTTGGAACAGGTAAATCTTCAGCGTAGTTTTCGTATCTGGATCTAGTTCAACAACATAAGGGTCTTGTGCCATGGCTGTAGCTGAAATAAATAAAAACAGGTAAGTAACTATATATTTTTTTTATATTAATTTCGTATACCATGGACCGCCATGAGAACGAATGAGTCCATACTGGTAGAACTCAACATCACCAAACGGCTTTCTGTAATATGCCCTCAGTTTTTTCGGACATATGCGTTCATCGAAGCATAATCTGAAAAGGCTCATGATGTTGGGCCGGGTCGAAGGAAAACGCACTCAAGGTAAAACACCGGTAAGATGGTCCGACGCCATGAAGAAGGCTGTTGGAGGCAGCATGCACATAGCGGGCCATATAGCAGAAGGCATCATAGTTTGGAGACGCATCGTATGTGGTCGCGATCCTCAGCAGTGAGGGAACGACGAAGAAAAAGAACTATATTTGTGATTTTTTTTGCTGTCGCACACCTCTGAGAATCTATTATTTTGGTGAGAGTAAGTAAATGCACCTGTTAGTATTTGTTCTTCGTTGCTCCAATGGTTATTTGGTCTAACCTTTATTATGATCGCGGCGCGGCCGCGCCAGATCGTTCGAATCTGAATCTGACCTGACAGTGGTCAGTGACAGCTGACACTACTGACAGTATCAACCAGCAGAATGTCACAGTTTTTTTTTTATTTACTCCGAATGGAAGGCTTTTGACCAAATTGCTTAGTCTTACGTCCTTTTCATGCTACAATAAAATTCACAGCTCCACTTTACCGAGATCGCGTCTGTTTCAATAATTTCACATATTGGCTGGTTGCCTATTTTACACCACAATATCCACTAGGAATCAATAAGCGAATAATTAAAAACAGCCACTAAACTTCGCAAAAAACCTCATGTCACAGTCAGTCTGAGGTCTGGTCTGAGCAAGGGGTCTGAGGCCCGTATTAATAAACGTTACTCAGCTCGCGAGATCGCACTTGAGATGAATGTTGAGATCCTGATCGTATTAATAAATGTGATTATTGACGTTCTCAAGTTGCGGATTAGGTTTACGTCATCAACCGAGTGATGGACTGATTAATAAACGAAACTCGACCCTTAAGTATACGACGAGCGCGGGTTCTTGAGATGCTATATCGTGAGTGCAGACAGTCCGTGACTTGAGGTGTGATTGTTGTGGCGCGAAACATGGAGTTTGAAAATATTTTAAGTGATATTAATTATTACGATGAAATAGACTACTATGACGATATTTTGTGGCCTTTACGTTTTAGATTACCAAAAGTTTATATAAGGGATGCTTCAAATCCTTTTGATTTACCAAGAGAAAATTTTAAAAAACGATTCAGATTTGTTCAAGAGTCAGTGTTGTATATAGTATCATTGATCAAAAACTAATTTGTAAAATATAATAACAGAGGTCTTCCAATTTCCCCGGAAATAGCCGTCCTTTTAACTCTAAGGTTTTATGCAACAGCATCATTTCAGGTTAGTTTGTAATATTGTAAGTAATTAACTATACCTAATACGAATGCAAATCCATTAAATTCATATAATAATAATGTACCTAACGTACTTAATTAATTTATATTTCAGCTTGTTTGTGGTGACCTAATACATTTATCACAACCTACAGCTTCAAATATCATAACCAGAGTATCAAAATTATTAGCCCTTCTGCACACAAAATACATCAAAATACCTCGAGGAGATAATGCTAGTATAAACAGACAACTGTTTAAAAACTTAGGAAGTCATGGGCGTTGGCCTGGACTCCCAGGAGTAGATGGCGCCATTGACTGCACCCATATCAAAATAGTAAATACACCAGGATGCCAGCATCATGAAGTATATAGGAACAGGAAGTCATATTTTTCAATTAATGTACAAGTAAGTAAGCCTGATAATTGTGCAGGATAATATACTTTTGCTGTTAAAATTATGTTTTTAAACAGTCACAGATTACGGTAATCAAACAACAAAACCCCCTTTAAATTCAGAATAAAAAGTGAATGTTCAGTTTTATGAATACAATTTAACCAAAGTTTTTTTTCAGGCTGTTGTTGGCCCTCAAACTGAATTTTTAGATATTGTTGCTAGATGGGCGGGCAGTATGCATGACTCAAGAATATTCCAAATGTCTTCAGTGTACATGAAATATACCCAGGGCATCTTGGATGGAAGACTTGTAGGTGATAGTGGATATCCTACGCTACCATTTATACTTACGCCTTTTTTTTTTTTTTTTTTTCTCCTAGGATGGGAAATCATCAAATGACCCCTCCCGCTCTGGGTGGAGCGGCAGGGAGTGTCAGACTTTTACTGACTAAAACCCACCCTTTAGTCCTCCTAGTGCCTTTCTTCCCAGGGCCGCGGTAACTCTTTCGAACAAATCCGCAACCCTGGTAGGCTCTGGCCCTAATGGGCTCCGACCCTTGCTGACGTCTGCTGGTTTGGCGCGCGTAGAACACAGCGCGCCGTCAACCCGGGCCTGTTCTGATCGGACGGCGAGCTACCCATTGCTCGCCGTCCACAGGCATCAGTCACTGCGCCATGCTCAGGAGCATCAGTTCCTGGGCGGCGCAGTGGCTGACGTTCAACAGGAGGGGGTGAAATGGGGCCATTACTGGCACTCCATTTCAGCCCCCTCCGGAGCCCTTTGTAGGGGCTCCACTGCGGCTGCTGCAGAAGCAGCAGCCGCAGTGGAACCGGCAATGGCGGTAGAAGAAGCGGCGGCAGCGGCGGCGGTCGCGGCAGAGACGGCGGTGGCGGAGGGCTTCCTCCTGTTTCCGGCTTTGGTGGGTGGGGCGCAGGCCCTTCCCCCAGCCCAGTGGTCGGCCGGCTTGCCAGCTGCCGCACAGACTACGCAGTGCGGCGCGGCGACGCAAGAGCCGGCCCTGTGACCGGGCTGACCGCAGCGGGTTTATACTTACGCCTGTAAGGCCTTCTCCTGAAGATCCCCCTTCAATACGCTATAACAGAGCTCAAATAAAAACAAGAAATATTGTTGAGAGAACTTTTGGAATTTGGAAACGTAGGTTCCCTTGTCTTTCACGGGGGCTAGGAAATAAACTTTCTACTGTTTCAAATATAATAGTCGCTTGTGCAGTGTTGCATAACTTGTCATTAATTTTAAATGATAATATTGAAATTTTTAATGAAGAGGTCCAAAATGATGTGGTAGATGAACCAAATACTAATAATATGTCTGGCACGAGCTCAGGGATTCTACTGAGAAATACAATTATAGAAAATTTCTACCAATAATTTACAGTACCTATGTTATGTGATTGTGATATGAGTAATTTCTGTAATAAATGTTTATATTTAGCTTTAACAATTCAAGTCTAGATATGTTTATTTAATTATAAGTAACATTTTAAAAGTGTTAAAGACTTCAACCATATAGAAAGACTGAAATTAAACAATGTTATCATAAAATAAGGCTTGTTTATTAATATAATATTGAACACCATGGTACGCTTAATTATGCTGCATTCTATGGCATCAAATCTGTAACAAAAGACAAAGGCTTGTACATATTAGCATGTAAACCACAAGAAACAATCAATCCATCATCACTCAAATTACAAGTTAACATTGTAATTAAAGTACCTGAGGAACATTGTTGTTTTTGCCGAAGAATCAGCTCGGCTAGCTCAGCTTTTGCTCTAGCTTCACGAAGCTGCTCGTGAAGTATCCTCATCTCTACTTCGTGTTTTTCGCTAGCCCTCATTTGGCGATCCTTGTACTCCCTCTCCAAAATCAAATCCTTATGACGCTGACCTGTCAGCGCCATTGGTCTTCTCTCAGGTACAGTTGGAGCGGTTTCTGGCACACTCTGTGCCAGAAACCGCTCTAGCGTAGGTGTATTCACACCTGTTGTCTCTGGAGGACTTTCTGAGACCACTTGAACTAGGTCAAGAGGTGCAGCCACAGTCACTTCCTCAATGTACCCTGGTTGCACCATGTGATCCTCTGTAATTTCTGAAAAGCATAATAATTTTAACATTAATCTCAGAGACCACTTGAACTGGGTCAAGAGGTGCAGCCACAGTCACTTCCTCAATGTACCCCGGTTGCACCATGTAATTTCTGAAAAGCATAATAATTCTAACATAATAATCTCAGATGCATTAAGTAATAAAAGCTATATAAATGTTTTTCCTGTGCTTAGTATGAGGTGTAGAACAAAGTAATTTTATATTTATGTAAGTATTAAGTATATTGTAGCGGTCTACACCCTATTTCACATCCATTTCCTTGTTAAAACACTAAACATTCGACCATAAACCATTGTTCATTTCGTTTGTTATTTTCACGTTTGACAGTTTTGACACATGACATTTTTGCAATCACGTTCCATTCATAATTACCAACACACATGGAACGCATTATCTATCACTAATCATATTAATAAAAGCATTACATATCACATATAAATTCATTAGAACTTGTTTACATAGCACACATTATTTAATGATATAAATTAACAAAACTAACCAATATCTACACTATACAAATCTTAAATAGTAACAATTGATTTAGTAAATAGTGCGTTCGAGATATGGCTTGTGAGCATCGACGGAACATACGTAATAATAAATAGATGTAAGTTTTTTGTAGGTAGGTACAGTATTTACCAAGAACTGCATCTGAATCAATCGCAGTATCTATCCCAACTATAAGCGCTGGGACCACTTCAGCGACATCAGGGTCAATGGTGGCATCACTTATTGATGGCCCTCCCCCAGTGGCCATGCGGTGTTGGCGTTCTTTGGTCAACGCCTCCCTCTGTCTTTGTTTTATATTCATCCAGAGCCGGCGTAGTTGTTTAGTTGTTGCCTAGAATATTAATAACAAGGAGAATGTAAATAGTGCAACAAAAGAAATAAAAGCCAAAATTTGTCATTAACATAATTTCATGGAAATTAAGGTCAAAATCTCAGACAATAATAGGGTTCCTTTTGTTCTATCACCCGATGTCACAACAATAAAGAGTAAATAATGTAAATTATTTACCTGGGTCGATGCGTGCGGACTAGCGTTGTATTCTGCACTTATTTTGTTCCAGGTCTCATTTTTATTTCGTAGGGACGCACCATCGGTGTCCTTATTTTCTACAACAGCCTTGTATTTTTTTAAAATGTCTAAAAAGAACTTTTTCTCGCTTGGAGTAAAAATATGCTTCCTATTTTCCATTGTCGAGATCAAACTTTTATCTGTGGCGCGAAAAATTCGAGTTGGTAAACAAACAGATGTTATGTTTGGCGTTTCGTTTTTTTTACAGTGACGTTACATTGCGTTATGTTGTTTATGCTTGCTGAGTTTAGTAGTAAACAAATATGTCGTATTAGGAAATAAATACACAACCTTTTTAACAATTTAACGCTTTCTTGGGTAGCAACTAACTTTACAACGTGTATTAGCAGCGCTATTCTTTAAAGATTTAATGAAATAAAAGTATTTCAATCAGAAATTTAACATGTTGACATAGCAATAACGAAATGCAACATGTGTCATTCAAAACTTCGGTCAATGTGACGTCATCGTTCTCGAGATCAAGCCATCAAGTACAACTAGGTGAGATGCTGATCTTGGTTACTGAGATACTGTATTTATGTGTCTATTAATTAGCAATAATCTTGAGATGCTGATGACGTCATAATGGCGTATCAAATGATAACGCACTTGAGTACGTTGTTGAGGGCAGTTTATTAATACGGGCCTGAGTGTGTGATGGTCACAGAACACATACTCTAGGGAGGTGGTAGTTGTCTTGTCAGTTATTATTATAGCATAGCGATGAATTTACTAGACCGAGTTGTCCGCGAGCCATACTATAGCCACCTTACAGCTCAAGCACCGTCTTCATAAGAGGACATTAATTTCTGCGACATTTTCAAGTCTACGTTTTCCGCGACTTAAGTCTGTTCTTTCCTCTGGCGACATATCGACATGTGCACTAGCACAATCTCCGTCAGCATTGACACCGGATTGTCGCAAGTACTGGCGCGCGACTGCTCGTGTCAAGTAACTCTACTATGAATACAAGGCTAGTCTTTTCTATATGCGACGGTTATTGAAATCTGCCAAACCTAACAGTAGGAAGTTCTATGCTACTGCCCAAGAAGACCAAAAGAAGGCTTAAATGTCACGCCGCTTACGTTAGGTACTGTAAACACACAGCCGGTGCTTCGTGGAAACGATGCGGCCGATGAGCTGGCAGCAGCAGCAGGTGAGATGGCTGTTGGACCCGAACCCATAGTATCACTTTCTTTCACCAAGCTACGCACATAAACATAACACACAAGCAGAACGCTGGTGGGCCTCGGCACTGGGCTGCAGGCAGTTCGGAAACCAGGCGCCTTCTGCGACTAGATAGGTTGCAGCCTGCGTATGATGGCGGGGAATATCATCGGACACTGCTCACTGAACAAATATTTCCACACGATAGGTATAATCCCCTATGCAGAGCATGCATTGGAGAGGAAGAAATGGTATCGCACGTGCTCCTTGTGTGCACAGGCGTCACCGAATGGACAGCAGAGTCTTAGTTATAGGGTCCCGTTTTTACCATTTGGGTACGGAACCCTAACATGCATGCCTACTTGACATTTGACGACCACCTTTTTTGACATTGACATGACAACCACCAACCACCAGAACAACACGTCAACACGCACGCACGGAATTTGACGGACGGAATTCGAATCGAAGTTTATGTTTATCTTTTAAAGTGATAAGAATAATCAAGAATCACGCAAAATTATTTGCTCTCGTGATATAATACGATAGGTTAGTTAGTTAATGTAGATAACATTCTGAAAGTTAACTGTTTTGTTAGTGTATTTTAAATGAAAATGTTGATTCCAAGGCTGTTTAAATTCAGTTCAATAATTAAAAACGGTTCGGTGCGTTTATTAGCGACTGAAACACAGCAGCACACTGAGATTGTGAGCCCTGTGGTTTACGAGAAGTTGTTGGGGACAGACCGAGGTATCGCTTTATACGGGCTGAACAGTCCTAAAGACCGCAATGCGCTGGGCTTCGACATGATTGAAGCCATGCGAGAAGTTAATCAGCTGATCAGGGAGGATACTAAGGTGTCTGTTGTCATACTGCACAGCATGGTGCCCGGCATATTCTGTGCTGGTAAGAATCTAACAGGATTTTAAATTACCTTGCACAAGTTAGAAAGTTTTGTCTTCTTGAAAATAATAACTTAGAGCCAGTGAGTACAATCAATGTGTAATGTTTGTTACCTACTCTTGATACTCATTACAACTATATTTATTTAAATACAATAGCTTTGTATGTCAATTTACACATCTCTGCATTATTTATAGTTCCTTGTACTGTTATAGTTTAGTTGAAGCTTTGTCTTTTGATTCAGATTTTGCATTGGTTTATTTTAGGGGCCAATTTGAAAGAACGCTTCAAGATGGCAGATGATGAGGTAGCCAAATTTGTCAAAGGACTGAGATCCACATTCATTGAAATAGAAGATTTGCCCATGCCAACGATAGCTGCTATAGAAGGTGTAGCAGTCGGGGGAGGCTTGGAGCTGGCCCTGGCATGTGACATCAGGGTGGTTTCCGAGACTGCCAAGCTGGGGCTGGTGGAGACTGGCCGAGGCCTCATCCCTGGTGCTGGTGGCACTCAGAGACTGCCCAGAGCAGTCAACATCAATATTGCTAAAGAACTGATATACACTTCAAGAATAGTCAGTGGCCAGGAAGCCAAGGATTTGGGTAAGTTTTGTAAATCTCTTAACTTTGTTTTTTTTAATTTCCTTATTTAAAACTATGTAATCAATTGCAGGCATAGTAAACCATGCGGTACCACAGATCAGCTCAAACAATGCAGCACTAGAAAAGGCGCTAAGCATTGCACGGGAGATCATACTCAATGCACCAATTGCTCTCCGTTGCGCCAAGCAAGCCATCAACGAAGGCATCCAGCTCAGCATCAAGGACGGCTATGAAGTGGAACAGAAGTTCTATGAAATAAACATTCCCACAAAAGACCGGCAGGAGGGCATGATATCCTTTATGGAGAAAAGGAAGCCCATCTACGAGGGTCACTGAAGCTCAATAATAATATGATTAGGTGTAGGCAATTCCAACATACCAATAAGTGTTATGATTACATTTTTTAAGATGTTGTGTAAACAAGAGTACATATTTTTGATGATTTTATATACATTATGCAAGGCATTGAATATAATATAGAACTTATGTTTTGAAATAAATTGTTGAAATTATTACTTGGTTTTAATTTTATAAAAGTAAAAATAAATAAATCTGTTTTGTAAAACATTGCAAATAAAAATAAATTAGAATAAGATAAAAAAAGCATAATATTTGGATGAAATAAGTATATACTGAAACTGAAAGTATTTATGTATATGTGTGTTAGTAAATATCAAGCAACTGATTAACTCATTTCATATTATTGAAAACAACAATGATACACTTATCTACAAGGTTATCACTTGCAGTAACTGTACATAATGTTGCTAATGCTATTTCCATGTAGTTGGCAAAACTAAATAAAAGCAAACAACAAAACACAGCATAATGATGTTTATGATGCAATAAAATCATTTACAATATAATACATAGATTACAGTTCATGAGGTGTTACTCAATATTAAGGCACTTCACTAGTTGTTCTTTGGTATCCTCAGGAGAAGTGACCTTGTGGCCCACTGTCCGCGAGTCATTGTAGATCTCATAGTCATTACCTCCTGGCATTGTTTTATCTCCAAAGAAGTGGATTTCCTCAAACTTTTGGTCAGCTACATGGTTGAGGCAGTAGGTCTTGTCCCAGCCAGTAGGGAACACATCCACACTGATCTGTCCTCCAAGAGCAAATGTCAAGCCTGTATCTCCAAATTCACTTTTTAATGCGTCTACAAACTTTTGTCTTATAGAATGTACAGAATCAAACTTTACAAACTCATCCCTCTCTACTTGGCTGCAGGACCGCCCCACCGGACAGATGTTGATCATGCTCAACCTGAATTCAACAAAGTTGCCCCTTTTAGCAGGTAATTCAATCTTTGACATATATCCAAGTGCGAAATTGATGACATTCTGTAGCAACTTCTCTCCCAGATGACTGTGGATACTTTCTGAACTAATCAGCTTGCCGCCACGGTACTGCACCACACCATTTTCACAGAATACATAGTCAAACTTGGTTGCCACTTCAGCCCCATCCATTTGTTCAGCTATCTTGACATAATCTGATCCACTGACGAGTCCTACGGCCACTTTAGGTTTCACCTTATCCAATAAGAATTTTTTCAGTTCCTCTGATATAACCTGGCGCGGCTTAGTAAGGGTGCCGTCCACATCGAACAGATACAAAATGGATTTCTTACTGGCCATTGTATTTTTGGTCTCACTCAGAAAATAGAAAATGATTTGAATTTTGGAGGCAACGCGAAGCCGGTCGTTAAGTAGGGCAGCGAGTGTTAAGTGCCAACACTTTACTGAGACACGTCAAATAACTGCTTTGTTATCAGCCGGGCGGACAACATGGCGAGCGTGCCGAGATCTGTTTACGTATTGTTATTGTGTGTGTTTGTCACTGCAACCGTATTATCTGATAAAAGTGATAAAACTACTAAATCGGGAAATGTTCTAATACTATTTGGTGAGTACTTAACACTCTTTCAATCAAGTTGTCAAGTCCATGATTAGTGTTTATAAGTTTGACAGCTACTACAGCTAGTACCTACGCCTAGTACCTACGTGTCTTATTTCTATTCATTTAGCATCACGACAGGGTCGTGATGAGTGCTTTTGCTGCGAGCGATTCTAGTCTATTTTTATTACTTCTAATAAATTTACGTCAGCACAATTGAAAAAATTGGACTCCATTTCACGCGACTTCACACATTGTTTGTCATTATTTATTTTGTCTGGCATGGAATTATAGCCGTAACAGACGCTCGGATTTGGTACGGCGGACTAACTCCGCCCACAAAATTCAATCTCGCAACACACGACGGGATCTGGGTCCGGCGGACCACGCGGCGGACTAACTCCGCCCACTACGCCACAGAGTATATATACTATACTGAATTGTACGCCTTCAAGTGCACTAAAAATATGGTGGTAGCGGCAACAATAGCAGCAACATTACAACCACCATGTACCAACCACACCGTAAAAAGCGGAAAAAAAGCAGAGAATTGGCTAAATTGTATTAAGAGAAATACATTTTTAAATTTTTATGGTAGTCTGTGGTAGTTTGGTACGGCCCAAGCGTACACACGTCCAGATTTGGTACGGTGCGGACCAAATCCGCTGTGCAAACAAGCGGACCGCGGCGGACTCGATTAATAATAATAATGTTCGGCGGACCACTCTACACACGGGCGGATATGGTCCGGTAGCGTACCAAATCTTGTGGGCGGAGTTAGTCCGCCGTACCAAATTCGAACGTCTGTTACGGCTATTTTAGTATATACAGTCGCCAGCACATGAAGCTACAACAATCTGTCAAAGGAGAATGCCAGGGTTTCCTACAAGACTCGGCCAGAACCGACAAAGATGAACTATATTTCATAAAAAAGAAAAATAATTATAGAATTTAATAGTAGGTATCATTAGATTTCGATTAGAGGTACACCCAGTATACTATTGTAGTCTTTGGGTACACCAAAAAAAGTTATAGTTCTTTGAAGGTGACCACTTAATATCTAGATTTAAAGCATAACATGAAATAAACTATTAAATGACTAATTGAATTAAAGATTTTTTGCACACTACCGTCGCATATATATGTTTTTATTGTAAAATATACATCTATAACATAACTACTTACATTATTTTAGAAAAAAATAAAAAAAACACATTTATACTTTTTAACAATTTATTATTCAAATCAAACTGTACCTACATCATCATTAAATTAATAAAACGTCTAAAAACTGGGCTGAATGAGTTATATTTTTTGATATCTTTCCCAACCGAGGTACCATATTATTATTATTGTCATTGTATGTGCACAGCAACCTACGGTTCTTCGCCAACTTCGCAATTACAACAGTATGGCTCAACGTTCTCTCTCCCACTTTCATTGTTATTAATGATGTTTCTTTTCATTGATACTAGCTATTAACGGGTAATACAGGTTCAGGTTCAGTTTCAACAGCCAAGGTAGTCGTAAGCGGTAGAAAAATCAGAGTCCGGAAACAGCAATCATCAACTCAAAACTCAAAAAAAACGGAAACACTTCGTCGCTCGTTTTATCAAGAAGGTGAAGGGTGTCACATACTCTTTGATGAGGGGTAGTTAAACTTTTTGGCAATTACAACTGAACAGACAAAACAAACAACAAGTTTAAGTTTTACATCAAGTGTTCCCAGCACTATGAAAACATTATTCTGAATTACTTAACTAGTTATGTATGGATTTAATAATATGGTTTTAATAAAACATAGTAATTATAAAGTGAAAAAAAATATCTCTTACTCTCTTAGAGTCTGCGCAAGTTGGAACGCAGAATAATATTGATATTATTGTAATCGATTTGCAAGTGCAATTTCGTATCGATATTATTTTATTTTAGTAATGTATCGATATTATTTTGTTTTGGATAATACGTAATAAACGTAGTTTAATATTGATATTATTGTAATCGATTTTCAAGTGCAATTTCGTATCGATATTATTTTATTTTGGTAATAGCAACATTTCTTATTGAAATGGCATGATCTAGGAATTGTGTTGGTAAATTGTTGAATAACTATTTAAAATGACTTTTTAACGACAGACAACAGATTTGATTTATCATGTATAATTCTTACTTTTCCTTTTATGAATTATCATTATTGTAGAAAGTCTGTCGGACGCTGAGCCTATTTCTGTCATTGTCCAATAGATCTTTTAACTTTATCGCTACAGCATTAGGTTCACCGTTCAAGGTTGATTGGGAAAATTATTATCGGGTAGCTTGATGTGCTGGCGTCCATACCTACATCTTGTTTGTCTCTCTGTTTGACGTTATGCACCTATATACAAGCTGATTATTTATTATTTTGTTGATTTACCTTTTAGCATATCATCATCTTCCTGCCCTTATCCCATGATACTTGGGGTCGGTGCAACACGTTTCTTTCTTCCATTCTGTCCTATCAACCATATTGAATAAAAACCAGGGCTTGTTAACGTTACCAAATAACAAAATAATAACCGTTACACAGCGTTAATTTCAATTGTGATACCATAGTAACGTTACAAAATTTACCGATATTTGATAACATTACCAGTAACATAACGTTAAGTAACATTTAACGTAAAATACGAGAATTATCGTTTTAACGGTAAAATAATTAGTGTTATACTTTCTTGTATTTTTTGCTATTTGAAAGTCAGTGTGAGGTTGTAATTTAATCAAAATGTGATGCGCAACAATAACAAATATGTATTTACATAGATGTAACCATAAGAATCATTTACTCATCATCATGAACTTAGATTTTGATGTGTATAATAACTAGATTTCCGAAATCTAGCGAAGAGAAAATAAATGTAATTATGGTTATAATTATGTACCTACTTACATATTTTTTACTGTCGTGAATCATATTTTGATCAACATACAACCTGACACTGCACCACCTCACAGAGATAACCGTTTAAAAATAACGATAAAATTAACGATAAACTACAAATGACGTTAATAAAGAATAACGTTAAACCTATTACCGTTATTTTAATATTAACGTTAATTCCTGTCAATGCAAGGTAACGTTATAATTTTTTACCGATATTTAAAACCCTGAATTAAAAAGATTGCAATAATAAGGCTTACAAATAAGGCTTTCAATCAAAGCATAAATTTAATATCTTTGCTTTCAATAAAGATGACGTTATTAAACGTTCGGGTTCATTTTGCCCGGACTTCACCAACACCAATCGTGCGGCGAGCACCTTGGTGCCGTTCATATTCACTTCATAGTTTCTTCTTAAAATAATGTTTATATATAAATAGGTAACTAGGTACTTAGTAAAAAAAACATATACCTACCTATCACGGACAAGATCCATATCGAAGTTTGCACATAATATTATTTAAATTTTGCAGCGGACGATGGAGGTTTCGAGCTAGGCTCGTACATGAACAAGATATGCCAGACTCCGAATATCGACGCGCTAGCTAAGCGCGGCCTACTCTTCAACAATGCCTTCACTTCGGTCAGCAGCTGTTCGCCAAGGTCTCTGAGCAATAAGCTTATAATAATTCACACAAGTAGGTAGACGATATTGTTGCCGTGGGAAGAACCTGTACGAGATTGGTACAGGACCGTGGTGATTAATGACACAAGAGAGGCCTATGGTAAGCATTGGGCGAAGTCAGGCTGCGGATGATGTGGATAATAAATAAAGTAATCAAACTGTCTAAGAAGTAGTCAATGGCAATTTCCAAGTGGGCCATGCCCCCCCAGAATCGTCTGATGCCCACCCCAGGATGTTTGGGGGTCGATAACTTTATGACTGTATGAATACCTAGACTATAAATAATAAGCCTATCTTGCCTATCTGTGGCACATCCTCCTATCCAAGAACATAAGCTCGTTTTTGCATTTTTAGTTTTTCAACTAAGTAGACAAAGTAAATTTTGTATCGTAGTTGGTAAAAAAGAGTGAGCCACCACAGGTTAGTCCGGTTAAGCAGTTGATATCCCAAGTGTGTTAACTTGCTAGCGGTCATACAAAAAAAAAACAAAAAAAGAGTGAACAGGTTACTTCTAGACAAGCGCACATCATCGCTTACCATCAGGTGAGGTAGCGGTCAAGCGCGTGCCCATAAATAATAATAAAAAAATAACTAATTTACCCAGGTGGAATGCTAAAAATTTTTATTTATCCCCCAATTTTTTTAGGTTGGGAACGCGCCGGGCCTTGATAATATGGTTACAGAAAGTCAATGGTTAACTCTTTCTCTGTTTGACTTTGGGCCCAGTAGGTTGCAGTCTTCGTTTTGATCCGAGCTTAGCTAACACGTGGTAACCGTGATATTTGTGTCATTCCCGCAGCCGCGCGGCGCTCTTGACGGGCACGCCCAGCCACCAGAACGGCATGTACGGGCTGCACCGCGCCGAGCACCATTTCAACTCCTTCGACAACATCACCAGCATGCCCAACCTGCTCGGCAAGCACGATGTTATGACTGGTGAGTGTGAGCAGCAGAGATGATTGCAATTAATTTTCCATACAGCGTAGGTAATTATAAGTTACTAGCTTTTGCCCGCGACTTCGTACGCGCATATCTCGTTTTCTCCCGTTGTTTCATGAAACCGATGTGAGGCACATCGGTTGGATGGTTTTGAAGTTTATAACGGACATAGAGAAACATTTTTTGTGTTTTATATAATATATTATATTGTTACGAGCTTAGGGTTCGTGACAATAAAAACAGCCGATAAAATAACCAAAATGACACTTTAATTAATCAACACTAATTACAACTTTAAAACTCACTAATTATAAAACACAATTAATTCGCAGTTGAAGATCGCTCTCGAAGTTGTCGCTTGTATCGCAAATTCAATACTGACCCGGTCGCTTTTTTTTTTTTTTTTTTTTTTTTTTTAGGTATGACCACTAGCAAGTTAACACACGTGGGATATTAACTGCTTAACCGGACTAACCTGTGGTGGCTTCAAATGAATTTAAAGCCCCCAGCCAAGGCAACAAAACTAGCTACAAGCTAAAAACACTACTGACCGCTCACTAAGGGCATTCCCTGTGGAATACGACCTCGGCTTAGCGGCGTCAGTTTGGGACAGCAAGGGACAATCAGGCTGGGTCGTTTTATTATTTAGGGGTTATTAAAGCTAAAGGCTCAGCGGCGCGGGCTGGCTCGTTTGCAAAAGTCGGGGAGGGTTTTGAGTGGGTCGTCGCGGCGGACCTCGGCGGCGAGGTCGGAATACGGAACGCGGTCTGTATCTGTTTATTCTAAGGGTGCTGGTTTCCCTACAGCTTTCCTGTATCTTTGTGATCTCGTCGTCGGATTCGACGAGTGTATGCCGAGGACGGCGAATCTTACTAATACGAGAGGGAGTGTACTGGGTTGCCTTTGAAATCAAAGGGTTTTTGTGCTTTTCAGCGGATTCGAAGAAACGTTTTGTAAGACGTTTCATAAACTGTTTTAGGGTCGGGATTTTAAGGTCGACATGAAGTCGTTCGTTCCGTACATACCACGGGGCGCCCGTGGCTTTTCGGAGAAATCTGTTTTGGATTACTTGCATCCTGTGGATTTGCTTTGGCTTAGTGTGTGCGAATACAGCACACGCATAAGTCATAATCGGTCGTATGCACGTAGTGTAGATGCGCAGTTTACATTTAAGTGATAGCTTGCTGCGTGCATTCAGCATTGCATGGAGTCTACCCAGAGCGAATGCAGCACGCGAACGTACCGCACTTATGTGCTCAGCAAAGGTGAGTCTATGGTCTAATATCACACCTAGATATTTGGCTCGCTTTTCCCAAGGGATCTGCTCACCAAACATGGTGATAGGACTCGGTGGATTGGGAATGAATTTCGTCCGCGGTTTGTAGAACAAAACCGCCTGACTTTTTTCAGGATTAACCTCAAATCTCCAGAGACGGAACCAAGCGCCTAGGTCGCTGGCCGCCTTTTGAAGATTTTTGGCTATTGAGTTTTCACTATTGCCGGAGCAATAGATGGCCGTATCATCGGCAAATAGAGCTAGCTGCGTCTTATTATTCTTAGGGATGTCGCTAGTGAACAGCGTGAAAAATAAGGGGGAGAGCACGCCGCCTTGAGGGACGCCGGCTCGTATAGGGTGGGGGGAGGAAAGCGCACCTTCGATACGATACCGAAAGGTGCGGTTCGACAAATAGTCTCGTATGATGAGCACGAGACGGTCTGGCACGCCAAGTTTATATAGCTTATAAATTAAGCCATTGTGCCAGACTTTGTCGAAAGCTTTCGCTATATCAAAGAACACGGCTCCCGTTTTTAAACCGCGTTGAGTGCGGCCGCTGATATGTTCAACGATACGGTAAACCTGTTGGACACATGAGTGATTAGCTCGAAAGCCAAACTGTTCGTTAGGTAGGAGGCCCTTTGCCTCGGCATAACCTCTGAGTCTCTTATATATAAGTCGCTCATAGATTTTACCTAGGACCTTGAGCAGACTGATGGGACGGTAACTGGTGGGAGAGGACTTTGGCTTTCCCGGTTTAAGAATACCGATAACGGTAGCCTCTTTCCACGATTGTGGGAACATGTTGTTGGACAGAGCGCCGTTGAAAATGGCAGTCATCAACATGATAAGGGAAGCTGGGAGAAAACGGAACACCTTGTTGGTGATACCGTCTGACCCAGGGGCTTTCCTGGGTTTGAGTTTCCCGATTATATCCTTCACCTCATCTGGAGTGATGGGGGGGAGGGGGTCCTCGGGGTCCTCAACGGGGGGGAGGGAAGTCCTACGCTCGACCTCAGCGTCCACCTTGGCGAGGTGAACCGGGTCAACCGGGTAGGTACTGGGGGAGCATTGAGTCTCTAGGCTGTCGGCCAGGCACTCTGCCTTTTCATCGTCATCGAAGGCGATGGTGTTATCAGGGCGGGTGAGAGGAGGCATGGTTGTACTGACCCGGTCGCGGACTATGCGGGCCTTATATAGGTCGGCAGATAATTCTAGAACCTTCTACTATAGAAACATCTAGAAAGTTCGAGTACATACCGGTTCGGACTAACCAGAGGGCTTAGTGTGAGTTTTTTAACGTACTCGATCGCGTTAACGTAAACGTTCGCTTATGTCAAATTGTGTAGAAAAAAACAGGTTGTCCGTGAGTGTCACCAGACGGCGCTTTTTCATTTTCAATACAAATTATCGTTTACGCTAACACGATCGAGTACGTTAAAAAACTCACACTAAGGCCACTGATATCGAAAACTCTAGAATGTTCTGGCATAGAAAAGTCTAGAAGGATCTTGACTCTACTATTCTGCTACTCGATACTAGATGGCGCTAGTAGTAACTTTTATCGTAATGTACCTACTCGGCATTAATTCTGGCACGTACCTAACAATATGTATTTTTGTGTGTATGTTTGTAATGAATAAACTCAAAAACTGCTGTGCCGATTTCAAAAATTCTTTCACCAGTGGAAAGCTACATTGTTAAGGAGTAACATAGGCTATATTTTATCCACGTATTCTCACGGAACGGGAACTACACGGGTGAAACTGCGGCGTGCTACTTATTATATACGTTTGTATAGTAATAAAAAATATACCTTAAGTATGTCATAAATCAACTGACATCCTAAGACTACATGGTCAGTTCCGACAGTTTAGACTTCAGATCAGTAGCGTATTTAGCAGAAGGCCAAGAAGAAATCTGACCCGAAAGACCTCTCGAAGTATGGTAGTCTCAAGTTAAGGGGACTGATCAAAAGAGCTATACTTCCAGGTATTATCGGAAAGAAGGACGTGGGCCCTGCGGCGGCGTTCAAGTTCGACTTCGAGCAGACGGAGGAGAACAACCACGTGAACCAGGTCGGCCGCAACATCACGCACATCAAGCTGCTGACCAGAGAGTTCCTCGCTCAAGCTAACCAGGACAACAAGTAAGATCTCAGTTTTTTCCTCCTAGACTGTATGGCCCATTTGCTTGGGGTCGATCCTCCCTAGGCTGTCCTTTTTCTCCACTGGTTACGATTTTATGCGGTGTCGAGTTTAGTTTTATTCAGAGGCTTTCGTCTGTTCAACCGTCGATAAACAGTAGGCGGATGGTCTGCCACGAACACGGTCGTCATGGCAAATTTTAGTCTCATCGACTTTTCGGTAGTGTCATATTGCAATGCAACTCATATATCTACCTACCCCCAACTTTTAGGCCATTCCTCCTGTACGTGAGTTTCCACGACCCGCATCGGTGTGGCCACACGAATCCGGAGTTTGGTCCGTTCTGCGAGCGATTCGGATCCGGCGAGGAGGGCATGGGGTTCATACCTGATTGGCACCCCATCTACTACCAGTGGGAGCAAGTGGAACTGCCTTATTTTGTTCAGGTAACAAGGAGACACAATAAAGACATAAAACCATCGAATATTAATGGAATGTCCGAGTAATGATTATTCTCGCATCCAGGACACGGAAGCTGCAAGGAGAGACATCGCAGCACAATACACTACAATGTCGCGCCTTGATCAAGGTAAGTACTTACGTCAAGCTAAACAACATGGGGAGTCAGACCTATAAATGTTTGCAATTTAACCAAAAAATATTTCACAGGTGTAGGTCTGGTGCTCAAAGAGCTGCAAGACGCTGGTCACTTGGAAGACACCCTGGTCATATACACCTCGGACAACGGAATTCCTTTCCCGTCAGGCCGCACCAACTTTTACGACCCTGGGCTGCGGGAGCCCCTGATCATCGCCTCGCCGATGCCTCACACGAGGAAGAACGAGGCTTCCTTCGCCATGGTCAGCCTGCTGGACGTTATGCCCACCGTGATGGACTGGTTCAAGATCCCGTTTGGAGAAGACAGCAATGATATAATGCAGTCGGATAGACCAAAGACCTTGCTTCCGATTTTGGAAAAAGGTAGTAAAGAAAGAAGAAGAAAGAAAGAAAAAAAAAGACTTTATTTGCGCCAAGCATGACGCATTGACGGTTTGCGGCCAAAATAACATTTTTATATGATACTAGCTGTGCCCGCGACTTCGTACGCGCGTGTATTTCGTATTTAGGAAGATTTAAGTACACAAACTCACTAAATGTATGTAGGTACTCATCATGATTATGACATGACTTACAAAATTACGAAGAACGAACGAACATTAACACTTAAAAAATTTCTTCGTAAACAATATTACTTGTTATGTGATATTCATCAGTAAGTATAAACAGGCTTTGCGCGCTGCTTACTTGCGACAAAACGACATACAGCCTGACCGTGCGAGATACAGGACTTCCGCAGATCCACACCAACACGACTAATAGTTTGTCCCTGAGCTTGATTAATGGTCATGCCGAAACTATCAGAAGAGAAGTCTCCGCAGAGGACATGGTGGAGGATACGGTGGTGGTCTGCCCTGTTTGGGCGGAGCATTACCGTGTCCTCGTCGATCGTCGAGGCGATTGGCCGCGGCGACCTCTCGCTACCGGTCCTGGTACACTCCATGGTCCGGAGAAGAATATAAGAATGAATGTCAGCACAATTTGACAGTTATTCCTAGTTCGGGTTCGGGACTAATCGTAAGTCCGTAGGTGATAGGGAGTAGAAAACGCCCGACACTCAGGCCGAAACTACGGACTTCGGGCTTAGAGAGTAGACCCCCTCAGCCGCCGCAACAGAAAAAGACGCCCCGGGCGTCGGGAGTCACAGGGCAATTCCTAGCCACCAGGTTGCGGAATTTGTTCGAAAAGTCACCGCGGCCCTGGAACGTAAAAGGTATAAGGAAGAATACGGATGTGTTTTAGTCAGTAAGAGTTTATCACTCTCTTCCGCTCCACCCAGAGCGGAAGAAGTCATTTGATGATTTCCCATCCATAAAAAACCCACAACGGATAGAGTAGAGTAGAGACTCCGTTGTCCTGACTAAGTGTGCAAACCTAGTTCGCCCAAATGTACAAAAGCCACCAGTGTGCTTCACAGGTTGAGCGGAGAGACGACCGATAATATTCAACCCGCAAGGGAGTGATAATCTGAGATTAAAGTCAGCTCAATCACTTAGCACTCAAAAACCTATATTTACCACCCGTATACATATGTACCTACATTATGTATTGCAATAAACGATTTCATTTGAAACCTGCACCTCACCGTTCCGAGGATTTTTTTACATCGGAAAGTCATGGCCAGGATGACGTAGCCGACTGGTTCCTCGGCATCGAAGCAACCTCTGCAAATTGGGCTATCTAGGTGGTGTTTATGTTAAAAAAATTTAAGGGCAATGATCCGTAATAATAATCCCTATTATTACGGAGGTAATTTTTACTTAAACTGAGAAGTCATTTAGTTAGTCGTGTTTATAGACTTGTCATTGCCATTTTTCACTGCAATCTGTAACCCATAACCATTTGTTGTCATGAAGTTCAGTTGTTCTCTGGCGAATTCATGTACGAAACTGTGAGAAAGAAAGAAAGAAGGAGGAGCGGGTACGGGTCCAGCACTACCATCTCGGAACTCTTCGCGAGGTCTTCTGTGGCGGCTTTGCCTGGGAACCACAGTTCCCCTTGAAGCTCTGGAGTGTGAAACCCGCTACTGATGATTTCTGGCCTTAGGCTGGTCACGACGAATCACCAGCTGACTGGGAATTGAACAGTTTTGTTTCAAAATAAACAGAAAATAATTGAAAAGAGGGATCCTGGGAAATAAATCCAAGAGGTGAAAGGCTCGTCGAGTCGAAGCTCCAAAGTCTTAAGCATCGATGCCGAGTTGCTTGTATGTCGGTTTTCTATCGGTTGCATTTTGGGGAGTGTACGACGGAATTGCATAGTTTAATTCCGCCAAGCTCGTTCCATCATCGGACCACAAGACGTACGTCGGTACGCCACCGGTACACGGTGGACCTCACACCCACATGAACAAAACGTTTTGGAAACACATTAATTGTGCGTACAGCTAAGGAGTGGAATTCCCTGACCGAGTCCGTGTTTCCTGATAGTTACAGCCTGTATGGGAGTCTTATCAAGAGTGTGTAGGTTACTTCTAGGCAAGCGTGCTCCATCTTCGATCACATCATCGTTTACCATCAGGTGAGATAGTGGTCAAACGCGTTCCTGTCAATAGTAAAAAAAATGAAAACAAAGTTAGTGGAGCAATTTTTTTTTTATTTTTTTGCATCAAATGCATAACGCCTGGTATTAAGTCTCAAAAGAATCTTTAACAAAAAAATAATTTTCATTCCACCTCAGCGAGGAAATGACTAAATGCAAAAAAAAAACGTTTACACGTTTACAATCACAAGATAGGTACACTTTTATTTCAGTTTAGGTATTAATTACTACATTATGACAGGTAAGTATTACAGAATAATCTTTAAATTATAACAAAATAATACTAAGGTATAATTAAGAAAATTTTAAAGTAACGTTGCTACAGTTATTTAAATTGAGTGTAATATTTTTGTTTGGTACTGTAATATTGGTGTTAGTCACTTGTGTACTGTTTTTCGGTAAACTATCTGTCATACTTAATAGTTGTACCGATTCATCGGATTCTCTTGGCGTGAATGTTGGAGAGAGAGGGAGATGGTTAGGTGTTTCATAACGGCTTATTTTTGATGTAGAAGGGCCACGATATGTATGTCTTTTTTCATCTTTATTGTTGCTTTTAGCATCGAATACGTACTCCATAGAGTGCTTGCTTTCTTGTTCTCGGATAATTCTATAAAATATGCCAGCAAAACGTTTTCTGAGAAAGTTTTGGCTCCTTTTGCTAGTCGCCACGTGTTGAACATATCGTACTGTTTTAAATACTTCTCGCGTGATTGTTGAGGGAGAAAGCTCATTTGCGCATTATTAACAGTTTCAGTCAATTCTGTTGGCGTCAAACAAACTTCCTCGTCGCTAGAATCACTCATTTTAGTTTTTTCACTTGTTTTCAAGTTTCTTGTTTTTAATATATGGTTTGGGTTTACAATGACGTGAAAAAATGCCGCGTAAAGAACCGCGTACAAAGCAAATTGAAAAAAGAACACCAAGAAGGTTCCGAGTCTGAGTTTTTAACAAATTAAAAAAAAGTTGTATGATATATTCGGCCCATAGAGATAGCAGTAAATAGGTTTAATGTTTTTTTTAATTCACAAACTTAGTGCACACGATGTTCTAAATTCAATTTACTTTATCCTCTAGAGAATAAAAACGGCTTTTCCACTCAGATATTGAAGATTAAAAATACTCTTTCCGAGATGGTGGGATGAAAAATATTTTTTGGTGTAATGCTCATGCTGCTGATGGTAAGTACAGTTTCACTCAACAGATGGCATTGCAAGTATCACCCATAGTTACTATGCATGTAGATAATAAGTTGATTTCTTCTAGATTGCCACAATTCCTATCAAGTTTGTATGTGAATGTTATCTACATTAGTTTTGAATTTTTTAACGTGATGCGAACAAAACAGAATACATATTCAAACAGAAAGTAGGTTCTGCTTGCAAAATACAGCAATAACATATTATTAATATTTGAAAATATTAGGTTTGGTAGGAATAAAAAAATAAGGAAATAAAAAAAGATCAAAATAATTCAAAAATAATTACAACTTTAGTGAGATTCGAACCCACATCTAGTCTTTCAAGACGGACTATGAGATCTGTTGACATTTGATTAAAATAGCCGATCTTATATGTTAAGGCTTATAGGTGCTTAGCTCCCCGAAAGGGTTCCACATCAGGTGCTCTAGACCTTCATTTTTTATGTCGACAGAAAGTACTCATCATGTTAACCAAATATTCCTAAAGCGGTATATTAATATCTCTTATAGATTAGCCGGGCTGCTAAGGTTCCACGTCTTCGTTTTCGTTTCGTCTTTAAAATAAATTATAGCCTATATGTTAGCGAGGACTAATAGCTATACAACAAAAAAATGTTCATAAAAATCCGTCCAGTGGTTTTGGCGCGAAAGACGAACAACAGACAGACAAAAAAAAACATATTTTCGGCTTCTACTGCTTGTATGAAGCACCCTCGGAGTATTTTTTTTTATATATTCAATGTACAGAATTGACCTCTTCTACAGTTTTATTATATTTATGTATAGATGTATAGACTAGAGCTGTGCTCTGCGGTTTTACCCGTTGCCCGACTTCTAAGGGTCGTAGGGTGATGTTAAATAGGTACCCTAAGAGCGGTTACGTAGGTGCTGCATCCGATCTGAATCCGTGAAAATACGTTCCGAAGTAGTCATAGAACTATTTGTATGGTAGTTTACGCACTAGATCCGACTTCAGTCATCCGTGAATACCTACCCAAATAAATATTATTCTTTTCAATTCGGAAGAAACATTGATGGACCGAAGGTAACTGTTCAGTAATCTGTGACCGAAGTTATAGCCGTAGTACTGTTTGTAGAATGGCATTTCGCATTACCTTGGATTCAAATCGGACATTACATTACTATCCAAAGATGGCCCCTGCTGTCATAGCTTTTTTTTGGATCAGAGATCGGATTAGTGCGTAACCAATAAGTATCCGAATTTGGTTCGAGTTTTTTAGTCTCTAGATCCGTATTTTCGATTCGGATGTATGTACGAGTATGTATGAAAAGCAATAGGTACCTATCCGTACTAGGTCCGAGTTTTTCACATCGGTATTTTCACGTATTCGTATCGGATGCAGATAGATCGATCTAAAACCTTCCTCAAGAACAAATGCAAAAAGATGAGTGAAATCGGTAAAGTCGATATCAAGTCATGGGGTGATATTTACCTAATATGATTTATTTTCTAGAACCGCCATACTCGGAAGAGCAAGCAATATTCGCGTCGCAGACTCATCACGAGATCACAATGTACTACCCCATGCGTGCAGTGCGCACGCGGCGTTTCAAACTGATACACAACCTCAACTTTGGGATGCCCTTCCCAATAGACCAGGATCTATACGTTTCACCTACCTTCCAGGTAAGGGTTCATTCATTCACATACTAGATCCTTTTATCGGGAACTTGTATTACATCTGTCAGTACGGTTGTGTTTCTACTCCAGGATGTGTTGAACCGTACGCGCAGCAAGCAGCCGCTGCCCTGGTACAAGACGCTGCAGCAGTACTACTTCCGGCCGCAGTGGGAGCTCTACGACATCCACGCCGACCCCGCTGAGACCAGGAACTTACACGGTATATTGGACTACCATCTTGATTCATTTATTTACCTGACTACTTATAATTAGTTACAGTCGGACATCTCAAAGCCTCAAGTTTGAATGTGACCTGCTTGTCATAAAACGACAAGGTGTTTGTCTACTTTATAGTTAGATACAAGCTGTGGTATTTCAATTTACTGGGAAAATTGTTGTCAAATGGGAACCTAAATAAATGAAGTTCCCTGATATGGGTAACTAAGCTTGCTGCACAACTGTTCCAGGCAAGCCGTCCCTGCAGCTAGTGGAGGCGGCGCTGCAGACGCGGCTGCTGCGCTGGCAGAGCGACACGGCGGACCCCTGGCGGTGCGCGCCGGGCGCAGTGCTGGAGCGCCAGGGCTCCGGCGGCGATACCGAGTGCCGCAGCCTCGACAACCAGCTGCACGACATCTACCGCCACCAGTAACAACACTATGGGTGGCGTCGCTCGCTAATATACCTAGATTGGGGAAAAGAATCTGATTTCATCAGTCGTGACGTAACGGACAATGGTAGATATTATTTGTTAAGTAGGTACAACGGTGGTTAGATAGGTAGGTACCTACTTATGAATAGAAAAATTACTGGTTGTAACCTACTTATCAAGCCGGATTTTGATAAAGTTTAATCAAATATAAGTAGGTATCCACATTATCCATTACCACTTCTGACATCGACATCATTGCCATAATCAAAAATAGAATAACCGAACAAATTTCGAAATTATTTAGGTAGGCAGGTACTATTTATTCATCACTTAGGTATTGTAGGCAGGGCTCGGAAACCGGTTAATTTTCCAAACCGGTTTTGGTCATTGACCTCGAACCAGAAACGATTGCGGTTTAGGTTTCGGTTACCGATATTTTAACCGGTTAATGGAATAACCGTTTTTTCACAAATTCCGATTCTGTTGAGCGAAATTAACCGGTTAATTTGAGTTTCGACGGTATAAACGAGTTCTACCTACGACACCATCTCTCTTACACCTACAATAACAACGCTCTCGCTCTACGGCAACGAATAGGCACTCAAAAACTTATTGTATTCGACCACGTTGCTGGCAGAGTACCTTCTGTGAGACGTGTGTGTAACAAAACACTTGCATTTCATGAATTGCGTTGTTATATAAGGTGTACATTGTGATTGACTTACGTAAAAAAAAAATATTTTTATCAAATGAAAGACTTACCGGATAGTCAACCATTTTTTACAGAAGCTGCAGAGGATACAATTTCTGATTCTAATGCAGAGAATGGTAGGTAAAAAAACAGTGCAAGTTAAACATAACATCGTATTCGTATTTTATTTTTTATTTTTTTTTGTTGTGCGAATACGAATTAAATGGTATGTTTAACTTGCACTGTTTTTTACCTACCATTCTCTCGAAATCTCGAAATCAACTTTGTACAATCTACCTTGTGTTCTACATAATGAAGATTCACGGTCTTTGATATTATTAAAGAAGCGTTACAGAAATGTAGTTGATTCAGGTGCAGTAACAATAGACTGTACTGATTAAGGAAGTTCAAAAAAGGAGGTCCTGTATTCGACCCGTACCTATGTGTGTACCTTGTTTGTCCGCGATTTTCTCGAACACTGCTGATCCGAATTGGATGGGGTTTTCGTTATTCAAACGCATATTTTGCAAGGAAGGTTATCATTAGGATCTGATGAATATTTTCAGAGATAGACAGTGGAACTCTTCAATATTGTTTGGAGTTTGATACTACTACTGTATGTGTGCTGGGTTGGAGGACAGTGGCGGCCTTAGGGGGTGGCGAGCAGGGCCACCGCCCGGGGCATCGCTCTTGCAGGGGCCTCGCGCAACTCGAGTTTAACAATGTAATGAGTTATTTCGTATTCATCATTCCTTTTTCCCAACTAGATATTGGGGTCGGCTCCCAGTCAAACCGACTTTAGCTGAATTCCAGTAATTTACGTGGAGCGGCTGCCTACCAGACCTCCACAACTCATTAACTAATGAGTTATTTCGTAGCTCATTATGATTTTACTTAAAATTTTACTCGGAAAAGCCGCAATCATAATCAGAAATACCTACTTTCGATTCATATTCCTTACCCAAATTTAAAAGGGCCTCGCGAAGGTCTTCGCCCGGGGCCTCGCAACGGTAAAGGCCGCCGCTGTTGGAGGACACTCACTTTGTGCAATAAAACTCTTGTTCACTTGAAACTATTCACTGACTTACATAATAACGTGATGATCTGAACTGAACTGAATGCTCAAAATGTTCTAGGTCTTTAATACAATCACATGGTTGGAAGTAGCAGCAAGGCAGCAACAACAAAGATTCACAATATTCAAACTTATAACTACAGGTTATTATTTACACTAATAATTATTGTTCATGATTGATCATTGCAATGATGATAGGGTTGTCCTGCACATTCCTCCCGCCGTTCGACGTCCGCCGCTGACGTCGCAGTTGCAGAAGACGATGCAGGATTGCCGCTCCCGATGGGTAGCACTACTATCTTCTTCACTGGACGTCGCAGTGTTCCTCCTTTCGTGCTCACGTCCACCGTGCGCACAACTCCATCTGGGCCGGGGAAAGTAGCACAGATGCGTCCTCTGTTCCACATGTTCCATGGGAGGTTGCCGTCTACGATGAGTACTAGATCGCCGACCTTGGTTATTGCCTTTGGTGTGCGGCTCTCTGCGGTTTTGTAGTTCTGGAAGGTGTTCTTTAAGCCATCTGGCCCAAAGTATATCGACGAGTCTCTGAGCCGCGCGCCAACTGGCTCGTAGATGCAGGTCGCTGTCATTGAATTCTCTTGGTGCCACGATGTAACCTGGACCTCCCAAAATAAAGTGATTGGGTGTCAAGGCTTCAGGAACTTCAAGGTTCACAGACACGTGGACGGCTGTTCACGGTGTGTTCGGCTTAGATGAGTAACGTGTGGAGCACTTCTCCGCTCGGGAATCGCTCGTTCAAAGTGGTGGCGAGTGCTGTCTTCACGGATCTCACCATGGGTTCCCAGGCGCCTCCCATGAAAGGTGCACCTGGTGGGATGAATCACCAGTCGATCATCTTTCTCAAGGCTTCTGCTGTAACTGCGAAGATGGCGGTTCGTAGCTCCTTCTCGGCGCCGTGAAAGTTCGTCCCGTTATCGCACCACAGTTGCACTGGGCATCCTCGGGGCGCTATCATACGTCGCAATGCCATGACTGCCGAATCTGTATTTAGCGATGTCACAAGATCAAGATGAATGGCTCGCGTCGTGAGGCATGACTGTGAATAAGGCGACATATCTTTTTTGGTGACTTAGTCCCGATGTGATGGTCAACGGCCCGAAGTAATCCAAACCGCCGAAGGTGAATGGTTTCTGGTGATGTGCTAAGCGACAGGAAGGGAGATGGGATGTCATCGGTTGTGGTGGAGTGGCTGCTTTTATAGGCATCGTATGCATCTGCTGATGATGTTCTTGACGGTCGGTCGCAGACGGAGCACCAAATGTTGCTGACGACATTCGTTGACTATTGTCTCGACATCTGCGTGATGTAATTGGCGGAGGACATGTTCGATCCACAATCGTGCTGCAAGATGATCTCCATTCAGTACCATCGGTTTCTTTAGCCGTTCTGTGACGTCTGCCATGGCGGTTATTCTGCTCTTCAGGCGAATCTCTCTCTCTGTGAGTTCTATGCACAGGGCGTGCAGGCGACTTTTTCGTGGTATGGGTCTCTCGTTCTTTAGAGCTTCCATCTCTTCTTGAAAGGCTTGCTCTTGTGAAGCTCGCAGGATTAGACTTTCGGCGCTATGCAGAAGTTCAGCGGTGAGAGGAAGGTGATTGTTCGTGTTCGTGATTTCCTCTCTTGTGTTTTGGTTGGCAATGTCTGTTTGTTATTTTTCCAATCAGTTCAATCTTTTTGGTTCTTTTGTAATTGATGTTCTGTCCTGATTGGCGACGGAGTTGCAGGAACTGTAGAACTCGTGCTGTTGCTCGTAGGTACCTTTCCCAGGGTGAGAATCTCTTTACGTCTGGTATAGCTTCTTTGATCTGTTCGTTCTTGTCTTCTTCAATTAAGCTAAAGGTTCTCTTTTCTCCTGTGATTATGACATGATTCTTCTCGTCAGCTGGCCACGTTTCCGGGGGACTCCGAAGGAATTCTGGACCGTTGATCCTGCGATGCTCTTGACTGTAGTTCTCTGGTACCTCTCTTGTTGCGTCGTCTGCTGGGTTCAATTTGGTTGGGAGCCAGTGCCATTCGTTAGTGGAAATATGTTGTTCGATTGCCGCTATGCGATGAGCGACATACGGTTTGTAGGATCTGGAACTGTTTCTGATCCATGAAAGCGTGGTTCTACTGTCGGTCCAGAATGCACACTGGCGTTTACTCGTGTATTTGTGTCGCGCATAGGCGTGCGCCAAGTGCTGCTCCACGTCGCCAAACTTCTTGAAGTATTTGTTTAGCCCTGATGGTTACTGGTGATACAAGTCCCAATGGATCAAATAGGGAAATTACTATTCTAAGAGCTTCTCTCTTAGTAGGCGTGTCGTTCTGTAAGATGCTCTGGGGTATACGATAACAGATTCAAATTGAATGCAAGCGAGTCTTCCGTATATTAGACCGAGGACTCGTTCTATCTCGATGTTGTCTTCCAGCTTAATTGTGTCTTCGGTCTTAGTAACATATCCTAGCGCTTTAAGAAGAGCGGTAGAGAGATATGACCATTTCTTGAGTTCGAAATGTGTTTCCCTGTGGATGTCCTCCCCGAACATTTCCGTAATATTGTAATCTGCCTCGAAACTACGACTTGATTCACGATAAAATAACGATAGTTTCTACTCGCAAATTGATATTTTGTTATGTACCTATTCTGCCGACATACGGCGCCTGGTTAACATCACCACACTTTACAAGTATTTCGTATCGTAACACTAAATACATACTAAACTAGTGAAAATCACTTCAATTTGTTAAGTTAATTCTACCATACCTGCAATATTTGATAAACATTAAAACTTTCTTGATGTATTGGTTACAGCCTTCCATCAAACACTTTGATTTTTTTAAAATTATAATAAAAGCTTGTCGCGATAATTTCAATTTGTAATTAAAATTTTATAATTAGGTAGGCAACTACTAAACTTGTAAGCAATTCATAATGTTTGTAATTAAATAAAAGTGCCGTGAATGCTTAAAATGTGGAACTTTAACCTTGAATAACTTTTTTGCACGCAAGGGATTTATCGGGTTTGAAATTTACTGCAGTACCTAGTTGATCTGTCAGAATGTTTCTTAATTTAAATTTCATCTGACTGAATATGTAGAGATTTCTTCTAGGCATCGCGACAAGCTTTTATTATAATTTCAATTCTGTAAAGTCATAAATGAATGTGGTTAATGTGATTTAAAATTTTATTTTGATCTTTTTAGGGCACTTAAATAAAAGCTTTTTTAAAAGTTTTTTATCATTATTTTATTTTATATTTTTAGTTTCAATCGATAGTTATCGATCAATACGAAAGTCCATCTATAAAACGGAGAGTCCTTCAACAGAAAAACTTAAGGAACGGGGAAAACTATTAACCCTGGACGTGGCATCTATTTCATGGTGGGCCTACCAACTGCCTATCGTAAACGAATGCGTATTCAAAATTTTAGGTCCCAGCAGTTGAATATTGAGGAGTTCCATAGTTGCAGCATCATCAGGTCACGTTTATGATTAACATGCATTGTCATCGGTTCTGGACCAGCATGCAAAATTTCAGCTCAATCGGATACCGGGAAGTGGGTCAAATTAAACTTGCAAGATTTGTAAACATACATACAAGTCAAGTTAAATAAAAGCTTTTAATAATGATTAATACAAAATGCATTTACGAAGCCTGTATACATTGTTCGAAAGTTAAAATTTACACACTAAGCAATGTGCGGTAAAATATGTACTTAGGTATACTTTACAGCCTTTTAATTTCCATAAAAAATAAATAAGAATATCACCAAGGAGTTTCACAATCCTAGAATAAATAAGCTGAATGATCGAACCTCTTTAGAAGCGCTTTTGCTCAATACGTTTGTCTCACTTTAATACTAAAGAAAAAATGAGAGAAGAATAATAAAAATAAATAAATGAAAGATGTACTTTTAATTTTCACCACACAATTGTTTGCAAATTCGCGCCATTTTCATATTAAATTAAAAACGTCAAAGATTGTTGCGACTTTCCGACTGATATCTATAAAACAAGATGGTTTCATTACCTATTGTACTTTTCTCTCGCAAATGTATTGAAAAACGTTGTATGACATACGTGCAGAAATTGGTTTTTACAAACTCGTGACTATGATAAGCCCTTGACTTCGTCTCGGGCTTACATTCGTCTACTCGTTTGTAAAACCAACTTACCGCACAAATATCATAAATAACTATTACCTATTCTTCTTCTTTCTTCCCATGGTTAATGTTAGTATAATGTCTATGTTACATAAAACACGAATTAAATAGCGGCCGCACGACATATTTTGTATCTGCGGCGATTCGGCAAACGACGAAAGAAAACAAACACGCACAAAAGTAAGCGCGCGAGAATGTGACAAACGGCAGCGGCAGGCTTGCGTCTGAGTAAAACCGGTTTATTCAGGTTAGCGTGAGTTTTCAAATTCTATTCTCTGCATTAACCGGTAACCACAATTATTAAGGTTGTGTTGAAACCGTTTTTGTAATTAACCGGTTAATCGATGAACGGTATTATAACGGTTTTTTGAACAATATTAACCGGTATTTCGAAACCGGTTCCGAGCCCTGATTGTAGGAACTAAAACTGAAATAAACTGAACTAAACTTCAATAGGTATTTTGCTTATAGGTAATTTCGAACTAATGTGAACACCTTCAATTTTACTTATAAATAGAACTAAGTAGGTACCTACTTAATGAAAGTATTGCATCAGAAAAAGAAAGAAACGAATTGCATCACATGAATGATGAAATTTATGTATATGATGTAGTTACCTACTTGTATATCCTATGTAGGTATTATTGAAGATAGTTTGGCTTAGCATAGCAGAAGATTATCTAGTTTACAAGAACAATTCGAAAACATCTGCATAGTACCTACCTTACACTTTCCGTATTTGTAGGTAAGTAACAATCTTGCCACATCTAGCTAGATTTTCTCGTTTTAATCTGAGTAGTGCCCATCCCATAGTGATGGCCAATCAATAAATTAATCGCTACCTACTAATATTAAAAAATAATAAATAAATAACATTATAAATGCGAAAGTAACTCTGTCTGTTATGCTTTCGCGCTAGAACGGCTGAACGGATCGTCATGAAAGGCAGATATAGTATAGGCTGGCCTCTGGCCTTCTCCATATCGCAGGCTATATACCTATCTGCCAATCATAGGCTTACTTTTTTACGCGATAACCGACATCCACGTGGGCAGAGCCGCGGGCAAAAGCTAGTTGTTATAATAAGTTTCTGCTAGTCGCTTCCAAGCCCTGCTGCCTTAGCTTTCTGTTGAAGACGGCCCACTATCTGTCAGTGGGCTTGTATCCTAAGAACCGTAATTAAGTAGACAGGAGAAATACTTATTCAGAGTGCACACATTTCTATTGCTACTATAAAAAATAAATAAGGGGTTTCCCTATACAAGAATTGTGATTTTCCGGTATACGGAACGGATCGCTTCTCCAGTGGGTAGACGAGGTCCAGGGTCAAATAAATTGTCACCATCAGGGATTTTAGTTTTGCTAACACAAAAAAAAAGTTTCAAAAAAATTATGAGTGGTTCTAGGTCTTTTCGTTTCGACTAAATTTGGGAGTAAACAGACCATCGCTAATTCGCTAGGTGTCTTAGCTTTTGAGATTTTTTTAATTGGGCCAAGCTGGGGAGACCCCAGATCGGCCAAATTTATACCTACCCTAAAAGAAAAAAATATGTCAGACATTGTAATAATTAGGTTCTCTTGATATAATAGGTTAAGTTAATATTTTTTAATTAATAAAACTCCATAATTCACACTTCTGCTATTTTATTTATATTTACCCAAAATTTAAGGCCCCAGACAAATTGGTCCGAGGTACATACAAATGTTACCTATTGATTTAGGATTTATTAATAAATAATTATACTTACTAGGTACATTAAACGATAAGTACAGGCATGATTTCTATAATATAAGTACTTACTCCAGTTAAATATGTACATACATGCGTGTCAATTTTTCGAAATAAATTTTGTAAATAATGCCGAAATACAAAATTCATAGGTTAGTTTAGAATAACTAAGCACAAACACAAACAAAAAGAAAATTTATTTTATAACTATTTATAAATTACGTTGTGCATTGATAGAGAAATAATACTAAAACGAATAAAAGTACCCAATGCCTTTGTATTTTTAAGTTTAACTTAAAACAAAAACTACTTTATTGATACAATACTCTTTGGTACCTAAATAGCCAAAGAGTATTGTATCATTAATACGTTTTTGTTTGGGCATTAGGTACACGGGTGTCGGTTGTAAAATACGACCAAATAAATATCACGAGTAGAGCTAAAATAAATAATAGCCAGAATATTAGATCAAACAAATTAGCTAGCGAGACCTCGCTACTGTGATTGGCACATTCGACCATTTTTTGAATATAATTCCAGCTTCTTCTTCTTCTTCTTCTTCGTGTGGGCGTAAGGTCTAACGATCCCACACACCCTAGTGTCAGAGTTTCTAAACCGCCTCAAGGGCCTCTGACATGGTGACGACCGCCATTTAGCTAAGAAGAGCGGTCGTGGTCGACTATGAATTCTGTAGGTACAATCACATTAGCTTGTGCTTAAACGCCTACCAGAAATTCTGCTATTTTACTACAAATAAATTCGAAATAGCTGCCAGAATGGATAAATGCTCACCAAATTGTGTGTAACCTAACCTCAAAACACTTTAATGTTACCTAAAAGGCGTAGTCAGAGGCCCGCTTTGCGAGGCTTAAGGGTTTAAAAAAAATAACCACGTAGGGAATGGCGGGGTCTAGTGAGCGAGCGAACTCAGACCCCGCCATCCCCTTCTAACCTAACCTGTCCGAGTCGGGGTGCCCCAAGTCCTGAGCTCGCTTCGCTCGCTCTTCCATCCTTAGTTCTTCTAGTACAATATTTGGTGAGTATTCATCCATTTTGGTAAGCAAAAAGAATGAAGCTAATATTATTATACTTGGTATTTAGTTAGGGTCTAAAAATTATTTTGATGAGCATTTAAATTGTACCCAAATAAAAATAAATGACTTAAAATTACGAACGACGACAAAATTACGAACACACTGCAACTGCGCATGCGTAAGAGACATGGGGGCGGGACGCGATTTTATTTCTCAGTCGCTTGTTTACGTTCGATGCATGCAGGAGATCACAGGTCTACGTGACTGCACCTGCGCGATCTTTGCAAATGGCTAACTTCAGAGGGGCAAAGTTATTTGACGAGAACTGTATGGTAGTTAAATGTTTTTGGTATTTTTTCAATATTCACATTATATTATTTTTACATTTTTTACCAAGGATTTAGTTTTTTTAAAAATATTTTTTTAGTTAAAAAAAAACGTTGCCCCACACTAGGAATTTCTCCTGTATCGTTTTTTTTTTTTTTATTATTAGTGATGGGTTTGCTCTTGACTCTAGTCAATGTCAGATATGACAGAGACAAAGTCTACGATGGAGCGAGCTTACCCAGAAGGAGCCTGTTCACTCTAACTTTGAAGAGATTAGGGCTGTAAGCTTTTGGAAACACAGACGCAGGCAGAGAGTTCCACTCCTTTGCTGTGCGCATAATAAAAGACGTTTGGAAACGCTTAGTGCGAATTGGTGGAATAGCTACAAGGTAGGGATGGTAAGATGCAGTGCGTCTGGATGTCCGATGGTAGAAGGGGGCCGGTGGGATGAGGTCGTGGAGTTCTTGGGCACACTCACCGAAGTACAATCTGTAGAAGACCGATAAGCAGGCAACCTTACTGCGATGAGCCAAGCTATGTAGCTTGGCATCCACCAGTTTTGCGTCACCGATGAGCCTCTTAGCTCTGCGTTCCACCGAGTCAAGCGCGGCAAGCTGATACTTAGCTGAGCCATCCCAAAGGTGGCTACAATACTCCATGCAGGATCGGACTTGTGCTTTGTAAAGGGTTAAAAGCTGTCCAGGCCTGAAGTATCGCTTCACCTTATTTAGGATGCCCAGCTTTTTGGCCGCAATTTGGGCTTTGTACTCGATGGTGGCGCCGAAGTTGAGACTGGATATCAACTCCATGCCTAGGAGCTCGAGCCGATCAGAAACGGGAACAGATGCACCCCGAAAAGTAGGAGTTTGGTCAAAGCGACTCCTTTTTGCGGTAAAAAGACACGCCTGTGTTTTGGTGTCGTTAAAAGTGACCAGATTGTCATCACCCCACTGGGAGACAACGCTTAAGGTCAAATTTGTCCGCTCTACCATGGCCTCTCTCAAGGAACGGACTTTATCCCCGCCGGTTGTTGCGCTGGACAAGTATCTCTCTGAAACCGTACTGTCATCTGCGTATCCAACAAGACCAGGCTGAAGTAAGTCATTGATGTGTAGCAGGAAAAGAGTTGCAGAGAGAACAGACCTCTGAGGAACTCCGGCATCAATTGCCATGAGGTCAGAGGAGCAGCCGTCAACGACTACTCGGATCGACCGTTCATTTAGGAAGTCTGATATCCAGCTACAAAAACCAGGTGGGATGCCATAAGCAGGAAGCTTGTTGAGTAGACCTGCGTGCCAGACCCTGTCAAAAGCCTTCGAGATATCGAGCGACACAGCAAGTGCTTCGCCGTGTCTCTCGATGGCTTCGCCCCAGCAGTGCGTGACATACACAAGAAGATCACCAGTTGACCGTCCCTGGCGAAAGCCATATTGACGGTCACTGAGGAGATCATTGTCTTCAAGGTAGGTCAGCAGCTTACTGTTCAGAACCCTTTCCATAACCTTGCATAGGATGGAGGTAATGGCGATTGGACGGTAATGTGCAGGGTCAGCACGGTCTCCCTTTTTGGGCACCGGTTGCACATTCGCAAGCTTCCATGATTTCGGCACCGTTCTTTTTTCAAGAGAGAGGCGGTACAGGCGTGTCAACACAGGAGACAGTTCAGGTGCACATTGCCTCAACACTCTCGCTGGAATGCCGTCAGGTCCGCTGGCCTTATTCACGTCTAGACTGCACAATACTCTACGGACCTCTTTAATGTGAACTGCGATCTCCGGCCTCGAAGAGTCACAACGAGGTAAAGTTGGTGGTTGCTTGGAGCCAGCGTCCAGACGCGAATTGCTTGCAAAGAGAGTGGCAAATAAATTTGCTTTCTCTCTTGTAGAGTGAGCCAGGGATCCATCAGGTTTTAGCATTGGAGGCAAAGTGGGTCGACAGAAATTCGTTTCAACCGCTTTCGACGGGGACCAAAACTGCTTACTACCCGGAGGGTGCGATGCTAGTTTGGCCCCGATACGTCCGACATGGTCAAAACGTGCCCTACGTAAAACCCGCTTGCAGAACTTGGCAGCAGAATTAAAGGCTCTTTTCCTCGCGCGAACCCTACGTGCTTTAGCCTTTCGGTCGCGGGCCTTGATCCAGGCTTGGTAAGCAGACTCTTTACGGGCCTCTGCGTGGGCGCATTCTGCATTATACCAAGGCCGGGACTTGTGACCGAGCGGGATGTCGGAGAATGGAATAAAATACTCCATCCCCTGCCGAATCACGTCCGCAATCACATCAGCACAGCACGAGAGGTCACCCGAGGAGAAGCACACTTGCCGCCAAGGATAAGACGCAAAAAAGTGCCGCATCTCATCCCAATCTGCTGACTCGTATCGCCATACTCGTCTCGTGCCCCTAGGACTCTTATCTGGAGGAGAGCAGGTCAACACGGATTTCACCAGGCAGTGGTCAGACGTTCCCAGCGGAGCTGAGACCGATACTGAATGACTGCCCGGATCAGTTGTCAGCAGAAGGTCCAAGCAATTGGGTGTATGGGCGTCAAAATCCGGTACCCGCGTTGCCACATTCACCAGCTGGGTTAGATCTAGCGTTACAGCAAACTTGCGCGCCTCTAACCCGGCATGGTCAGTTTTCTGGTACGGGAACAACCACTCTTTATGGTGGGCGTTAAAGTCCCCCAGAAAAATGAGCTTCGCTGTTGGGTACCGTTGCTGGGCTACGTCCGTCGACTCCACGAGGGAATTAAACAGCGCTGTTGTCTCCTGGTCACCGCTGTGCGATCGGTATACGCCAATATAGAGAAGTTTCTCCACGCCAGTGTCCACAAGTAGCCATATGGCAAAGAAACCCGATTTCTCAAAGCAACGGAGACGACGACAACAAATGTCATCGCGGACGTACACACAGACCCCTGCTTCCTGAACGCTTCCTGGTACGCCACGTCCGACGGAGTTGTTATCTTCGTCTCCGTTAGGAAAAACAGCAACATCGTGGGTGCGACGTGCGTTTACAAACATAGAAACTCACATACACAAACAGCCCGACCCGGAACAACTATCTGTAGGATGAAAGGAATCTTTCTCGAAACTCGGTGATAGATAGCACTTAGTGCCAACTTAATCGGCCATGACCGAAATAACAAATGGGTTCAGTTTTACTGACTCATGTAACATTGTGTTATATACACTTCGCATGCAGGGCCTTGTTTACGATATTCGCAGACATATTTCGTAAAGCCCGAATTTGTTTGAACACTCAGTGCACTCCAGGTGCTTGTAGATAGCAGACCTATTTCTAAGTCACTATTTATTTGTGCGTAGGTACATTAATATACTTATGTTGCAGGTGGCATTTTAAAATTTTTGTAATACTGGGGGTACTTTTTTAGGAACATTTACATAATACATTATTATTAGAATTTTTGAGTATTTTAAAGAGATTCTCATGATATTTTAATATGACTGATTGATACATACATCAGGGTAAGTTAAGTAGGTAGTACCTTACATTTTGTATTACTTGCAAAAATAATTTTAAGCTTTTTTACTTTTAGACTTTGTATTTTTAAGAACACATGAGCACCTAGCAGTGATTCAAGTTATTCAATTTTACACTTTTAATGTCAGTAGGTATTCTTCTGTATCCATTATAATAAGTTGCGAAAAAGGATACTTACTCATTTATTTCATGATAGTTATAAGTAATGTAAAAGTTACAAACTTTTACATAAAATACGTCCTTGCCTTGTCGAAACAATTACAGCACAAATGACGCGCCGCGACCTCCCCCATCCAGCTTAATCATCGTAACAAACTGCAGAACTAATTAAAAAATTGATTGGCAAGGACGGCTGCATGGTGTTATGACTGCCTAACATAAATATGAAGTATTCAAAATAAATAACCATGATGCAGCTTCTAGTAGTCTCCATAAACACGGTCAAGTTGTGCCATCTGCATCGCCAGCTTCTTGTCCAAGGTCTGAACATTCACCAACTCCCTCTCAGTCTTCAACGCCTGCAACAATGAGTTGGGAGGGATAACAACAACTTATAAGTGATTATTTCTTCAACTAATTGTTTTTTTACATATGAATGGGTTAGAAATTGAGGTCCCTGAGTGTTGTGCTAGGTGTGTGTGTGTGGTGTGTACTTGTTAAATAAATAAATAAATAAGTATAAGTAGTGCTCACCCTAGCCATGATCTCGTCAAGCCTTTTATTTTTTAGGTAGATGGTTTTGAAGTATAGTAAGAGATAAACATAAAACATGAGAATAATTCCTGCCAGGATGGCTTTCATCTTCGAGGTTGAAAGGATCATCTTGCCCTGAAACAAAATTCATTAAGTAGATAAAATTAATCTGATTAACGGACAAACAATATATAAATTAACATGTACCTACACCAAAATTCCAATGATGGAATGTTTGTTAGTGTTAATATATACAACATGCAATAGGATCACAATGTACATACCTATTGTATACCTACAGAGAAAAAAACAACATTTTGTTGAAGGTTCAATAGGCACCATCACCAACACCTTACTCATAATAACTAGCACAAGTAGGTAGGACTCAATTGGGTCATTAATCCTGCTTCAAACATTTTTAAAAATACAAATTATCCATTGTTAATTACTCACCGGTTTTACGACAACCTCCGGCACTTCCCCCACAAAGTAAGACATTCAGAATAAATTTAGTTAGGAATTAGTTTATAAACAGCTCCAAACACCACTGCTACTTCGTACAGTACAAAACGTCTCTCAGATTAACTTACTGAAGCCAAGAGCTTTATTCTTTATCTCAGTTTCCTGATATAGAAGGAATTGATCGGAAAATAATGAATACTAAGGTTTTATTGGTTTCGTAAAGTACGTATTCAGAATATTTCAGAGAGTGAAGTAGTTTACTACCATGAGTGTTATCAAATTACTTTACTATAAGTACTCTATATGGGTTAATTCATCTTTAATATATTGTAGTCTGTGAATCCATCACAGAGTACATTGAATCCATCACAAGCTTTGCTGCACCTGCAACCTGCAAAACAGCAACAGCTGGCAAAACAAACCACAGCAGAATACAATATAGGTAGGTACTAAAGGGAAACCTCAGACTAAGGAACGGGAAACAGACTGACTCTGACATATGAAATGAGACATGAGACATCACTAAGTGACAGTGTTGCCAGTCGGGTCTTGTCAGAAATTACCTGAAATATAAAAAAAGTAACCTTTTTGTAAAAAAAATAACCTTTCATATTTTTTTACTGGAAAGGTATTAAAATTTGTAAATTGATACTATAAATATTTTTTTACTGAATATTATCTGTATGTCTGACTGCACCATAGATATGTATATTAAGCAGGTACAATAACGGGTACAAAGTACAATAACGGGTAGTACAAAGTTATTGTCAACCGGGCACAGTCACACGCCATTGTTCATGGCAAAACGAAAGCCGCACTCAAACCACAATATTTTTCACAATCTGACAGTATTTTTGATAAAATTGGTAGACTAATGTGTTAACCAGATGGTTAACAAACAATATGGCGATTCTCGGCAGGTAGCGCGCGGCGTTTCAAGACGGTCGGGAATGCTATTGCTATCTCTTTTTGTCACATGAAATATTTCCATTAAAAATGTTGAGTACAAGATGGGCTACTCTATACAACTTAATAGAAGTTATCTAGGTAAACTATATCTATGGTTTTAGTTCTGCTGCTAACGAAGCCTATTGTACAGACGCCAGCAGATCAAGCTACAAAAATCTGTCAAATTTCTTGAATAGATTTTCAACCTTATGCTTAAAGCGATTAGGTTCAAGGTTGATTGGTAAAATTTGACAGTTTCGAGTAGTTTGATGTGCTGGTCTGTACCAACATGAAAAATTCTAAAACGAACGTTCCGTTTCACGTTGCTTTTATGTAAAAAATAAAAGTTAATTCTACAAATCCGAAAAATCACCTAAAAGTAACCTTTTCATTAGTGTAACCTTAAAGTAACCAATGCAGTTCAAAAATCACCTAAAAGGTTACAAAAGTGACCTTCTGGCAAGACTGCTAAGTGATAAGTCTTATCACTGACAACTTGCTGACAACAGCAGTGTGGTGAAACCTGCCTGTCTGCTAGGGATGGGTCTAAAATTAATAAGCTGCTTGGACATGTCTACTTTTTGTATGCTATGGACGTTTGTTTTTTATTCTGAGAGAAATTTAACCAGCATCAAACTGCACTAATATAAAAGCAAAAAAAACACGGAACTTGAAGCCACTGAAATCATATTTTTAGACACCTCCAATTAAGAGAAAAATAATAAACTATTTAGTGTTAGTACATATATTTAATTTGAACATGGCATCCCAAAACAAAGCCTACCATAAAATCATCTGTCAGATCAGAATGACATTGTCAAAGTGTTCAGTTTAAAGATGGGTTATTACCGATATTTATCAGTATTAGCTAATATGAATAATATATGAGTCTAGAAACATTATAATATCTTAACCAATATTTGAGGATTAGTGATATTTGACTAATACCTAATAATACGTATCACTTCACGAATGTCGAGTGATTGAGTGAATCCGATCCCGCCGATCCGTGCCAAGTGAATGGGATCCCAGATTATGTTAAAGGTTATTGTACCATGTTAGTAAACTGTGGATTATGTGAATATTTTTTTTCATTGTATTGACTCAATTTATTTAGCATTGTATAACTTCATGCATTAACGGCATATGTGTGAGTACTGTGTGCCTTCAATTAAAACTATAATGATCATTTTAGGTAGGTTTTTCACTTGAATGTACCCTGGCGATTGGGGATGTCATGCTCACTCAAAAGTCTAGCTGATGGTGGCGCATGCGTTGGATCATTTGGCTCCCTTAAAATGGTTGAGCCGAATGGGGCTAGCGTATGCGTCATGTTCGTGAAAGACGCCGTCGGCGGAGACTGGTCATCTCTCAGCTGCCATGGTTTTTATTATTTTTTTTTTTACTGTTTTTACTCCGGACGCTTTTATTCTGCACGTCTTTTACATCGTTCTCACAATAATTATGTATAATTTCAACATGAATGATGTAACCATAATATTGTAACAATATACAGGGTGTTTGGGACATCGTAACGCAAACTTTACGAAAAGGCTACACTTAATGCCATTAACCAAATTGTAGAAGTCATTAATCTCGCTAATGATCGGTTACAGAAATTGTCATTTTTGAGAGCGCAATGTATTGGGAACAATGCGATCTAAACGCGCGAGAGCGTTGTACGTGGTTAACGTAGTACCTACGTCACTGTCTACATCTACACGTCTTGCAAACACACATGTACACAGGTCTGTGTCGCCGCGTTGCGCATAATGTAGTTTATAATTCCGATAAGGATTTCGATAAGCTTAGAAGTACATTGAGATCCGGTAACGTAGGTATTACCTAATGAACTACTAAACCCACTTTGAATGCAGGTACGAATATCGCCGATTGCAAAAATATCACATAAACCCATTTTAATCACTCAGAAATACCTAACCTACTGATGGTAGGAACTTGTTTATGCAGAAGTTAAGAGAAATGGAGGAGCCTTAAGCTTAGTCTCTTTAAATCACGATTCCGATAAGGATTGATCCTTATCGGAATCAAAATCGTAGATCGTATGTACATTGAGATCTGGTAATGATGTAGGTTTAAACTAATGAACTAGCTAACTCATCCCTAAACAGGTAGGATTCAAACTGGCCGCCCGCCGTCTGCTTGCTCGTGTTTCGCCATACATAACACATTAGCATATTACCGTATTCTTGGGCACTGTAATAATCGTTAACTCCAGATTACATTTTTATAACACACTCACAAAAACAAACAATAACAGACACAAACATAAAATTAGTTTTGCTAGGTAGGTATTGTAGACCCCAGGAGCTATGTCATGCGGTCTACTTACCAAATATTATAAATAAAACTCCTGTATTAACTATTTATCAGTATAATGGAGCACCATGGCTCGGAGAGTCGAATTACATCTGACTACTTAAACAAAAACCGTTCTACCAAATTCAAATATTCTAATTGTTACCAGCCACTTTCAAAGGTGGTATCTACAGCCAGATGCTGCGCAAAGAGGCTCTTACAGTATCAAACGAAAACTTATTGTCTCACGTCACGTCACGTCCCGAATTCCCGAATTTTGCAAAAATAACACACTCGTTCGCTATCAAGGTCTTCAAGAAACTGACATAAAAATCCATTAAAATCGGCTAAATGTAATAGAAATGTTTTTTTAAACATTCCTTTGACTTCGCCGACTTTTGGCGGCATTGTGTTCAAAAGGACGCCGCGCCCAAACAAAAAGGGTTCTTATTGAAACAAAACTTAGTAACCTACTTCCGACCTTAAGTTGTTTAGTTAATGTCGGAAATCGGTTACCCCGCTTTGTGCAGATACGTATTTTTTTCGTATGGGCGTTTTATTTTTATTATCTAAACGGTATGTTTGACGCTACACACACATGCACACGGGTTAGTGTGTTACAACTAAGCAGGATGCGTTGACCTTTTTTACAAAACAGCTGAGCAGATACCTAACTAGTTTTATTTATATTGCTCTTTTTAGTGAAAGTAGTGAGTTAATTGTTTTTTTAATTAAAATCACGTTGGGTTAGGTAAGAATAACGATAATGAACAGTCTAAAGTAAAAAAAACAGCTGAAAAAATTTGAAAAATGAGGAAAAAGCCGACGAAAAATTCCAACGCGGGGGTCCAGAATCATGTCCTGGACTCATGGTATCCGTTTGTGCGTCAATGTCCCTTACACGCTGTATTATTTTTAAAAGAGTATCCGTGGAGTTTCTTGCATGTTCTTCTCCATAGAGATCTACGCTTTGGAACGTGCAAATAGCTTCATCTTTTTGACGGACCGACGCCGTTGACAATTCAAAAGTGCCTGTAAATGGTCTAATTGAAATAAATGCTTTGACTTTGACTTTGACTTTGAGTAGTTTAATATTACACCAAAAACATTTGCGTAATATTGGTTCGTCGGATTATTAGTACGTGATTCCATAGAATCCATAGAACTTCACGAAGAGTGATTGAGTGAATCCGATCCCGCCGATCTGTGCCAAGAGAATGGAATCCCAGATTATGATAAAGATTATGTACATGTTAGTAATCTGTGGATTATGTGAAAATTAAATATTAGCAATAGGTATATCGGTTTGTGGGATTACAAATACGTGTATCCATAGAATATTACTAATCTCTTAACTAATACCAATATTCATCACACTCCTAGTTCAGCTCACACTGCACTCACTCTCACGCGCCTTGTATTTGTGTTTTCGTATGTTGTTCTGATTGGTTTTCCTGAATTGAATTACTTTACAACGCATTCTTAAATTTTTCACACGATTACATGTTCACAAAATCACACACAGGGTTATAATCGTGATTTCGTGAACAAGAGATCGTGTGCAAAAATGGGATGGTCTAAGTCTTAGACCATCCCGTTTTGACTGACCGGCCCACAGTCTGTAATTTTGACTTAGATGTGGCCAGATATATTTTATGTATTAATTCGAAAGAACTTCTGATACAATTGGTAAAAATTCCCACGGTAAAATTGTCTATATTTTCAGAGATTTTTTTTTGTGAAAGTTCAATGACCTCAAAGAAAAGTTATTGTTTTTTTTTCTCCAAAAGTATTAATAATAATAATAATAAGCTGGCAACTCTCGATAGCAACACGAGTTGTTTTTTCATTCCCGAAAATTAAAATTTTAAATAATAGTTTCTTTTTATCTCATTTTGGTAAATGTTCTCCAACAAAGCCTCCACAAATAAACAAAGTAATATATTCAGACTCACCAGAACTATATAAGCCAAAAAAATGAATCAAATAGAAGAACTTAATTTATGCCGGACAGATGACACATGTCACCAATAAAATTATGAGCTATAAATAAACCACGATGGATGAAATGAACAAACCATGATTACGAGAGCAGCATCGCAACGTGCACGCCCACCACCCGGACCCGTCGCTCAGCTCCGCCTCGCCGCCGCCAGACATAGGATTACCAGTGTCACCGGCGGCTGCAGTCGCGTCGAGCTCGAGCGACGAGTATTTCTCTCCGCCGACGTCGCCAACACCTGTGCGTCGGCAGGGGAGAGGCCGGCCACCGAGGGGCTTGGGACCTAGGGGCCAACCGGCCCCGAGCCGGGTCCCCGCTACCGGTGGTTGTGTGCAGCGCATGAGATGGACGCAGTCCATGAACGAAAACGTCATGCGCGCATATTACGGGTCTACAGAGGGGGCAACTAACCTCACTGCGTACCGTGTCAGGATGCTGTCTCTGTTTCAGGACCTGGAACCGACTGTCAACGTCTCGGCCCAACGATTGTCGGATCAAGTGCGAGTCATCCAACGTAGTCACAAGTTGGACGATGCCGCGCTTGATAGGCTGCGCTCAGAGGTACTGAACAACCTTATCATCTCCACCCCGACACAGACCGCGGTACAGGCGCCAGCCAGTGGCGCAATCACACCGCGGCCCAATAATGATAGTGATGGGGTAGATGATAGGGTTGTCACGGTAAGTAGCCAGTGCAACGATCGACTGAGGAGCGCGCTGGAGGATGCGCTTCGCGAGTATAGATCAACTCCAACCGAACTTAGGCCCCGATTACCACGGTTACCTATGCACAAAAAGAATAGGGCGCTGGTGTGTGCCTTGGACTCGCTGCTTCAGAATATCTTCGAAAGCAGCGAGAACCTCGTTGATACGCACTCAATCCTGTATTGCGGGGCTGTTGCGGCATGTCGTATAGCAAACGTCAAGTTTCCAAATTGTGACGAGGCTATACGACCAAAACCTGCTGTACCAGCCTGGCAGTGCAGGATCGAGCGGCGTATCGATGAGGCTAGGGCACTCATCGGCAAACTATACTGCTTCAGGGAGGGCAATACCCGGCCACGTGTGATGCGCTTTGTGAGGCGTGCATTTTCGGGGACTGGAATCAGCCCTCGAGAATACACCTCCCGTGTCACAGAGCGCATCGACTTCCTGAAGCAGAAAGTTTGTGCATGGGCAAACCGTATTGGGCGGTATAAGCGGCGGGTTGACCGATACTCGCAGAATCGTATGTTCCAGAGCGATGAGAGGTGGGTGTATAGAGCTTGGGAGCGACCTGAACAAAGTGAAAAAAGTGACAGACGTGTGCCGCCCGGATGATCTCGCCACGAGTACATTCTGGCGAAACATCTGGTCGGTGCCCGTCTGTCATGCCGAGGGTGGTTGGATGCGCGATGTCGAGCGCGTGTGTGAAGCTATACCACCAATGGAACTAATCAACATCACCCCATTGGATGTAGCCAAAGCAGTCCGTCCGTTACCGAACTGGAAATCTCCAGGACCGGACGGACTGCATAACTTCTGGCTAAAATGGTATAGCAGCTCACACGCGCTCCTGGCATCTCAATTCCAGTCATCCTTAGAGTCTGTGTCGCTACCACAGTTTCTAACAACTGGCGTTACCCACCTGCTCCATAAGACAGGTAGTCCCGCGGAACCCAAGAATTATAGACCGATTACTTGTTTGTCGACGGTCTATAAACTTCTTACATCCATTCTGAGAGTGAAAATTAATGATCACATTGAGAATAACTCAATTATGTCCGCTTCTCAGAATGGATGTAGGAAAGGGTCCCGCGGCACTAAGGAGCTACTCCTCATAGACATGGCCATAAGCCAACAGGTTCGTCGATCCCGTAAGGATCTGTCGACATGTTGGATAGATTACAAGAAGGCCTATGACTCTGTGCCACATACATGGCTCATGAGGGTGCTGGAGTTGTACAAAATAGATGCAACTCTACGCACCTTTCTTGAGTCATGTATGAGGCATTGGAAAATGGTCCTTCGCTATTCAGGATGTCGACCGATTCAAGGGAACGATGAGCCTGTATGGATTAAACGGGGAATATTTCAGGGCGACAGTTTGAGTCCACTTTGGTTCTGCTTAGCTCTGAATCCTCTTAGCACACTGCTGGGGGATTCAGGTCTAGGCTATCGGTTGAGAAGAGGTGGTCAAACCTTATCTCACCTTCTTTACATGGATGACTTGAAACTCTTTGCCCCCAACAATTTGCGACTGATGGAGCTACTGAAGGTAACTGAAGCTTTCAGTAGCGCCATCAGGATGGAATTTGGTGTGGACAAATGTGCAGTCATGCATGTAAAGAAAGGGGAGATTATGGAATCTGAGGGAATTCAACTCTCGGATTCCATACATGTTAGATCCCTCAGCTCGACCGAAACCTATAAGTATTTGGGTATGTCGGAAGCGTTGGGTATTAACGGTACTGACATGAAACAATCGCTGAAGGAGCGCTTCGTTGGCCGCCTAAAAAAGGTTTTGAACAGCCTTTTGTCGGGCGGAAATAAGGTGCGCGCCTTCAACGGTTGGGTCATGCCAGTATTAATGTACTCTTTCGGCATACTCAAATGGACTCAAACTGAACTCGACGCCCTGGATAGGAGGGTCCGTACACTGCTGACTGCAAACCGGATGCATCACCCACGATCGTCGGTGATGAGACTGTACATCCCGCGGAAGTGTGGAGGTCGAGGCTTTTTAAATGCTAAGACTCTCCACAACCGCGAGATGTGCAGTCTCAGAGAATATTTTCTCAAAGTCGATGTGGGTATGCACCGAGATGTGGTCGCAGTGGACAAGGGACTCACCCCGTTATCCATGGCTAAAGAGAACTGGCGCAAACCTGTGATACTTACTACAGATGACCGCAAGGAGGTATGGAAAGGTAAGGAGCTTCACGGGCGCTTCTATCGGGCTCTCTATGGGTCCGATGTAGATTTCTCAGCGTCCGTGGCCTGGCTACGTTTCGGTGATCTCTTCGGAGAAACTGAAGGTTTTGTTTGTGCAATTATGGACGAAGTTATCTTGACGAACAACTACCGGAGGCATATTATGAAGGACGGGACGGTTGACGTGTGTCGGGCATGTCACCGTCCGGGTGAGTCCATCAGACATATTATCTCTGGTTGTTCTCGTCTGGCTAACGGCGAGTACTTGCACAGGCATAACCAAGTGGCCAGGATTATTCACCAGCAACTTGCTTTGAAATACCAACTTGTTGATTCTGAGGTACCGTATTACAAGTATGTGCCCGACCCAGTTCTCGAAAATGACCATGTCACGTTGTACTGGGATCGGTCTATCATCACTAATAGGACTATCGTCGCTAATAAGCCCGATATAGTGGTGATAGACCGATTAGCGCGCCGCACAATGATAATCGATGTTACCATTCCACATGACGAGAACATCGTGAAAGCTGAGAAAGAAAAACAAATCAAGTATCTTGACTTAGCGCACGAGGTTGTTGACATGTGGAATGTGGACTCGGCTGTCATTGTGCCGATGGTCGTTACGGCCAACGGCCTGATGGCCTAAAGCTTCGACGACCATCAAAGTCAAAGTCAAAGTCAAAGTATTTATTTCAATTAAACCATTTACAGGCACTTTTGAATTGTCAAGGTCGGTCAGTCAAAGAGGTGAAGCTATTTGCACGTTCCAAAGCGTAGATCTCTATGGAGAAGAACGTACAAGAAACTCCATGGACACTCTTTTAAATCAATTAATTATTACAAAGTTGTGGTTACATTGTTCTTGTTGAAATTATTCATAGACATGTGAGAACGATGTAAAAAGACGTGCACGACAAAAGCCAAAAAGGAACAATTCAAAATACTAACAAATTAAAACAAACCGTGGCAGTTGAGAGATGACCAGTCCTAGCTGACGGAGCCAAATGATGAATGAAACACAAACTGCACCATCAGAGAGACTTGAGTGAGCATGACACTCCCAACAGCCAGGGCACATTAAAGTCTTACCCAAAAATTATAGTTTGACTTGAAGGTACACAGTACTCACACATGTGCCGTTAATGCATGAAATTATACAATGCAAAATTAGTTCGAGTCTATACAATGAAAAATCCATGTTCTTTCAATATTCAGCGGGTCTCACAACTGCTAAAAATAAAAATAAAAAATAATTAAATAACTAATTTGTGCGCCCTAGTGGCTGTGGAGCAGGACCAGCATTGAGCCAAGCACATCAACATCACAACAACATCTGTCGAAGTTGGCGTTGCGCAGTTGGATAAAGGGCCTGATACAGAAGGCAGTACTCCTCGATACGGCTCGTATTGTGAGGAGGTTCCTTTCTCTGAAGCCCTAACCACCGGTAGCTTGGACCTCGCTCCCGACACCGGCGGACGACTATTTTTTATATTTTTAAATGTTTTTTTTATTGTTTTTATAGAAATATTTAAAAATGTAAAATATATGTGAATCAATAAATAAAGAGAATAATAATAATATCATCTTTATTTTCAGTCCAGGTCCATAGTGAGAAAGAGGTTTTACACCGTACACAGAAATTACTTAACCTAATTTACTTAAAACTAACTATACTGCACCTAATACTACCCTTATCCAATGATTCTGGAAAGGGCAGTCATAACGTGCAGAAATGGCCATAAGAATGCTGTTGCCACTGTTCCGAAGGCGCTGCATCAGGGAGGCTGTTTTTTTGCGAATGATGGCTTTAAACCCGTCCACGTGTGCCTCCGCAAACATGCCTGAGGCACTGCAGCGCCACGGCAGCCCCAACAACATTCTGAATGCATTGTTATACTGAGAGCGCAGGGTTCTATAAGCTCGCTGCGTATATTTCACACACAGGCCACTCGAGTAAAAAGATTGGCAGAATGCCTTAAAAAGAATAATCTTTACTTGAATTGTGCAACGAGTGAACCTGCGGGCGAGCATGTTGCCCCTTACTGCCAACGCCCTGCGCTCCCTCTCTATATCCTCATCATCCTTTAGGTCGCTCGATATTAAGTGGCCCAAGTATTTAAATCTGTCAACCAGCTTCAAGGTAACACCATCAAGGATCACAGGAGGCACGTGGGTAGGCTGATATTTGCCTGATTTAAAAACAAGTATTTCACTCTTTTTAGAGTTGTATTTTAACCCATGCGCCTCCGCGTATGTCTCGCACAGGGACGATAAAATCCTTAACCCATTAATTGAGGGGCTCAGCAGAACCATGTCATCGGCGTAGCTTATATTATTTACAGAAATACCATCAATAAAACAGCCCACATGAGTGCTACTGAGCTCCTCAATCAGCTGGTTAACATATAGGTTAAACAATAGTGGCGAGGTTAATCCTCCTTGCCTTACGCCACATTGCAGTTTATATTCATCCGACAAGGTACCGGCCCATCTCACCTGGTTCCTCTGGTTAGAGTACCAGTACTTGAGGAGGGCGATAGACTCCGCCGGCACACCCGCGCAACCCAACTTGTCCCACAGTCTGTCATAAACTACATGGTCAAAAGCTTTTGACAAATCAAGGAAGCACGCGTATACCGGTGTCCTCCTCTTCGTATAGTACATGACCGTATGTTTTAAGCTCAGTATGGCACTCTCAGTAGACAGGCCAGCCCTAAACCCGAATTGAGCATCATGTAAATTTACATGCTGTGCGAGATTGTCATTTAAAAGGCTGTCCAGCAGTTTGGCCGCTGTCGTTGCAAGTGAAATGGGTCGATAATTAGCCTTGTCGGCCTTGCGACATCAAAACTCAAAACTCCTGAAACTTCTTATCTAGTATGATTTAAATCAATCAAATGACGATTTTATTAATGACCAGAATAAATTAATCAATAACACCCATTACGAGAAGTTAGCAAATGTCGACGGCGCCATCTTGGATTACGATTTTGACCCCATAATCGGTTTTAGCGACCCCAGAAACCATGGAAATAACACCCAATACGAGAACTTAGCAAATGCCGTCGGCGCCATCTTGGATTACGATTTTGACTCCATAATCGGTTTTAGCGACCCCAGAAATCACGAAAATGAAAGACGGGTCGGCGGTCGGCCCCCCGTTAGTGCCTACTGTATTATGGGTAATTTTTCTTTACAACTGGCAACAATACATTGTGACAAATTAGGTTATGAGAATTTTTATTTGAAGATTGATTTACGTAAAAATAATGGATTTAATGTAAGTACTTAGGTGTGAAACGTAGTTTTATCACATTTTTTCAGTTTTCCGGTTGTGTTAGAGCATCTTTTCATACAACAAACTGTCATTTTAAAATATTTCTCGGGACGTGCATTCAACAGAGCGTGACCTTGAGCACTGACGACGGCTCGCTGCGCCTAGTACTCCATATATGGAGTAGTCTGAGTAGCTTCACTTTTGATGCTCGTACTAGGTTTCTAAAAGCTATAAAATAAAACACATAAATTGAACCTGGCCACAAGTAAGCCAAAATTACACAGGCCTGATGCCCAATCTATACTGGAAAGAGCTAATCAAAGAATGAACATGCCAAATTACTTAGCTGACTATGTGATTGGGCATCAACTTAATAGATGCGGAGCCAGATGTACGTTTGCCCAGCACGGCCCCCCAGAATTGGTGAATTAGGTGTGCACCAATGCAATGTACTCGCCTCTAGGAGTATATGTACCGGTTTCTTTTTCAATGTACCTCTGTACTTTTGAAGAAATATGCAAAAAAAGGGGGCCGTGCCAGCCAAACGTTTTCAGCACGGCCCTCGTGTAACTTGAAAAATAAATAGCGTCTTCAAAAGTTTCTAATACTCAACGAATGTACCCTATTAACACATTATATTTTCCGCAACAGATACTGTGAATTCGTCAAAACAAATAATATATAGACGTAGATAGGGGGCCGTGCTGGAAATAAGGAATATAAGGAAATATCTAAAAAAGACAAGACAACCTTAGCCGAAAACTATTAAAATATAATTGATGTTTGGCAAGTAACATATGTAACGCATTGGTGTCTCATAAAACTTGCTAAATTTGAAAAATAAACCAATTTTAGTTCATTCAGCACGGCCCTCTATATTTGCCTATATCTTTTTAAACATGGCATGTTTTTTTACAAAATTCGACTACCTGAATTATGTGCAGGAGTACATTCGTTCCACATAAATTGCGATTCTGCTATATCAGTACTTTAAAAGATAAATTGGATCAAACATATCACACATTACAACTGATGGGGTGACCATGATTCCATATATTAGGTAGGTACATATTCTGTATCTATATTAAATTATGTGACTACATTAAAATAAAAATTCTTTTTTTACATATTGTTTTTTTTATCTTCGAAATTAATATTATCGATGACATCTTGTAAAGGAAGGTTGTTATATCAGTTAAAACTTGATCAATAAACACTTGAGTGCAACATGAAGTAACCGCGATACCAGCGCATCTTCAAAAATTACGGTAGCTTCAGTGAACTAATAGCGACCGCACACGGCAAGTTTCAACTAATATAATTCCTTTATCCTACCAATCTATCATAAACCCAAAAAATATTTGACCGAATTTCATTTCAACTAAAACTTTTCAACATAATAGTTGAAAAGTTTGGCGTTTCGTTTTTTTTTACTTCATCGAAGTCACGTTTGTCAGTTGACAATTATCAATTCGATTTTTTTTCGTTACTCCAAGGTTTCATTTGGTCGAAATTTTTTTTACCGAATTTACACTTAGCCGAAATAACATTTGTTCGAAGTATTATGTTTCCGAACATTCAAATTAATTATTTGATTGTAATGGCACATAATAAAACATTTGATTATGAATATAAGTTGATAAGAAGCATGCAAACAAGGATGCTTGCTTCAAGCATGCAGCGTACAAGCAGGCATGCAGCATGCAAGTAAATAAATAGCACAACATATTGACTTTTTATGACACTGTTTTAATTTAATATTGAAAATGCTACCAAGTAACCGGCTATATATTTGTGACCAAAATAATGTTCCGTAAAATGTTGTTTCGGTGTGGTGAAAATCTGGCACATGAAAAAAGTTCAAAAGCGGCTTCGGCCAATAGCAAAAAGTTAATTTGTAAATCGGCGAAATTTAGCTCAGTAAAATAATACCTATGGCACATGATACTTCGATGATCTAAAAATATGTCAAATAATGCATACGGCAAAAAGACGTCGGTCAATAGTTTTCAGTAAAATGAAATTCAAACAAAAACAATTTGGAAAAGTGATCGGTGCCCGTTAAAAAAGAATGTTTATTTTAATGTAGTCACATAATTTTATTAATATAGGTCCGGAATATGTACCTACCTAATATATAGAATCATGGTCACCCCATCAGTTGTAATGTGTGATATGTTTGATCCAATTTATCTTTTAAAGTACTGATATAGCAGAATCGCAATTTATGTGGAACGAATGTACTCCTGCACATAATTCAGGTAGTCGAATTTTGTAAAAAAACATGCCATGTTTAAAAAGATATAGGCAAATATAGAGGGCCGTGCTGAATGAACTAAAATTGGTTTATTTTTCAAATTTAGCAAGTTTTATGAGACACCAATGCGTTACATATGTTACTTGCCAAACATCAATTATATTTTAATAGTTTTCGGCTAAGGTTGTCTTGTCTTTTTAGATATTTTCTTATATTCCTTATTTCCAGCACGGCCCCCTATCTACGTCTATATATTATTTGTTTTGACGAATTCACAGTATCTGTTGCGGAACATATAATGTGTTAATAGGGTACATTCGTTGAGTATAAGAAACTTTTGAAGACGCTATTTATTTTTCAAGTTACACGAGGGCCGTGCTGAAAACGTTTGGCTGGCACGGCCCCCTTTTTTTGCATATTTCTTCAAAAGTACAGAGGTACATTGAAAAAGAAACCGGTACATATACTCCTAGAGGCGAGTACATTGCATTGGTGCACACCTAATTCACCAATTCTGGGGGGCCGTGCTGGGAAAACGTACATGGAGCCAGTTTCGTTCAAATAATATTAATGGTCAAATACCACTGCTGAATATGTCATAAATGTTTATCTATGTGTATATAGTATTGTTTATTAGACACTTATCATTAACCTACTAGGTACCGCTAAGTAACCTCTGGGCGTTATTATTCTAAGCCTCTGCGTTACAGGTATGTATCACAGAGTACTTTTATATATATGGAAGTATGTATGCTGAAATATGCACTTGTAACTTGGTTCTCGGTAAAATATTGCAACTTGTAGGTGAACATTCAAAGTAGCTTTATTATTAATATAGATCGCTTTCAGTTAGGAATATTCTACCTAATTTTCTCTGACAATGTCGTATTTTATCTCATATTTATTATGGCAAATAATCTGCTTAGGTTTTGTTTACATTGTCATCCTCATATCAAAAATAGAGGTTTGCATCGGAGCAATGAGTACCGGAGAATCACCGGTTATTGTCCGGTGAAATTATTCGGTAAAACCACCGAAGAATAACCGATTGATCACCGGTTTTATTGGAGCAGTATTTTTTAAAGGTGATTTAAATAAAAAGAAGGTTTATTATTCAATATTCTTCTATATTTTATAATATTTAGTTATTATTTCTTATTTGCTTCTTTTCTATAACAATATTTCGGACATTAACTCAAAGCACTGACCAAATAGGTTACTCAAAGCGTGCCTGTCCATTTATATGATTCATTTCACTTCCTACTAATTTCCCAAATGACTCGTTGCAATGTGTATGATTATTCCCCATATTTTCGGTTTAAGTTCCTATTTCACTATAAACACACATCGTCACACACAAACATCGTCGTTTGCGGAAATTAATATAAAAATGTACATAGAAACGCATTTTTCAGATATCAATCATAACTGGGATAATGGGGCGGATTTTTGTTTGAATACCGTTTTTGACAAGCACAGGACCGTTTGTTGTGGCGACACTTGGGGGAGGCCCATGTCCAGCAGTAGACGTCCTTCGCCTGATATGATGATGATGACCATTTTTAAGTAATAAAACTTCAAAATAACTTTAATTTCGGTAGTCGGTCTTTGGTTTTTTGGAAAATGTTTTGTTATTTTTTACTTTTTAGCGGTAGGTACCCCAGACATAACAACACCACAGGAAAGCAAAAATACACAATTTCGTTTACATGGATGATTTTTCAACATATTTTGTCCAGCTATTTGGATTTAAAAACCAAACTACAGAACCAATTTTGATAAAGTTTCAATGGGACTAATCAAGAAGTATATCCTTTCACATAAAACAAAAATTTTTCAAATTGGTTCATAAATGACGGAGATATGAGGGAACAAACACGAAAAAAATAAAAAAATAATCGAATTGAGAACCTCCTCCTTTTTTGAAGTCGGTTAAAAATGAATGGAAACTGTATTTTTTTATTAGCAAACCCATTTAGCAAACAATATTCATTTTTGTCATAGGTTTATAATTCCAACGCATCAACCGGAGATCACCGGTAAATCACCGGAGATCGCCCAATCACCGGTGAATTTCACCGGTACTCAAAATTCCGCTCCGGTGCAAAACTCTAATCAAAAATCGACTGACAGTGACATGTCAAGTTTACTTTTTTTACGGTGTGTTCGCTTGATTTTTGGAAAGGTGTGTTCGTTTTATGCGTAAATTCACACATAAATAAAAAATGATTTCTCTCAAAATTGGAGGTCTTTAAAAATGTATGATAGTATTAGAACAGTTCGTTTTTGATATGTATATCCATTATTATTTAAGTTATCCTGGTTAGAATTTGTGATGATTAAAAAACCATGTCTGGACAAATCCTGTTAGTCAGTTTAATTTTTCGCCTCGCGGTGTCGAACCTTAAACGTGTTGGACGTTTAGTCAGTTTTAAATTTTAAACTGGATAATTGACTTTAAACGCACCCCAGTGTGTTCTGTGAATCCGTGCGGTGCGTCTTTCATCAACTTTCTCATGCATCTGTCAGCAGTCAGCAGTGTCACTCAGTACACTAGTTTCAGCAAGGTTATTTTTGTTTTACGAATTTTGGTCCCACTTATATATTTTTAAGTTAAACTAAACATTAAAAGTGGAAAGCTGAATTAAAAATAAATGGTCTGATATAACCAGCTATACAGAATTATTGGTATAACCTTTATTATTTGCAGGTAAACAATGGCAACAAACTACGCTAAATATTCTCAATTAATAAAGGCATCGACGAACTATGCACGTCGCATGCAGCGCTTGTCTAACAGGATCTTCGGCGAGGTCGCAATACCCACTAATTCTAAGTCTATGAAAGTGGTTAAAATGTTCTCTGCACGGCCGCTGCACAGTAACGAGGAGATCATTCACTACTACCCGCGACACGTCGAGACTCACGGCTTGATGCTGAAGCTACGGGAGTACGGTTTGTTTCGCGACGAGCACCAGGACTTCAAAGATGAGATGAAGAGGCTGCGGGAGCTCCGTGGCAAGGTCAAAGTGTGGAGGAGGAAGCTCGAACAAAAAGCTGAATAAATACATATTTCTGACAGTGTGGGTCATGATACAAGTCTAGTGTTGTTGTCTAGCTGTCAACTGTATCATTGCCATCTGAACTGCTTGTTGGTGGGTATTTACCCTTTACCATATGGTGGTTGTCACTTATTAGAAATGCCTGTATTAGTTGTAGTTATTTAGATTTACTGTAATTATTACTTGTAAATAAAACATTTTATTTTAAATAAAACTATTATTATGCTATCAACAAAAACTAAACATGAGTTATTTTCTTAGAATAGTGCATTTCCTTATATGGGACTGTATTACCCGTGTACATTGTGACATAAATGAAAAACAGCATGAACAGCACCCCGGGCAGCAGCATCGTTACGAAGTAGTACCAGAGTGGAAGATGTCTTGTTTTCTGAACGAGATATAATCTTTTTGTATGAAAAGATTGGTTGCGACTGATGGAAATGATATCAAAATAATCTTTCATCCATTTGTACACTCTGTAACAAGTTATTTTATTAATAAGATATTGGAGAAATTTAATATTAAATTGGTTGGATTTGACAAATTCAAATTCAAATTATTTATTTCAAATAAACCATTCACAGGCACTTTTGAATTGTCAAGGTCGGTCAGTCAAAAAGATGAAGCTATTTGCACGTTCCAAAGTGTAGATCTCTATGGAGAAGAAAGTGCAAGAAACTCCACGGACACTCTTTTAAATTATTTTTCTTTACAATTTTATGGTTACATCATTCCTGTTGAAATTATACAAACATATATGTGAGAACGATGTAAAAAGAAATGCACGTTAAAGTATCCGGAGTAAAAAAATAAAAATCAACAACAAATTAAAATAACAAATCATTAAAATAAACCGTGGCAGCCGAGAGATGACCAGTCCAAACTGACGGCGTCCGTTCACGAACATGACGCACGCGCTAGCACCATTCGGCTCAACCATATTTAAGGGAGCCAAATGACCCAACACATGCGCCACCATCAGTGACAGTGTGGGATCCTCCCATTCAAAGGTATTTACACCCTGGTCTGCAAACCTTTATTACTGTTCTGGCGTTACGTGACCAACCATGCGCACACAGCGCATCTTCCGTTAGATATGCGTCCACCCACGCTTACCTACAAACTCAGAATACAGAACAAACCAGTGTGTTCAATCACATTTGTACAGTTCGCGTCAAATAACTGTGTCCCTCTGAAGTTGGCTACGAGTGGCTGCGTAGTAGTCAAAATTACGAACAAACTGCAACTGCGCATGCGCAAGAGACATGGGGGCGGGGATTATGGCGGCGCGATTTTATGTCTCAGTCGCTCGTTTACGTTCGATGCATGCTTGCGTCCTGCTTGCTCCCTACGTGACTGCACCTGCGCCATCTTTGCAAATGGCTACCTTCAGAGGGGCAAAGTTATTTGACGCGAACTGTACACATGTGCATTGTGTAAAAAATAACCCGCGCCTTAAAATTACCTCTTTTACGGTAAAATTAAAATAACTATTTAGCAGGCAGTGGGGGGGGGGCGGGGCACAACTTGACTACGCGCGCGTCGGACATCCCAGACCAATTGGAAATTGACTAATTGACAATTAAATAATAATAATAATAAATCGTTTATTCAGGACAAACACAAATTTTAAATACACCCACCAAACTGCGTAACAGTTTGTCGGCGGGAAAAAAAAACCACGAACGTACCAAAAATGAACCACGCCATTCCGGTCTCGTTTACACTGCCTCACTCTTTTGAGCGCGTTGACGGTTTCTGGTTTCTTCTGTATTCTGAGTCTACAAAATATTGATGAACCAAATACTTCAGTCAAATGTAAGAAATCTGAAGGTCTTGCATATTTTGCTGCAATGACTCTTGAACAGAGAGCAGAAATAATCGGAGAGAGAAATATTGTGCATTGGCAGAGAGATTATCTATATTTGTGCAAAAATACCGCGCCCCCGCGGTTGATCGCTAGTGCGTTAGGGCGCTTACAATCTACTACAATAATAATTACACTAAGACAAAAATGTGTCTGTTACCCGTGCGGTTTGAGCTTGAGCCGGATCTTGGTGGCGTTGGCGTGGCCGTCCAGGTAACCGTAGGGCCGCACCACGACGGCCAGCGCCAGGTCGAACCAGGGGTGCATCACCACATAGACCACCTGCCGCGTGCTGGTCATGTCCCAGGTGCCTGGTGCGCAAGGCTAGTCTTAGGTGCTGTGTTGTGTAAGTATTTCCTACTTCTCTCAGAAGACTTCTAATAAAAGTTATTTCGTAAGTAATCTAAACGCGGCGAGGGCTAAGCTAACCCTTTCTTTTTCGTTACTCTCCTAACCTTTTAACCGCCGGGCGTTGGGCGTGGGGGCACGACAACAGCTGATCTATAGTCGGGTGGTTAAAAGGCTAACCGAACCCTTCGCTTCGCTAAGAAATATCCTTCGTTAGATAAAGCGAGAAAGATGACAATATGCGGGTTTTGTCTAGTGAAGAACGTTCCAGGCTCCTACGGAACTGCCAAGGTTGCGGATTTTCACCGCGGCCCTGGAACGCAAAAGGCATTAGGAGGATCGCGGATAGGTTTTAGTCAGTAAGGGTCTGACACTCCCTCCCGCTCCACCCAGAGCAGAAGGAGTCATTTTATGATTTCCCATCCATAAAAAAGGCACATACGGAAGCATAAAATTCATGTCTTGGCATATGTTTGGAAAACCGGTATCAATTCATAATCAATTTTATATCAATTTAGCGATTTGGACAAGTGTCTCAGATTCACATAGGTCGACTGGAAAGTCCTGACTTACAGACACGAGTCAACATATCGACAAACTTGTCAAAATCGTCTGATGGCAGCGACGCGGTGAGTATCTAGTCAAGTGCTCACCATTGGCCAGGCGCTCGCAGCTGCCGCCCACGGCGAGCTGCTGCGCGGTGAGGTTGCGGGTCGGCGCGGTGGCCAGGCAGCGCGCGCGCGCCACCAGCACATCGCGCGTGTAAAGCGCGCCGGCGCAGCGCCGCCAGCCGCTCCGCGTCGCCACGCAGATGTCCATCCTGTTCCCGCCCTGGAGCCCGTACAGCGAGTCCAGCAGCTCATCTCTTCTGGCCAGTGCGCCACCCGCTATCACTACGACGCAGACGATCTTGACCCACATTATTTGAAGCCCCGCAAATCTCACTGACTGACAGACGCGACATGTTAAATTTGTTTCGAAGTTTTCGTGCGGCCAGTGTGCCGAGTGTGCCCGCTATTGTAAAAAGTTAAGTTTCAGTTACCTTGATAGGTATTATGCTTGAAGCTTGAATTTAATGAATGACTGATGTTTACAAATAAATATTCTGATTAGGCAGATATGAATAAATGAAAAAAAAAACATCTTATCGAATTGGTTTTACATGCTACGCGTGTAGGTAAAAATTTAACTATGTTAACGAAAAAAATGATTTACTACCTACTATTTAAACGTATTTACTTCGAATCAGGGTAGAGGGTGGGGCAGGCGCCTCACCTTGCCCCACCGTGGGTACGCCCATATATAAATGAACTCTCTGTTCCTTCACTCGTAATAGGAGTCAGCAAAATTACTTTATTAGTCATCATCATCATCATTAGTAGAGGTAATTTTGTTGATTTATGCAGGAAAGCTGAGAACTAAAAGAGCATACAATGCAACAGCGGGCGAAGCAAACTTGAAAATTTTTGCACTCCACCTCGGACAGGTTTCATAGTATCACCCGACAAAAAAGAAGGTGGGGTGGAAGTGTCAACCCTAACTGCAGAATAGCTCAAGATCTAAGGAAATTTTTGCACCCCAACTCAGAAAGGCTTTAAGTACCTAGGTATATAGGTACAGGTATACCTATTCTTTTGATCATTCGTAATTTAAAATATAATACCTAGTCAATGGAAAACATCACACATTATCCTTATTCACAAGAAAGGCCAAAAAGAAGATTTAGGTAACTATAGACCCATAGGCTTGCTATCAAATATCTATAAAGTATTCTCAAAAGTTATCTTAGAGAGAATAAGCAAAAAGCTTGACGAAAACCAACCTCGGAACAAGCTGGCTTCAGACAATTTACTACCCTAGATCATATTCACACAGTGAATCAAATAACAGAAAAATACAAAGAGTATATGTACCTACAACAAAAACCTTTATATGGCATTTATTGATTACTTCAAAGCTTTCGACTCCATTAGTCATGAAGCCATCTGGGAAAGCCTAGAGAAACAAGGAATAGGTACCCTCAATTTACACCAAAATTTTAATAAACATATACTCATATAACGAAGCAAGGGTACAACTTGATACCATTGGAAAAAAGTTCGAAATACAGAGAGGTGTGAAACAAGGCAATCCCCTATCACCAAAACTCTTCTCAGCTGTTCTGGAAAGCATCTTTCGCAATCTGAACTGGAGCGACTATGGCCTTAACATTGACGGGGTAAAATTGAACCATTTGAGATTTGCGGACGACATAGTCCTAATCGAAGAAAATCCCATACCTACACCTAGAGAAAATGATAAAAACACTAAAAGAAGAAAGTGCAAAAGTCGGCCTAGTCATGAACAGAGACAAAACTAAACTGTTGACTAACTCCACACCAACAACCATCCAAGTAGACGGACAGCCTCTCGAGTAGGTATGTAAATGAATACATCTATTTAGGACAGACAATCTCCAATGAAGACCAAACCACAAAATAAATTAATAGAAGAACAGCTAACGGATGGAAGAAGTACTGGTGACTAAAATAAATTTTTAAATGCAATGAGTTCAGCATGTCAATAAAAAGGAAAGTCTTCAACACCTGCGTACTCCCGGTCATTACTTATGGGTGTGAGACCTGGTCATTTACTAAACATCACAGAGAAAAGCTAGAACGATGTCAAAGAGCTATGGAAAGGAGCATGACAGGAATAAGAAAACAGGAGAAAGTGAGAAGTACCACAATTAGGGAAAAAACCAAAGTTACTGACATGCTCACACACATAGACAGGCAGAAGTGGAGATGGTCTGGGCACACGATTCGGGACACACTTAACAAATGGAGCTCTATTGTCTCAGACTGGTACCCTAGAGACGGCAAACGCAGCAGAGGACGCCAACAAATGAGATGGGAGGATGACCTGAAACTGACTGCTGGCCACCACTGGAGAAGGGTGGCAAAAGATCGAACCCAATGGAAATCGTTAGAGGAGGCCTATGCCAAGAGGCACACTGAATCCTACTAATATTATAAACTAGCTACTACCAGCGGTTTCGCCCGCGTGAATATCGGAAATAGGAAGGTTTCCTGATTTGTATCGTACATTTTTTACTCGGAAACACCTACCCTACACTACCCAACCTTACACTACCCTACCCTACATCTACACTACACCTACCCTACATCTACCCTACCTACATAATTTATACCAGCCCAAAAAATATTATGACATGTTTCTGGTCTCCTGGTACCTACTTTTGAATCCTTAGTGCTCACATTTCCAGCCCCGGCAATACTTTCACATGTTTCTGGTCTCCTGGTACTTGATGTTTTTGGTCTCCTGGTACTTGATGTTTTTGGTCTCCTGGTACTTGTGAATCTGTAGTACTAAGGCAGCAGCGGCTCTGAATTTCCACTTCCTCCTCAGTCTTCATTGATCCATGCCACTACTTACCGGAATAAAAAGCAGCATATGTCTCATTCCAGGATATGAACTACATGTGTGCCAAATTTCATCCAAATCCCTTCAGCCGTTTTTGCCTGATTGTTACACAAACATACATTGTTGACGGGAGCGAAGCCGCGGTAGACAGCTAGTTAAGAGATATTTTGTAAATAGCATAAGAAGACATGAATGAACCTATCAATTCAGTTCCAAAGGCTTTACTATTATTACTAGCTTCTACCAGCTGCGGCTTCGCCCGCGTGAATATCGGAAATAGCAAGGTTTCCTGATTTGTATTGTAAATTTTTTTACTCAGGAAACACCCACCCTACACCTACCTTACACCTACCCTACACCGACCCTATACCTACCCTACACCTACCTTACACCTACCCTACACCTACCCTACACCTTCCCTACACCTTCCCTACACCTACCCTACCTACATAATTATACCAGCCCAAAAATACTATGACATGTTTCTGGTCTCCTGGTACTTGATGTTTCTGGTCTCCTGGTACTTGATGTTTCTGGTCTCCTGGTACTTGATGTTTCTGGTCTCCTGGTACTTGTAAATCTGAAGTACTAAGGCAGCAGCGGCTCTGAGTTTCCACTTCCTCCTCAGTCTTCATTAATCCATGCCACTTACCGGGATAAAAAGTAGCCTATTTTTTATTCCAGGGTATGAACCACATGTGTGCCAAATTTCATCCAAATCCCTTCAGCCGTTCTTGCCTGATTGTTACACAAACATACAAACTTTCACCTTTATAATATTAGTAGGAAGAAACTCAGTAGGAGGCCGGAGTTCGGAAGTTTGTGGTATGACACCCCCGTGCCTCAGAAAGCACGTAAAACCGATGGTGCTGCGCCCGAGTACTATGCGACTTTACCCAACTTGGGAATCGAACCCAAGATCCCGCTCTCTCGGCAGTAGTTTGTGATCCAGACCATCAATAAAACCATGAATCCTATCTATCCTATCCTGAAGATAGGCTACTTTTTATCCCGGTAAGTGGCATGGATTTACGGAGACTGAGGAGGAAGTGGAAACTCAGAGCCGCTGCTGCCTTAGTAGTTCAGATTTTCAAGAACCAGGAGACCAGAAACATCAAGTACCAGGAGACCAGAAACATGTCATAGTATTTTTGGGCTGGTATAATTATGTAGGTAGGGTAGGTGTAGGGAAGGTGTAGGGTAGGTGTAAAGTAGGTGTGGGGTGGGTGTTTCTTGAGTAAAAAATTTACAATACAAATCAGGAAACCTTGCTATTTCCGATATTCACGCGGGCGAAGCCGCAGCTGGTAGAAGCTAGTCCTACTAATATTATAAAGGTGAATGTTTGTTGTATGTTTGTGTAACAATCAGGCAAAAACGGCTGAAGGGATTTGGATGAAATTTGGCACACATGTAGTTCATAACCTGGAATAAAAAATAGGCTACTTTTTATCCCGGTAAGTGGCGTGGATTAATGAAGACTGAGGAGGAAGTGGAAACTCAGAGCCGCTGCTGCCTTAGTACTTCAGATTCACAAGTACCAGGAGACCAGAAACACGTCATAGTATTTTTGGGCTGGTATAATTATGTGGGTAGGGTAGGTGTAGGGTAGGTGTTAGGTAGGTGTAGGGTAGGTGTAAGGTAGGTGTAGGGTAGGTGTAAGGTAGTTGTAAGGTAGGTGTAAGGTAGGTTTAGGGTAGGTGTAAGGTAGGTGTAGGGTAGGTGAAAGGTAGGTGTAGGGTAGGTGTTGGGTAGGTGTAAGGTAGGTGTAGGGTAAGTGTAAGGTAGGTGTTGGGTAGGTGTAGGGTGGGTGTTTCCTTAGTAAAAAATGTACAATACAAATCAGGAAACCTTGCTATTTCCGATATTAACGCGGGCGAAGCCGCAGCTGGTAGAAGCTAGTATATAATAAACCATATTATTATGAAACTGAACAGCGTTATGAATCTATCTGATTATATATTTCGCTATCTATATGTAGTACTCAAGTATTAGTTTGGAATATCGAACCGTCATCATTCGAGTGATTTCTCGCAAGAGTTCGCTCCAGTTCCGCTTGATATGTGTACAACTTGGCTAGACACATTTGTCCGGGCCCCAAGTCTGCTATTTTTATAAATTCGTCATTCCAACACAATCCCGTTGTCATTTTGCTATAAGTTCGTAATCTGCTTAATTCATAATGGTCGATCATTGGTCGGTCAATAGTCTCGTAATAGAATCGTGGTACTAAATATTTCAATGTCTTAGAAAAGCAATGACTGCATAATAACGTTCTAATGGTAGGTCACTGATCGACGCAACTGTTAAATTTTAGCAGATTACCGCATACGTCTGTCATTCATTTTTCATTATGTACGTGATTACCATTTTATGACATTTATTTCGATGGAGTGTCAGTGGTTGACCATTGAAAAGTCATAATGACGCTTTTATATTATTAGTAGATTACCAAACTTGTCAAAATCAACATTATGAAATCAATGATAGACTATTCTGACACTATTGTAATAGCAGACTTGAGGCCCAGGTTCTTCTGATCCTTGAAGGTCGCATGAGATGTTGCCAGAAATAAAATATACGAAAAAATAGCCATCATTTATTTGATTACAAAATCTTTTGTCAGGAAATAAATTGCTACATAAAATATATATAAACAAGAAATGCCTCAACTGTTTAACGACTCGCTGAGCGCGCGGCGCCGCTCGCTCGTGACGTCACAAGCCAGCCGCGCCGCGCCGCTTACTACAGACAAACTCATATGTTGTGAAAACATGTACTTACTAAAGTCCTTAACATTAACTTTTACATTATTCAGTTCAAAATCTAAATTTATATAAGAAATTAAACTATATACTTAAGCCACAGACAACCTAGACGAAAACATATTGTATCGGTAGAATCGAATAAATAAACGGAAATAATTCATCGTTCCGCAATACATTGGTTGTATAAAATGAATTAGTAGCGAGTGTGCGGTGTAAGCTCTGCTGCGCTCCGTGCGCTCTGTGCGCTTTGTCCGCAGAGTGCGAGCGAGCGGTGTAAGCTCTGTGCGCTCTGTCCGCACAGTGCGAGCGAGTGGTGTAAGCTCTGTACGCTCTGTCCGCACAGTGCGAGCGAGCGGTGTAAGCTCTCCTGCGCTCTGTCCGCACAGTGCGAGCGAGCGGTGTAAGCTCTGTGCGCTCTGTACGCAGAGTGCGAGCGAGCGGTGTAAGCTCTGTGCGCTCTGTCCGCACAGTGCGAGCGAGCGGTGTAAGCTCTGCTGCGCTTTGTCCGCACAGTGCGAGCGAGCGGTGTAAGCTCTGTGCGCTCTGTCCGCACAGTGCGAGCGAGCGGTGTAAGCTCTGCTGCGCTCTGTCCGCACAGTGCGAGCGAGCGGTGTAAGCTCTGTGCGCTCTGTCCGCACAGTGCGAGCGAGCGGTGTAAGCTCTGCTGCGCTCGGTCCGCACAGTGCGAGCGAGCGGTGTAAGCTCTGCTGCGCTCTGTGCGCACAATGCGAGCGAGTGGTGTAAGCTCTGCTGCGCTCTGTGCGCTCTGTCCACACAGTGTGAGCGAGCGCTGTAAGTTCTGCTGCGCTCTGTCCGCACAGTGCGAGCACGCGCACAGCGGGCACTGCGCGTGCAACCGGTCAACTGTACTCGAGGCGGTGTTCCTAATGTAAACCACTAAGTATATGAAAGGCGCGAGACCCCTAAGCGAAGCGATTTGTAGAAAACTTGCCAGCTTTAAATATATTTTTCGTATTTCTATTTCGTATTTAATTGTTACGCTATTATCACATCTCATAAAAAGTTTTTTTTTTGTAAAAAAATTGAATGAGATACACAGTTATAATATAATGTTGTCGACAGGTGCGCTCCGCTCGCGCGCACACTGACCGCGGTGCGGCTGCCGGTCCCGCACACTGACCGCGCTGCGGCTGCCGGTCCCGCACACTGACCGCGCTGCGGCTGCCGGTCCCGCACACTGACCGCGCTGCGGCTGCCGGTCCCGCACACTGACCGCGCTGCGGCTCCCGGTCCCGCACACTGACCGCGCTGCGGCTGCCGGTCCCGCACACTGACCGCGCTGCGGCTCCCGGTCCCGCACACTGACCGCGCTGCGGCTGCCGGTCCCGCACACTGACCGGCTCTCTCTGAGCGAACAGGTCAGCGCGTGTCGTGTGTGCGTGTGACACTACACGACACAGCGCTGAACCTTGTGAGAGACTTGGTGTCGCCGCAGTGACCACACCGAGATAACTAATTGTGAAACGTGCAGCAGTGTCGAGTGAGCGATGCGCTGCGCACGCGCACCTCGCTGCGTGCTGTACGTTATATAAACGCCGACCGAATAGTTACAGCAGGTACATTGTGTGAGCTTGAATTTCGCTAACTTTTATACCTATACAGTTATATACAATGTCAGAGGCCAGGGAACCCCTATACGTTAGAGTGTTATTATTAATCTTATGTATATCTAGTGAGAACTCTTCTACTTATGTGAGCTTTGTGATTCGTTAAAGTATGTAGGGTAATGATTCTTATTCTTATTTATTACAATTTCAAATAACATAAGAGTAATCTAAGTTTCATTTCATAGTCTTTCAAATTAGCGAAGTTCAAGTCGTATCACGCATCGTAAGCATAAAAATTACCAAAAAAATATAGAATTTCATCGTATGGTCGAATCGATCGTAAGGTGTGGGGCTGGGTGGCTGGGTGGCTGGGTGGCTGGGGGCTAGCTGCCTAGGTGTAGTCGTTGAAGTCGTCGATGGCGACGCGGTGCGCCAGGTCGGGCGGGCCGGCGTAGGGCTCCGGCGCGCGCGCAGCCGCCGCCAGCCGCTCGGCCTGCGCGCGCACGCGGAGGCGCTTGATGAGGCGCAGGCGCTCCAGCGAGTTGGACGCGTACGGCGCGCCGCCCAGCTTCAGCGACTGCGAGATGTGCGACGCCAGCTGCATACACATATTACATTATATTCTTTGTTAAACATTATTCTCCAAGCGAGGTTTATAATAGTGTCACACGAATGTTTTAATATTGTTTGTAATTATTAGCTGTAAGTCCTCCATGTAGTAAAATAAATAACATATTTAATTATGGCTCATCAAAAATAAAATTTAATATAATACAGCGTGTAAGGGACATCGACGCACAAACGCCATGAGTTCAGGACATGATTCTAAACCCCCCCGCGTTGGGATTTTCCGTCGGCTTTTTCCTCATTTTTCAATTATTTTCAGCTGTTTTTTTTACTTTAGATTGTTCATAATCGTTATTCTTACCTAACCCAACGTGATTTCAATTAAAAAAAACAATTAACTCACTTCTTTCACTAAAAAGAGCAATGTAAATAAAACTAGTTAGGCATCTGCTCAGCTGTTTTGTAAAAAAGGTCAACGTCATCTTGCCTAGTTGTAACACACTAACCCGTATGCATGTGTGTGTAGCGTCAAACATACCGTCTAGATAATACTGCCCATACGAAAAAACACGTATCTGCACAAAGCGGGGTAACCGATTTCCGACATTAACTAAATAACTTAAGGTCGGAAATAGGTTACTAAGTTTTGTCACTAAAGAACTTTTTAGTTTGGTGATAGTTCGTAGTGCGGCGTCCTTTTGAACACAATGCCGCCAAAAGTCGGCGAAGTCAAAGGAATGTTTAAAAAACCTTTCTTTTAAATTTAGCCGATTTTTTAATGGATTTTTATGTCAGTTTCTTGAAGACCTTGATAGCGAACGAGTGTGTTATTTTTGCAAAATTCGGGAATTCGGGACATGACGTGAGACAAAATAAGTTTTCGATTGATACCTACCTAGCAAAACTAATTCTGCGTTTGTGTCTGTTACTGTTTGCTTTTGTGAGTGTGATTTAAAAATGTAATCAGGATTTAAAGATTACTACAGTGCCCAAGAATACGGTAATATGCTAATGTGTTATGTATGGCGAAGCACGAGCAAGCAGGCGGCGGCGGCGAGCAGTTTGAATCCTATCTGTTTAGGGGTGAGTTAGCTAGTTCATTAGTTTATACCTACATCATTACCGGATGTCAATGTACATAGGTACTTAAAACCTTTTTTTTATCAATCCTTATCGGAATCGTGATTTAAAGAGACTAAGCTTAAGGCTCCTCCATTTCTCTTAACTTCTGCATAAACAAGTTCCTACCATCAGTAGGTTAGGTATATCGGAGTGATTAAAATGAGTTTATGTGATATTATTGCGGTCGGCGATATTCGTAGGTAAGTACTTGCATTCAAAGTAGCCTTAGTAGGTAGTTCATTAGATAATACCTACGTTACCAGATCTTAATGTGCTTCTAAGCTTATCGAAATCCTTATCAGAATAGTGGTTATACGAGACTGAGCTTATGGCTCCTTTTTTTTTCTCTTAACTTCTGCTTAAACATGTTCCTACCATCAGTCGGTAGATATTTTTGAGTGATCAAAATGATTTTATGTGATATTATTGTTGTCGGCAATACGCGATATGCGTAGGTACCTACATTAAAGCGCAGCACGGCGGCGACACAGACCAGGGCCCCAAGTCTGTTATTTTTTATAAATTCGTCATTCCAACACGATCCGATTGCCATTTTGATATTAGTTCGTAATCTGCTAAATTCATAATGGTCGATCATTGGTCGGTCAATAGTCTCGTAATAGAATCGTGGTTTTAAATATTCAATGTCTTTGAAAAGCAATGACTGCACAATGACGTTCTAATGGTAGGTAAAATTTTGACAGTTCTTTCGATCACGAAAGAACTGTCAAAATTTTAGCAGATTACCGCATACGTCTGTAATTCATTTGTCATTATGTACGAGATTACCATTCTATGCCATATCTTCCAATGGAGTGTCAGTGGTTGACCATTGGAAAGTCATAATGACGCTTTTATATTTGTAGATTACCAAACTTGTCAAAAACAACAATTATGAAGTCAATGATAGACCATTCTGACACTATTGTAATAGCAGACTTGAGGACCAGTGTATGTGTGTTTGCAAGACGTGTAGATGTAGACAGTGACGTACTACGTTAACCACGTACAACGCTCTCGCGCGTTTAGATCGCGTTGTTCTCGATACATTGCGCGCTCGAAAATGTCAATTTCTGTAACGGATCATTAGCGAGATTAATGACTTTCACAATTTGTTTAGTGGCATTAGGTGTAGTCTTTTCGTGAAGTTTGCGTTACGATGTCCCTGACGCCCTGTATATCGTAAAACAACAACTAATAACAATTCGTCATTTAACATGGGTGTGGTATGGTGCCCGAGCCACAGACGAACTAGTCGGAGCCCGTAGTGTACCTTTTGATTCATTTTGATTTTCACCATATGCCGAAATAATTTTTTTCCTTATTTATTTGATAATATGCTTAAATTGATTACATTCAAATAGTATTATAAGAAAGATGCAGATATGATATTTATCAATATTTTTTGTGGCTAAAATTAAAAAAAAAACATAGTAAAAGGGCCAGTGACATTTATAATAATTACAAATTAAAAGTAACGTGAAACGGAACGTATTTTAAAATACCAATGAGTGTGTAGTGACGTCACTCCAGTTAAGTATTAGTCCAAGATCCGCAGGGCTTACACGTGACTTATTTTCTCAGTGACAGAATGTCCATACATTTTGTCAGTCTATCCATTTAGAGTAGTGTTAGTGTAATTTCAACGTACGCAATACGTCTGCTAGCTCGGTACGACGGACAATTTTTTTTAGTAATGTATAGATCAATACTTGCTAATATAATAAAGCTGAAAAGTTTGTTTGTTTGAACGCGCTAATCTCGGGAACTACCAGTCGGATTTGGAAAAGTATTTTGTATGGGTAGATACTTAGATAGCCAAGTTTATAGGAAGGCTATATGGGAACGGGGAAAACCGGCCAAGGGTGATTCGGACTCGCGCACTAAGGGTTCCGTACATTATCCATGAAAAACGACTAAAAAAAATCTCGTTTGTTTCACATTAATCAAAATAAATATTTAAGGGGGACCCTTAAATATTTATTTTATTTTAATTTAGTAATTTATTTTAAATTGAATATAATATAACTAAATATTCTGTGAATATTTCAAGCGCCTACCTGTTGCGGACTGTTGCCATTATATCGAGCAAAAACGATACAAAAATCACGTTTGCTGTATGGGAACCCCCTTAAATATTTTATTTATTTATTTATTCATCACTTACAACTATTATTTTATTCTGTTTTATTTGTTGTTATAGCGGCAACAGACACATCATCTGTGAAAATTTCAACTGTCTTACTATCACGGTTCCCCTGGTGACAGACGGACGGACAGCGGGTCGCGTTTTACTCTTTGGGTACGGAACCCTAAAAATGAGAATGCTTTAATTTGTTGCCTAAATAGTGGTTTTAAACTGTCAGTTCAAATATTCGCGCGAAAACGGACGATGACGTCACTCTTGTCTGTCCCTGGTCAAGAACTGTCATAGAGCAAGAGCCCAGTGCTTCCAGACCGTAAGTAAGTAACAATATGTGTGGGATACAATAATGTTAGTGTGCAGGTACTGTGAACACACGCACACCTGCTAGCTTGGGCCGACGCGGCGGCAATTTAAAAGTATCATCATCAGTTGCTAAAGTCATAAAACGACTGGATCTCTTTCACGATTTTATGTATTTTTATAAATATTATTATTTTCTCGTTTATTCATTTATATAGGTACCTACCGTTTGCATTTTTAAATATTTCTATAAAAACAATTTAAAAAAAACATTTAGAAATATAAAAAATAGTAGTCCGCGCTACCGGTGGTTAGGGCTCCAGAGAAAGGAACCTCCTCACAATACGAGCCGTATCGAGGAGTACTGCCTTGTCCTTTACCCAACTGCGCAACGCCAGCTTCGACAGATGGTCGTCGAAGCTTTTGGCCATCAGGCCATTGGCCGTAACGACCATCGGCACAATGACAGCCGAGTCCACATTCCACATGTCGACAACCTCGTGTGCTAAGTAGGGAATGCAATCCCGACTCGAGATCGTAAAGTCGAGATCCCTCGGGATTAGAAATGTCTGCCCGTCTACTTGAAATAATCACATTACTGAATACGATGAAAACTGCTTGTTTGTGATAGTGAGGTTAATTAAAACAAAATATTATTTGAAATAAAACAAAAGCCTTCATCCTTTAATATTACTAACTAAATAATTAACAGTTTTACTAACATGAACAAATGAACATAATCAAAACAAAAGTAGGTATAGTATATCTCAAAGAGATTAAAAAGTAGTTACGGGTGATTTTGAAAGTAACTTCTTAAAAAACAAAGTGTATCAAGAATACCTACTATGTGCTAACCGGCATCTAATATCCGTTGCAATGTAGCCAGCTGCTGAGAATGCCCTCTCCGACTGGTTGGCAACAGCGTGACTAAGCAATTATATGCAAACTGCAAAAATCTCCCCCTTGTTCCTTCACACTCAAATAAATCCATTTCTTTTTTTATTACTGACTCTAATTTATCTAAGCTAAGCATCGCCGACCATTGCCGCCCAATCCCGTCAATCTCGAACGGGATCTCGTCATATTATGCTTCGGGATTGATCCCGAAAAATTACACGGGATCTCGCGAGATCGGGGTTGCATTCCCTAGTGCTAAGTCAAGATACTTGATTGGTTTTTCTTTCTCAGCTTTCACGAGGTTCTCGTCATGTGGAATGGTAACATCGATTATCATTGTGCGGCGCGCTAATCGGTCTATCACCACTATATCGGGCTTGTTAGCGATGATAGTCCTATCAGTGATGATAGACCGATCCCAGTACAACGTGACTTGGTCATTTTCGAGAACTGGGTCGGGCACATACTTGTAATACGGTACCTCAGAATCCACAAGTTTGTATTTCAAAGCAAGTTGCTGGTGAATAAGTAATCCTGGCCACTTGGTTATGCCTGTGCAAGTACTCGCCGTTAGCCAGACGAGAAAAACCAGAGATAATATGTCTGATGGACTCACCCGGACGGTGACATGCCCGACACACGTCAACTATCCCGTCCTTTATAATATGCCTCCGGTAGCTGTTCGTCAAGATAACTTCGTCCATAATTGCACAAACAAAACCTTCAGTTTCTCCGAAGAGGTCACCGAAACGTAGCCACGCCACGGACGCCGGGAAATCTACGTCGGACCCATAAAGAGCCCGATAGAAGCGCCCGTGAAGCTCCTTGCCTTTCCATACCTCCTTGCGGTCATCTGTAGTAAGTATCACAGGTTTGCGCCAGTTCTCTTTAGCCATGGACAACGGGGTGAGTCCCTTGTCCACTGCGACCACATCTCGGTGCATACCCACATCGGCTTTGAGAAAATATTCTCTGAGACTGCACATCTCGCGGTTGTGGAGCCTTAGCATTTAAAAAGCCACGACCTCCACACTTCCGCGAGATGTACAGTCTCATCACCAACGATCGTGGGTGATGCATCCGGTTTGCAGTCAGCAGTGTACGGACCCTCCTATCCAGGGCGTCGAGTTCGGTTTGAGTCCATTTGAGTATGCCGAAAGAGTACATCAATACCGGCATGACCCAACCGTTGAAAAATAAGGTGCGCGCCACCTTATTTCCGCCCGGCAAAAGGCTGTTCAAAACCTTTTTCAGGCGGCCAAAGAAAGAAGCGCTCCTTCAGCGATTGCTTCATGTCAGTACCGTTAATGCCCAACGCTTCCGACATACCCAAATACTTGTAGGTTTCGGTCGAGCTGAGGGATCTAACCTGTATGGAACCCGAGAGTTGAATTCCCTCAGATTCCATAATCTCCCCTTTCTTTACATGCATGACTACACATTTGTCCACACCAAATTCCATCCTGATGGCGCTACTGAAAGTTTCAGTTACCTTCAGTAGCTCCATCAGTCGCAAATTGTTGGGGGCAAAGAATTTCAAGTCATAAATAAAAATGTTTTGCATGGCTTAGTTATGGTAGAAAGTATAAGGATCACTTAATATGATAAATATTATCTGTATCTTGTACCTGCTTTCTTTGCAAATAAATTTATTTATTTCATTTTATGCTGTTCGGGAAACTTACAGCTAATATAAACAATGTTCCCAAACAATACGGTTTTGAAGGCACTTTTTTTTTAATATTCTATTCTTGTTTTTTGTGCTTTAATTAAAATCTATGATTTGGATACTTTATGGTAATATAAAATATAAAAAACTAGCACTTCGCCCGCGACTTCGTCCGCGCGGATTTAGTAGGTAAGTACTCCACAAACTTCAACTAATCACCCCGTTCAACCCGTCAGGGTTTGATTATGCAAAAATTGTTAGGTACATCTGTTTCAATTATCCCGCTTTTAGTTTGATCATAGCATTCCGACGTTAATTGAAGCAAGCAATTATGTCCTCCCCTAAAATCTTAATCACCCCTGCTTCGCTCCTTATTATATGTAGTTTATTTTCGAAAAATCCAAACATTTGTTATTGTTATTGTTTTATCGAAAACATTCAAATTCCGTGGTGTTTCAACTTCATCGGACCAAGCATTGATACGATTATCCACAGTTCGCTCAAGCCGCGACATTTTTCGTCGTAACTTTTGATCGAAAGGTCCGATTTGAATAATTTAAAGTATAATTTACACGGACATAATCAACCTTTATTATCAAACCATTTAAATGGATAAGGATTAATATCATGATACTAAAATCACCATTTTTAATTTTACCATGGGATTTGCTTGAATAATATGAACAAAAAGCGGTCATGGTGACTTATCCACAATAGTTAGACATATGGTATCGCGGACTTTTTTGTAGATATTGATGACCTCTAAAAAACTGTAGTACATCACTTTGCTCTATTGTCAATAGATTCCACAGCGTACGCGATATAAGGATTTTTTTCACACCTGGGGTTACATTATCGAAGTTTTCATACGGATCCCTAACTTTTTTGAAAATATTCTATAGCCTTTGTCCATCACCAATAATGTAAGATTCTACTGGTGAAAGAATTTTTTAAATCGGTCCAGTAGTTTCGGAGCCTATTCATTTCAAACAAACAAACAAACAAACAAATCTTTCCTCTTTATAATATTATTATTAGTGTAGATATATTTTGTACTATTAATTTCTTAAAAAGGTGTTTTATAAAATAACTTTCTACTTTTAATACTTGTCTGTCAATAAGGTATGCGTTTTGATTTCATAATTAGAAATTAACGATGTAAGAGTAGGAATTCATTGATTTATCGTAGACAGAACATGTGAGTACCGTGTGGTGTCAGTGCACTCTCGCGCTGCCACTCTTATTTGCCCAACCACTCCTAACTAATAACTTCAAAATAGCAGCTTTACAGGAGAGTGAAAAAAAATTGTATAATTTTACACAAACACCATTACAATACCGTTTTTATAATTTGTGTATACTAAAAATAGTTCTAATAAATACAGACCATTATTATTTAGTAAACATTCGAACAGCGCGTATCCAATTGTCTAGCAAATGGCATCATGTCAACAGCGCTACCACATGTATAGCTCTGCTCCGCCACTTCGTACGTGCATGTCCCGTTTTCGTTTTTGCCCGTTTCCTCATGCATGTGGCTATCCATATACAAAGAATTTTCCAAATCCGACTGTTAGTTCCAGAGATCAGCGCGTTCAAACATGCAAATAAACTTTTCAGCTTAAAGTTAGTTATATTAGTATTAGTGAAGATTAAAGTGCTGTAAGAGCTTAAACGACGATTTACCACTCCTATAGAATAATAAACCAGGGTGTCGTCGTAGGCAACAACGAGTGTGACATGAATGTAGAAGGTAAGGGTACTCACGGCGCAGTGCAGCGCCATCTGGCGAGCCAGCAGCGCCACGTTGGTGTCCGACACGCAGTGCGAGTCCAGGTGCGCTAGGAACTTGCTGCGGATGCGCTCGTCCTTGGTCTTGATGAACACGCGGTTCATGCCGTGCTCATACGGCTCCACCACCACGATGCAGAAGTTCAGCTGCCCCTGGATCACAATATTCAGAATTCGCAATTACTATGGCGCCATTTACACCACCTAATTTGTACTAGGTGGTGTACATCTGCACAAGTGTATCTACATCACACCAATCCGGCATCGCACGAGCAGAAGATATCAGCGCGACTGTATACACGACAGACACAAAACGCCACTTTGGTGGCAACGGATGCTTTCCTCATTTAAATCTTTTTACCACAAACACATGTATAGGTATTGAATTAATTAATTACGAACGCAGGATGTGTTGACATTTTCATACGTCTTTAATTTAACCTCATTCGAAAGCACATCATTTCGAATCCATGATCCATATCAATATTATAAACGAGAAAGTATTTAAACTATCAGTTTAAATACTTCTATCGTACGTTCCTTTGGAATAATTTTTTAGGAGGTAAACCGCTGGAAGAAGCTAGTTATAAATAGTGAGTCGTTGTACACGATGGACACGTAGTCGTTGCCGATGTACTTGTAGTAGTGAGTGGTGCGCCTGTTCGTCTGTGATGCGCGTACCTTGATGGTGTGTATGTTGAAGTCTGCGCCGGAGTCGTTGTACACGATGGACACGTAGTCGTTGCCGATGTACTTGTAGTAGTGAGTGGTGCGCCTGTTCGTCTGTGATGCGCGTACCTTGATGGTGTGTATGTTGAAGTCTGCGCCGGAGTCGTTGTACACGATGGACACGTAGTCGTTGCCGATGTACTTGTAGTAGTGAGTGGTGCGCCTGTTCGTCTGTGATGCGCGTACCTTGATGGTGTGTATGTTGAAGTCTGCGCCGGAGTCGTTGTACACGATGGACACGTAGTCGTTGCCGATGTACTTGTAGTAGTGAGTGGTGTGCCTGTGTGTCTGTGTTGCGCGTACCTTGAAGTCTGCGCCGGAGTCGTTGTACACGATGGACACGTAGTTGTTGCCGATGTACTTGTAGTAGTGAGTGGTGCGCCTGTTCGTCTGTGATGCGCGTACCTTGATGGTGTGTATGTTGAAGTCTGCGCCGGAGTCGTTGTACACGATGGACACGTAGTCGTTGCCGATGTACTTGTAGTAGTGAGTGGTGCGCCTGTTCGTCTGTGATGCGCGTACCTTGATGGTGTGTATGTTGAAGTCTGCGCCGGAGTCGTTGTACACGATGGACACGTAGTCGTTGCCGATGTACTTGTAGTAGTGAGTGGTGCGCCTGTTCGTCTGTGATGCGCGTACCTTGATGGTGTGTATGTTGAAGTCTGCGCCGGAGTCGTTGTACACGATGGACACGTAGTCGTTGCCGATGTACTTGCGCTTCTCGTTACACGTGGGGTCCTTGGCCGACGAGGGCATCGCCGTCGCCACGTGGAACAGCACCTGAAACACACGCGAAAATAGACTTCACTACTTCGGAATTAATATTCGTCTCCAACGTATTGTCAAGTACAGTTTTAATTTTAAGTATTTTTGGAAGGAGATCTCTCATGGACAACGGTGATGCGGCCGACGATGGCATACGCTTGTGCTTTTTCCTAGCCTGCTCCGTCCTAGTCCTCCTAGTAATTTAAATAATCCGTGGCAGTTGACAGATGACCAGTCCCAGCTGACGGCACCCGCTCACGAGCACGACGCCGGTAGCAGCCGGCGGCTCAGTCATGATGAGGGGAGGCTCATGATCCAACACGCGCCACCGTCAGCGACACTCTTCACTGAGCATGATACTCCCAACCGCCAGGGTAGATTGATGACCAGTCCCAGCTGACGGCGCCCGCTCACGAGCACGACGCCGGTAGCAGCCGGCGGCTCAGTCATGATGAGGGGAGGCTCATGATCCAACACGCGCCACCGTCAGCGACACTCTTCACTGAGCATGATACTCCCAACCGCCAGGGTAGATTGATGACCAGTCCCAGCTGACGGCGCCCGCTCACGAGCACGACGCCGGTAGCAGCCGGCGGCTCAGTCATGATGAGGGGAGGCTCATGATCCAACACGCGCCACCGTCAGCGACACTCTTCACTGAGCATGATACTCCCAACCGCCAGGGTAGATTGATGACCAGTCCCAGCTGACGGCGCCCGCTCACGAGCACGACGCCGGTAGCAGCCGGCGGCTCAGTCATGATGAGGGGAGGCTCATGATCCAACACGCGCCACCGTCAGCGACACTCTTCACTGAGCATGATACTCCCAACCGCCAGGGTAGATTGATGACCAGTCCCAGCTGACGGCGCCCGCTCACGAGCACGACGCCGGTAGCAGCCGGCGGCTCAGTCATGATGAGGGGAGGCTCATGATCCAACACGCGCCACCGTCAGCGACACTCTTCACTGAGCATGATACTCCCAACCGCCAGGGTAGATTGATGACCAGTCCCAGCTGACGGCGCCCGCTCACGAGCACGACGCCGGTAGCAGCCGGCGGCTCAGTCATGATGAGGGGAGGCTCATGATCCAACACGCGCCACCGTCAGCGACACTCTTCACTGAGCATGATACTCCCAACCGCCAGGGTAGATTGATGACCAGTCCCAGCTGACGGCGCCCGCTCACGAGCACGACGCCGGTAGCAGCCGGCGGCTCAGTCATGATGAGGGGAGGCTCATGATCCAACACGCGCCACCGTCAGCGACACTCTTCACTGAGCATGATACTCCCAACCGCCAGGGTAGATTGATGACCAGTCCCAGCTGACGGCGCCCGCTCACGAGCACGACGCCGGTAGCAGCCGGCGGCTCAGTCATGATGAGGGGAGGCTCATGATCCAACACGCGCCACCGTCAGCGACACTCTTCACTGAGCATGATACTCCCAACCGCCAGGGTAGATTGATGACCAGTCCCAGCTGACGGCGCCCGCTCACGAGCACGACGCCGGTAGCAGCCGGCGGCTCAGTCATGATGAGGGGAGGCTCATGATCCAACACGCGCCACCGTCAGCGACACTCTTCACTGAGCATGATACTCCCAACCGCCAGGGTAGATTGATGACCAGTCCCAGCTGACGGCGCCCGCTCACGAGCACGACGCCGGTAGCAGCCGGCGGCTCAGTCATGATGAGGGGAGGCTCATGATCCAACACGCGCCACCGTCAGCGACACTCTTCACTGAGCATGATACTCCCAACCGCCAGGGTAGATTGATGACCAGTCCCAGCTGACGGCGCCCGCTCACGAGCACGACGCCGGTAGCAGCCGGCGGCTCAGTCATGATGAGGGGAGGCTCATGATCCAACACGCGCCACCGTCAGCGACACTCTTCACTGAGCATGATACTCCCAACCGCCAGGGTAGATTGATGACCAGTCCCAGCTGACGGCGCCCGCTCACGAGCACGACGCCGGTAGCAGCCGGCGGCTCAGTCATGATGAGGGGAGGCTCATGATCCAACACGCGCCACCGTCAGCGACACTCTTCACTGAGCATGATACTCCCAACCGCCAGGGTAGATTGATGACCAGTCCCAGCTGACGGCGCCCGCTCACGAGCACGACGCCGGTAGCAGCCGGCGGCTCAGTCATGATGAGGGGAGGCTCATGATCCAACACGCGCCACCGTCAGCGACACTCTTCACTGAGCATGATACTCCCAACCGCCAGGGTAGATTGATGACCAGTCCCAGCTGACGGCGCCCGCTCACGAGCACGACGCCGGTAGCAGCCGGCGGCTCAGTCATGATGAGGGGAGGCTCATGATCCAACACGCGCCACCGTCAGCGACACTCTTCACTGAGCATGATACTCCCAACCGCCAGGGTAGATTGATGACCAGTCCCAGCTGACGGCGCCCGCTCACGAGCACGACGCCGGTAGCAGCCGGCGGCTCAGTCATGATGAGGGGAGGCTCATGATCCAACACGCGCCACCGTCAGCGACACTCTTCACTGAGCATGATACTCCCAACCGCCAGGGTAGATTGATGACCAGTCCCAGCTGACGGCGCCCGCTCACGAGCACGACGCCGGTAGCAGCCGGCGGCTCAGTCATGATGAGGGGAGGCTCATGATCCAACACGCGCCACCGTCAGCGACACTCTTCACTGAGCATGATACTCCCAACCGCCAGGGTAGATTGATGACCAGTCCCAGCTGACGGCGCCCGCTCACGAGCACGACGCCGGTAGCAGCCGGCGGCTCAGTCATGATGAGGGGAGGCTCATGATCCAACACGCGCCACCGTCAGCGACACTCTTCACTGAGCATGATACTCCCAACCGCCAGGGTAGATTGATGACCAGTCCCAGCTGACGGCGCCCGCTCACGAGCACGACGCCGGTAGCAGCCGGCGGCTCAGTCATGATGAGGGGAGGCTCATGATCCAACACGCGCCACCGTCAGCGACACTCTTCACTGAGCATGATACTCCCAACCGCCAGGGTAGATTGATGACCAGTCCCAGCTGACGGCGCCCGCTCACGAGCACGACGCCGGTAGCAGCCGGCGGCTCAGTCATGATGAGGGGAGGCTCATGATCCAACACGCGCCACCGTCAGCGACACTCTTCACTGAGCATGATATTCCCAACCGCCAGGGTAGATTGATGACCAGTCCCAGCTGACGGCGCCCGCTCACGAGCACGACGCCGGTAGCAGCCGGCGGCTCAGTCATGATGAGGGGAGGCTCATGATCCAACACGCGCCACCGTCAGCGACACTCTTCACTGAGCATGATACTCCCAACCGCCAGGGTAGATTGATGACCAGTCCCAGCTGACGGCGCCCGCTCACGAGCACGACGCCGGTAGCAGCCGGCGGCTCAGTCATGATGAGGGGAGGCTCATGATCCAACACGCGCCACCGTCAGCGACACTCTTCACTGAGCATGATACTCCCAACCGCCAGGGTAGATTGATGACCAGTCCCAGCTGACGGCGCCCGCTCACGAGCACGACGCCGGTAGCAGCCGGCGGCTCAGTCATGATGAGGGGAGGCTCATGATCCAACACGCGCCACCGTCAGCGACACTCTTCACTGAGCATGATACTCCCAACCGCCAGGGTAGATTGATGACCAGTCCCAGCTGACGGCGCCCACTCACGAGCACGACGCCGGTAGCAGCCGGCGGCTCAGTCATGATGAGGGGAGGCTCATGATCCAACACGCGCCACCGTCAGCGACACTCTTCACTGAGCATGATACTCCCAACCGCCAGGGTAGATTGATGACCAGTCCCAGCTGACGGCGCCCGCTCACGAGCACGACGCCGGTAGCAGCCGGCGGCTCAGTCATGATGAGGGGAGGCTCATGATCCAACACGCGCCACCGTCAGCGACACTCTTCACTGAGCATGATACTCCCAACCGCCAGGGTAGATTGATGACCAGTCCCAGCTGACGGCGCCCGCTCACGAGCACGACGCCGGTAGCAGCCGGCGGCTCAGTCATGATGAGGGGAGGCTCATGATCCAACACGCGCCACCGTCAGCGACACTCTTCACTGAGCATGATACTCCCAACCGCCAGGGTAGATTGATGACCAGTCCCAGCTGACGGCGCCCGCTCACGAGCACGACGCCGGTAGCAGCCGGCGGCTCAGTCATGATGAGGGGAGGCTCATGATCCAACACGCGCCACCGTCAGCGACACTCTTCACTGAGCATGATACTCCCAACCGCCAGGGTAGATTGATGACCAGTCCCAGCTGACGGCGCCCGCTCACGAGCACGACGCCGGTAGCAGCCGGCGGCTCAGTCATGATGAGGGGAGGCTCATGATCCAACACGCGCCACCGTCAGCGACACTCTTCACTGAGCATGATACTCCCAACCGCCAGGGTAGATTGATGACCAGTCCCAGCTGACGGCGCCCGCTCACGAGCACGACGCCGGTAGCAGCCGGCGGCTCAGTCATGATGAGGGGAGGCTCATGATCCAACACGCGCCACCGTCAGCGACACTCTTCACTGAGCATGATACTCCCAACCGCCAGGGTAGATTGATGACCAGTCCCAGCTGACGGCGCCCGCTCACGAGCACGACGCCGGTAGCAGCCGGCGGCTCAGTCATGATGAGGGGAGGCTCATGATCCAACACGCGCCACCGTCAGCGACACTCTTCACTGAGCATGATACTCCCAACCGCCAGGGTAGATTGATGACCAGTCCCAGCTGACGGCGCCCGCTCACGAGCACGACGCCGGTAGCAGCCGGCGGCTCAGTCATGATGAGGGGAGGCTCATGATCCAACACGCGCCACCGTCAGCGACACTCTTCACTGAGCATGATACTCCCAACCGCCAGGGTAGATTGATGACCAGTCCCAGCTGACGGCGCCCGCTCACGAGCACGACGCCGGTAGCAGCCGGCGGCTCAGTCATGATGAGGGGAGGCTCATGATCCAACACGCGCCACCGTCAGCGACACTCTTCACTGAGCATGATACTCCCAACCGCCAGGGTAGATTGATGACCAGTCCCAGCTGACGGCGCCCGCTCACGAGCACGACGCCGGTAGCAGCCGGCGGCTCAGTCATGATGAGGGGAGGCTCATGATCCAACACGCGCCACCGTCAGCGACACTCTTCACTGAGCATGATACTCCCAACCGCCAGGGTAGATTGATGACCAGTCCCAGCTGACGGCGCCCGCTCACGAGCACGACGCCGGTAGCAGCCGGCGGCTCAGTCATGATGAGGGGAGGCTCATGATCCAACACGCGCCACCGTCAGCGACACTCTTCACTGAGCATGATACTCCCAACCGCCAGGGTAGATTCAAGTCAAAGACATGCTCAAAAATCATTATTATAGTTTAAATTTAAGGTACACAGAACTCACACATGTGCCGTTAATGCATGGAATTATACACATATCTCCGGCCTTGTCTCAGGGCACCAGCTGCGTGCTGGCTGGCCCGGGAGGCCAGCGGCCCAGCCGGGGACTACGGAGGCCGCGTACGTCCCCGCGATGCCCGGCGGAGGTAGGAGGTACATACCGGGCTGTCTGACAGACCCCTCTGGATGTCGCCAGAGGACATCCATGAGGATTTCAAAATAGATGCTAGTACGGTATGTCGTGGAAGGATAGGTACCTGCATGATGTCGTCGTTCCACACGTAGGTGTAGTGGCCGTCCTTGCCGCCCTTCTCCAGGTTGAGGAACAGGTGCGGCTGGTCATCGTCGCCGCCCTCCAGCGACACCAGCGTGCCCAACTGCGTCAGGAACTCTGCGTACCTGAGCACACGCCAGCGCATTATCATCACTATCCGAGAAAGTACGCAGATAACAGATACACCAGAACAAGTATATGCTTCGGTAATCTTTGTTTCCGATTTAGTACGAACGATGTTTACAGATACTTAACTTTAACTGGTTTTTTTGTAAAATATTTCAGACGAGCCCGGTGTTTCCGTGCTGACTACCTAGAGTAGCCACATTGAAACAAACTAAGAGGAAGTATCTTTATAATTCCATACAATTGAAGAAATGGTGTAAACATATGAGAACCATATAAGTTAATGTCTGAGGTCGTCTTCTGAGGGAAACTCCACATAAATTCAAGTGGAACATCACGCTACAGAGTACCCTCGACAAAGGCAAAGCTTGTCAATTGAGTACAGTCGCGGTGTGCCCGTGCAGTAACTACCATTAATGTTTGTTCCCAAATACAATGCCATAAATAAACAGCTGAACGTCGCGTCGCGTCGTGACGTACCTCACACTCCCGTATTCGTTCTTCAATATTAACACTTCGTTATCTTGTTGTCCGGGCCCAACGTACAACACTCCAATCTGAGAAACAAAACAAGCGTTCAATATATCCGGCTACCTCACACGAACACATGGGATTGGACGAGTCAAGCCAGCGCCAGGGTTCTCTAGCCACACGTGGCGAGCTGACTTGCTCGCGGCTGGTTTTAGCAGGCGCATTATTGTCCAACAGTACAAAAGTATTCACCTCATTACAAAGGAGTTCTAACGTTAGTCCAAGTCAAAGTCAAAAGTCAAAGTCAAAACGTTTATTTCAATTAGGCCATTAAACGGCACTTTTGAACGTCATCATCTACATTAAAAATAATACAAAGTGACTCTACTGTCCGTTCGAAAGGGTAGATTCTTATGGAGAAGAACGGACAAGAAACTCCATAGTTACTCTTTTCAAATCAATGGTTTACAATATTTTGAGTACAAAAATTAATTTTAATATATGTGAGGTCGATGCACCTAGAGTATACTACTTACAGGATCATAGTACATGGTACTCACATATTTACAAATCTTGGAACCATTAATAAAACAGAGTGTGTTAACAGAAAAATAAAAACTCTTTTACATCTGTAAAGTGAATATATAAATTGACCAATTTGATTTATTCGTTCCAAGCTTACGACTAAGTCTTGGTGATTCATTTTTCTTTTAAGAAAATTTGTAGGTTTGGCTTGAATTTTAAAATCACTGTGATACTTTAACATGGTCGGAAAATAGTAACGAGATTAAAAAGGTGTTGGCTTGAAGATATCAGAAATGTGAGGTGAAGTAAAGAGTATCTGCTTACTTTGTATGTCTCTACGGGCGGCACGAGGTCGAGGTTCTTGATGGTGCGCTCGTGCTGCACGCCCGCCACGCGCAGCGGCCGCTCCGCCAGCGGGTTGAGGATGGTCGGCGTCTCGCCTGCGCACACGGGCTTACTTAGCTACACACACCTTTTACTTAAACATGTGCCTACACAGGGTTTTTTAAAGTGTGCATGTGGCTAAACCGGAAACTATGAGGAATATCAAAAAACAATAAAGATAATCTCTTCAAAAAAAAATTCTCTTTAAGTCAATTCTATACAAGTTTATGGAATTCTGTATCGTGTGGACCCATCATAAGACACGCCTTTAGAAATGTAGTAATGATACTTATTTAAACAAGTACGAATAAATATATAATGTGTACATACCAGGAACAGGCGGCGTGATGGGGTAGGTGCTCATGTTGTGGTACAGCTGCAGGAACACGAAGCTGGGCGTGACGCCGCCCCCCCCCGCGCCCACGGCGCCGCCCCCCGCGCCTGCGCCCGCGCCGCCGCCGGCCCTGCCCGCGTACATACTGGCGTCAACGTCACGCGAACACCACGCCGACCAAGGCACAACCACACCGAACCAAACAGAACACGAAGCGTAAAAAACAAAACAAGGTTAAAAAAAAAATTAAATAAGGAAGGGGAGGGATAGCCTAAATACATTACATAGGAACATTATTAGTTTCATAGAAATAAAAGGTTTTTACAAATTAGGTAAAAAAAGTATAGAACTTAGTTTTCGAGCAAAGAAAATTGAAAAGAAATAAAAGATCATGCAAAATACAATTAGTTTCATGCTACTAAGTACTCTAGTCTACAAGTTGTAAATAAACTAGTTTGCAGTCGATATTAGATTTTATTAATGTTTTATGCATAATTATTTGTTCGTAAAATTAAGTTATGTAGCATTCCAGAGAAACATGCGTTTGTATAAACACTAGGAAACCGAGATCTCAGAACGACGACGCCGACGTGGAGAGAGCTCGCTATCAGTAAACATTTTTGTTGCAAAACATGCAATTTCCATAAAAAGTACGACTTTTGTTCAGATTCTAAATTTTAATAATTTTCACTTTTTTGGTGATCGCAAATATATTGAAGTTGCAGGAGTAACATGTGGATGTAACTGTGTGAGTGTGGAATTAAAGTAATCATATTAAGACTACTCTCATACTATTCCACTGCTGGGCGAAGACCTATTCTTACACAGGGAAGGTCTATATATTATGTATGTGTGTACCTGTGTCGGCGGGTGGGGCTCATGACGGAGATGGTGTTGGAGCGCTTGGAGCGCGCAAGCGGCGGCAGGTCGTCGCGCGCGGACACGCTGCCGCATGCGGGCCCGCACGCCGCGCGCGAGCGTCCCGGCCGGCCCTCCGGCACCGTGCCGTCCGAAGCCGTCTGGGGTCACAACATTGTTGTAATAAAAGAACAAGTCCCTTGATCTAGAGTCGTAAATATCTAGTATTGAAACAACATAATATTTCAATACTATTTGAAGTTAGGAGAGCTAGAAGAGATAGGCACAGATGTACATTACATTCAGTCTGTTTAAGTCACATGTAATAGGGGGTTTACCTATATCCATTATTTGGGCTCACTTTGGAAACGTAATAACACTTTGCCCGACCTGGAAATCAAACTCAAAGCTTCGGTCAGCAATAGCACTTGCGACCACCAAGATGTCGGTATTTTATAAGAAACTAGTTGATCCCATGGCCAACCCAGAAGAACTGTGCATTTTTTAGGGATCAAAAATACTCTGCGATTATGAAGTTTGTATCAATGAAAGGATTTTTGTAATTGGAGAAGATAATATACAGGGTTAGTCCTCCCTGTTAGTCCGCCACTGTGCTCCAGAAGTGGCATCGAATCTGTGATTGAAGTAAAATAAACGCCACAAAATGCATCAGACTGCTTGAAAAGTCTTTTTTATTTTTACCTTTTTTGTAGTTCCTTACGGTCGGGTTTTTTGAAAAAACCCGACTTATTAACTTTACTGTATAACCGATAAAGCACAATACCCTGAAATATGACCACGCAATTCTGGAACACCCTGTATAGGGAACGTGCACGGCGTTCACTATGCCATCTAGTGTTGCATATTCGAAACTTTGACGTTAAGAATACTTGACATTAACGCTTCTGTGCTGCCACCTATAGTTCCTGCGCTTAGAGGAACGTGCACGAAGTAGACTGAGCCACCTAGTGTTGCAAGTTTGAAACTTATAAGTAAAATATACTTGACAATGACACTTCTGTGCTGCCACCTATAGTTCCTGCGTTTAGAGGAACGTGCACGAAGTAGACTGAGTCACCTAGCGTTGCAAGCTTGAAACTTATGAGTAAAATATACTTGACAATGACACTTCTGTGCTGCCACATATAGTTCCTGCGTTTAGAGGAACGTGCACGAAGTAGACTGAGTCACCTAGCGTTGCAAGCTTGAAACTTATAAGTGAAATATACTTGACAATGACACTTCTGTGCTGCCACATATAGTTCCTGCGTTTAGAGGAACGTGCACGAAGTAGACTGAGCCACCTAGCGTTGCAAGCTTGAAACTTATGAGTAAAATATACTTGACAATGACACTTCTGTGCTGCCACATATAGTTCCTGCACGTTCCCTATGTTGAGATTACCTCCTAAAAACAAAAAAATATGGGCAGCAATGACAGGAAATTAATTTTGATGCAAGTGGGGAACGTTTGTCCTCGCAACCGAGGCGGGATACACGCCTGAGCCGGAAGCCAGACCATTATGGAGCCGAGAAACTACAATGACTAATGCCCACGTCCATCAAACGACTTTGTTCAATACTCAAAAAAAAAACCGGCCAGTTGCGAGAGGAACTCGCGAAGGGTTCCGGACGAATCATATTCTTTAACATTTACTTTAAAACCATTGTACGGTTCACGTACAGGCAAATTGCTAACGCCGCAACCTACTTTACGCTACTCGTTTAGTTTACTTTTATAATTACTTATACTTATTAAATTAGTTGACCAATAGCTGCCGTAGCGCTATAACCGCGGATTAGCATCCAAACATAACTTACGTGTAACTTTACAAATATACTGAACTAAGGTGAAATCTGTGGTTTTCGTCAACTCACGACTTAACTACCTCTGAGCCATACATAAAAGTGGTCCTTCGAGCCGGATGACACGGCATATCATCTCGTGAGTCGTCGTGTCTCCTCATCAGCAGAGTGCTTAGCGTGGTATATCCCAGTTACGTTAGCAAATCGGTGCTATTGGCCTCCCACAAGCGGGTCTCACCAGTAGCATTGAGACGTTGCACATAGCGTAAAGGAGGGTGATCTACACTGAGTGCCTGTAACTTACGAGCTAGCAGAGATCACGTCTGCTGCTACAGCTGAACTATCGGCGAAAACTTCGCAACTTGGGTGAACTAGTACCTGTGGTGATACAACTTTACTCCACCAACGGTCAACCCAATAACTAACAAAAATGGTTCAGAGCTTGGCAGAACTGATAAGTCATCAGGAAACTACTTTCAGAGACTTAAAACTTATCTGCACAAACTACAAGAAGGACAGTGCCACCAGGAAGAACTTGGCATACCTGGAGGAGCGTCTTTCTCGGTTGAACAAAAACTGGGAGAAGTTTGTTCATAACCACCAACTGCTGGAAGAGTCTGGAGCGACAGACCTTCAATACTTCAATGACGACATTTTCAACAGTACGAAGAAGATGTATGAAGAAGTGCTGCAAGACATGTTGAAACGTAAGTCTGAATTGCCACCTCCGTCTACTAGTAAGACGGAGCAACCACCTGCGACGCCTAACCAAGGGAAGGGGCAATCGAAATTTACTTTCGACGATATCCAATTCCACATACCTCCTCGGGGAACAAGCGAGTCGACGGAGAAACAACAAGATCTTTTGCGTCAACAATACTGTAACTTTAGAGCATTCGAACGCACTGTGGAGAAGATCACCATAGCATTGGCAACACCAATGGAAAAATGGGAATTGGAAGACAAGTTAAGCACCCTGAAAACGAAATGGGAGCACATAGAAAAAGCAAATTGGGAGTTAGACTATATTTTACAAGATGACGACTCAACTTACCAACTAAAATATAATACAGCGGAAAACCACTATGATGACCTGAAAAGGCAACTTCAAAACAACATATGGAAAAATGCGCATTATGAGAAATCTACGCCAAACATACAAATACCGGATTTTCATGGCAACTATAATCAGTGGATGAGTTTTAGAGACCTCTATCTTGAAAGTGTACACAACAATCCGACACTTTCAAAGGCACAAAAAATGCAGCACTTAAAAACAAAACTCAAAGGTGAGGCGGAGAAACTGGTTCAGCATCTTGGCATCAGTGCTGAGAACTACGCATCTTGCTGGGAGATGCTGGCCCACCGCTACGACAACAAACGGCTGTTATTCACCTCATACATGAACACGCTTCTGAATCAACCTAGTATTCAGCAACCAACCGCTGCAAGCATACGGAAACTTCACGACATCATGATGGAATGCTTGAACGGGCTGAAAAACATCGGGCTAGACACCACCAATTGGGACCCGATCGTGGTTCACCTATTGGTTCAAAAACTAGATAGCGTTACATATAACGAATATATAAAGGAGGTCAAACATCCCCGGGAGTTTCCCGACCTAGAAGAGTTTATCAAGTTTTTGGAATCAAAATTCATGTCACTGGAAGCTCTGCAAGGAAATAGTCAAAAATTATCATCATCTAGCAAACCATGGAAAACGGAAAAGCAGCCGCATAAAGGGTCAGAAAACCGAAATAACAACTACAAGAATAAAACGCAGGGGTCATCGTACTTTAACAAGTCACAAAACTCGCCAAAAACCTTCTTCACGACAGCAAAAACATGCCCGATTTGCAAAACTAATCACGTTTTGATGAATTGCGAACAATTCCTGGCGATGAACATAAACAAACGGATTGACGCAATTCGCAAATTGCACATTTGTAAAAACTGCCTATTCAGCCATGGAGAAAAACAATGCAAATCAAGAAAGACGTGTAAATTGTGTCATAAGGCACACCACACACTTATGCATGAAGATGAAACTGAGCTAACAAGCCACAAACAAGCAACAAGGGAGGAAAACCCATCTTCGATCCCATCGACGTCCTATGGGGTCAATAACTTAACGAATGAAGAGAGGGAAGTGCTGTTGACAACAGTACTTCTGAAAGTCAAAACAATTGACGGAAACTTCGTAAACTTGAGAGGTCTACTTGACCAAGGCTCCCAAGTAAGCCTAATAACAGAAAACGCGGCACAACGCCTCCGATTGCAGCGACGAAAAATGAGCGCTGTTGTATCGGGTGTGGGAACCCTTAGCGGCAACTGCAAAGGGGCAATGAACTTAGAATGTCAGTCAATACATTCAGACTACAAATTCAACTTTGAAGCGTTAATAATGAAAAAACTCATAAGCAACTTACCTACCGCATCGTTCTCAATCAGCAACTGGGACTACTTAGAAAACTTAAAACTAGCGGACCCACAGTTCAACCTGTCGGGTCCGATCGACCTACTCTTGGGCGCGGACATCTATTCCGAACTTATCCTGAACGGCGTCATCAGGAGTGACAAGAGATACCCAGTAGCTCAACAAACTAAAGTGGGTTGGATTCTATGCGGGAATGTAAAGACATTCAACTGCTTGGTGACACTTAACGATTTCGAAAACATGACAAGATTTTGGGAAACAGAGGAAATTCCAGACAAACCATCATCAACTACTGAGGAACAACACTGTGAGGAACATTATAACGCAACTACCACAAGACTGGCGAACGGACAATATGTGGTACAAATGCCAATGAAACCTAACTTCGAAGCAAACTTAAAAAACGCAAAGTCGCAAGCATTAGCACAATTCCTTCAACTGGAAAGGAAAATGTCAAAAAACAAAGAACTCAGTACCGAATACAAGCGTTTTATGAACGAATACATCGCTATGGGACACATGAAACCTGTCTCAGGAGAAAGTAAGTTCCAAGTCTACCTACCTCACCATGGCGTGTTAAGAGCTGAGTCCACTACAACAAAACTAAGAGTAGTGTTCAACGCGTCGTACAAGACAAAAGGAGACAGCAGTCTCAACGATCACATGTACTGCGGTCCGAACTTACAAAAGGATATACTGACACTACTTATTAACTGGAGAACATACAGATACGTCTTCACGGCAGATGTCGAAAAACTATATCGGTTCATCTGGCTAAACGATAAACAACAACATCTGCAAACTATAGTCTGGAGATCTTCCCCTAACGAACCTCTACAAGATTGGCAGTTGGGCACAGTAACTTACGGAACAAAAAGTGCACCTTATCTGGCAATGCGCACTCTGCATAAACTCGCAGAAGATGAAAAAGATACTTACCCAGAAGCAGGAAACGTCCTAAAAAACTACTTCTACATGGATGATTTGGTTTACGGGCAAGATACTATTGCTGCATCGAAAACACTGGTAACACAACTAATTGAGTTGCTAAAAAAAGGAGGATTTAACTTGAGAAAATGGAAGACGAACCAACGAACCAACTATCTTGGAGGACTTGCGAGATGATCAAAAGAGCCAGAATACGAACATAGACTTTAGCCCAGAAGAAACAACAAACTCAAAAATGTTGGGCATGAGGTGGAATCAAGACAACGATAGCTTCACATACCAATGGGATCTACCGCTCAAGAAAAAGCTGACAAAACGCGTACTACTGAGCGAAATTAGCAAACTGTACGACCCACTTGGACTACTATCGCCACTTACAATAAAAACCAAACTCCTGTTCCAAAAAATCTGGATAAGCAAAATCAACTGGGATGAACGTTTATCCGAAGATCTCGCAACGGAATGGGAAACTATGAGAAAAGATATCCCAGTGCTTAACAAACTTTCCATACCACGATGGCTGCAATGTCAAGAAAACAACCTAGAGATATATGGGTTTTGCGACGCAAGCGAAAAAGCTTATGCATGTGTCATTTATAGCCGAGTTAAAAATCAAACCGGCGAATACAAGACTACGCTAATTACGGCAAAAACAAAGGTTGCACCAATCAGCAATAAGATAACAGTACCTAGAATGGAACTTTGCGGGGCCGTTTTACTAGCTAAACTGCTAGAAAAGGTGCGAAACACTCTCTACACGAAAAACCTACACATAAGATGCTGGACCGACTCCAAGGTCATTTTAGCCTGGCTCCAGGGCGATATAAACAGATGGGACAAATATGTAGCTAACAGAGTGAAACAAATAAACAGCATTATCTCGGCAAACTGCTGGGACTATGTGAAATCAGAAGAAAATCCTGCTGACTGTGCAACTCGAGGTTTAACACCATTACAACTTCTCGATTTTAAACTTTGGTGGAATGGGCCAGAATGGTTACAAACAAATACGTTACAAAACCATCAAGACAATCGCTTGACCTACACAACAAACACTGAGTTGCGAGAAATAAACTGCTGCGCTGTCACATACAAGAAATGTGAAATAATTGACACATTACTGAATAAAAACAGTAATTATAAACGCGTAATACGAGTGCTTGGATGGATTCTACGACTCAGCAATATTCGTAAGCAAAAACGCGCACTAAACGCAACCAATAACTTAACCGACTGCGGTAATAAAAAGGAGGTTTTGTGCTTAACAACACAAGACATAATGGGAGCAACAGAATTGGTTATTAAGAACGTTCAAAAGGAAAACTATGCCGACGATATAGAATGTTTAAAGAAAAACCGACCAATATCAAAAAAAAGCAACTTGCTGAAGTTAACCCCATTTCTGGACAACAGTGGAATACTGCGCGTGAAGGGGCGACTAGGCTACTCAACTTTATCTCCCGAAGCTAAACATCCTATTATTCTTCCGGCAACAGGAAGATTAACGGAGCTTATTATTCAAGAGGCTCATCGTGACACTCTCCATGGTGGCGCCCGGCTCACTTTGGCTCATTTACGTCAGAAATTTTGGGTCATTGGAGGTAGCAGGACAGTCAAGAAGGGGCTTCGACAATGCATCCGATGTCATCGGTTCAAACCAAACCGAAACGTCCAACTGATGGCAGACTTACCAAAGGAGCGTGTCACTCCATCAAGACCGTTCACGAACACGGGTGTAGACTATACCGGACATGTTGATGTGAAAATCAACAAAGGAAGAGGAGTTACAACTTGCAAGGCTTACATAGCAATATTCATATGCATGGTGACCAAAGCCGTGCATTTGGAATTGGTGTCAGACCTGACTACGCAAACGTTCCTCGCCGCATTCAAAAGGATGTGTGCCCGCAGGGGTACACCCCGCCACGTATTCTCCGACAACGGCACGAATTTTGTGGGCGCAGCAAAACTTCTTCAAAGGGATTTGAAAAATATTTATGACCTCATCCACGTGAAGGCTCGCATGACAAACAACTTTATGCTATTTGAAATACACATCCCCTTGCTGAGCGATGAGGACTACAAAATATACCGAGTTATACCAACACCGATCCTTACACAAGGACGTTTAAAACTCGTGCAAGCAAGTTCAAGCTTCATCGCAATCAACTTTTTAAAGAACTCTTACATAACAATGGAAGACCAAGACATGCGGCAATGTACATCATACGGAGAAGACGAATTCCTATGTGTCTCACGTAATCCTGTCTACAACATGCACGACAAGTACGCTCCATGTGAGGCCCAAGTCTTCAACCAACAAGAGTCTTTATCATGCGTCCTCAAAGACGTAACATGCAAGGAAACCTGGATAAAGCTGCACAAACCGAACATGTGGCTATTTACACTGTGCGGAAAACAGCTGATGCGCGTCATATGTAACGGTCAAGTTACGCCTGCGGTCATTGACGGGACTGGAGTGATTTCCTTGAAATCAAAATGCTTACTGCAGAAAAACGACGCCACAATATTTACACACAATCAGCTGGGAAGTAGTTACAACATGGAACCAGAGATCGAAATACCTACTTTAAACTCAACAATCAACAACATATTTGACCACGGCTGGAATAATGCCAAATTGAATATAACCGAACAAGGATCACCAACTGCTGTAGAAATAAGAAAAATAGACCAGCAGTTGACATTCCAGAAAAACAGGGAAATATTACCGAAGGCATCCGACATGTCAAATCACGACATCTATCTCTATTTATATACTTCTTTGTTGTTGGGAGGAATCGCTGTGCTTGCCCTCTATCATATCATCAAACGAAGGTGCAAAACAAAGAAAGGCATCAAAACACTCTCTTCCAAAACTGGAGTGACACCTAGAGGAAGGGAGAACTTTGGAGGAGACATCGAGCTACAAGAAATACATTCGACAGCAGCGGAGCCCGTTTACAGCGAAGCAAGACAGCCGAAGAAAGTATTTCACTTTGACGATTTGAATTGAGTGTTATACCTATACTTTTACATTTATAACTTTACACATTAACTTTTGTTTACTATTTAACTTTTATTATTTACTTTGCACTTTTCTTAGATAATTATTTGCTTTGTAATGGATGCTCATCCCACTTTTCCCTCGGGAGCATGTACGGTTCACGTACAGGCAAATTGCTAACGCCGCAACCTACTTTACGCTACTCGTTTAGTTTACTTTTATAATTACTTATACTTATTAAATTAGTTGACCAATAGCTGCCGTAGCGCTATAACCGCGGATTAGCATCCAAACATAACTTACGTGTAACTTTACAAATATACTGAACTAAGGTGAAATCTGTGGTTTTCGTCAACTCACGACTTAACTACCTCTGAGCCATACAACCATAGACGTCTTATAGGTTTTCCTGTAATCTATAAGTAGGTAAAAACCTGTTTTTTTTTTTTCAAAATTTTAGGCTTAGTAGTTTCGGAGATAAGGGTGAGTCAATGGTCAACGATAAGCCCTTTCATTTGATATGTCACACGGTATAGTTTATTTTTTTCTCACTTGCCCTCCAAAAAGTGACCTCGTTGCGTATCCGTCTTTGGGTTACAGAAGATTACGTGTCTACCAAATTTCAACTGAATCGGCCTAGTATAATCGGGGAAAATCAAAGTCAAAGTCAAAGTCAAGTCAAAGCATTTATTTCAATTAGACCATTTACAGGCACTTTTGAATTGTCAAGGTCGGTCGGTCAAAAAGATGAAGCTATTTGCACGTTCCAAAGCGTAGATCTCTATGGAGAAGAACGTGCAAGAAACTCCACGGACACTCTTTTAAAAATGATATTTTGTTACAAAATTATGGTTACATCATTCATATTGAAATTATACATATATGTGAGAACGATGTAAAAGACGTGCAGGATAAAAGAGTCCGGAGTAAAAAAAGAAACAATTCAAAGAAATAATTAAAATAAACCATGGCAGCCGAGAGATGACCAGTCTCAGCTGACGGCGCCCGTTCACGAACATGACGCATACGCTAGCACCATTCGGCTCAATCATTTTTTAGGGAGCCAAATGATCCAACGCATGCGCCACCATCAGCCAGACTTTTGAGTGAGCATGACATCCCAAAGACCTACCCAAAATGATCTTTATAGTTTAAAGCTACACAGTACTCACACATGTGCATGAAATTATACAATGTTAAATTAGTTGCATTTATACAATGAAAAAGATTTGCATTCTTACAATCTTCAGCCGGTCCAACAATATTACGAAATGCTAACAGATTACTTAGAGCCCTTAGTGGCTACCTAGTGGCGTTGTGGAGCAGGACCAGCATTGAGCCAAGCATTTTTATCTTCAATATACTCCCCTAACTTATAATATGCTTGCCTGCATAGTGTGCGTTTAATACAAGATTTAAATTTTGTCTCATTTAATTCTAATATATGGGGAGGTATTTCATTGTAACATTTTAAACAGTACCCCATGAAAGATGTTGCTACTTTAGCAAGTCTGAAACCTGGTTGAACTAATTGGTTCCTATTTCTAGTGACATAGTTATGTCTGTCACCTCGTTTACTAAAAAGATGTAGATTCTTTCTAACGTACATGATATTTTCATAGATATATTGACAAGGCACCGTCATGATGTTAATTTCTTTAAACAGTAATCGGCTGTGACAGACAGAAAGACAGACAACCGAGTGATCTTATAAGGGTTCCGTTTTTCCATTAAGAGGTTCGGAACCTTAAAAATCAACAATATTTCCTATAAAAGATTGTTTTCGTTCACTTCGATTTTCGTACGACCAGCCTGCTGTGATTAATACAATTATTTGAATAATAAACGGGGGTACACTTGCGACTTTTCCGCACTAGTGAGTAATATCACAGATTACCAGATAAATCACTCCATACAAAATGTTCACTACCTACTGCTATTAATAGCCTACACCTTCGAGTCGCCAGACGCTGCGAACGAAAATGTACCTAACCTTACAAGCGTAAAGTGAGTTTTACTTTGTAGCTGCAAGCCGCCCCGTGTTTATTGTGAATTGCCAGGGCTGCCTCTTTCGATACAGATGGCAGTAGGTATTTGTTGTTAGACTTCGTACGCAACGTGTAGTACCTTAATCAGTGACGTAACCACTCCGCATGTCCAGCAACACGAATGAAATACGAAATAGAGGAAACTGAAAACGATTCATTGATTTGTTCGTTAATTTACACAATTAGCGTAATAGGTAATTAGTAACTACTATGCTTCTACACTATGAACAAACCTGCGCTGGCGCCATATTGTGACGTCATGCACGCTTTTCTAACACTTGCACGCGCTTAAATAAACAATGATCATATGAAAACAACATTAACAAGATAAAGACGGTAGTAAATATTATTGAAAATTAATTTGCACAATGTAGATTTTTGCTAAACTAAGCTAAGTTGACAAATGGAGGTAATTGACCTTTCTATTCTTATCTCAGACGCCGATCGATAGAAGATATTACGTACCTACCAATACTTAATAAAAATACAAACACGAAACATACGAAACATTACGATATCTATTTAAAAAACAATAGGTTGTAAAACAAATTAGATACTCACTTCTGTATCAGCAGGTAAACTAAAAAAATATAAGATTTTATCTCTTCTCTTGGTGGATCTACATCCATCAATTGTACATAATGCACCAGAACCAGCCATATCATAACAATTCGAAACTAAAGTACGTCAGGTCGACCGAATTATATGCGAACGTAGGTACGCGCCTCGCGGCTGTCGGCAACCCACTGAGAATTGGGTCGCGTGCGAACCGCTGGCCGGTAGGTAGTTAGCGCGCGTAAGTATATGGAGTGATTTATCTGGTAATCTGTGGTAATACTCTTCATTTCGTACCTAAAAGCAGTGGGGGGTTCAGGAGCCAGTTTTCGAGTGTGTTGAAAAAGCTTTTCTTGTTTGCAGATGTTATAAAATGAGTATTGCTTACCTTCTGCAGCTGGTGGTGGTGGCTGTGATGGCTGTGGTGGCCGGGCTGGCCGGGCTGGCCGGGCTGGCCGGGCTGCTTGTCGGGCGGCGCAGGCGCGTCGGAGCCTGCACACGAGCGCGGTCGTATAGCTGCGCACCACACACACGCTCGTCACGTCACACCCACACTCTCGCACACATCGCTCTCCGTGCGACTACACTACAGCGACCGCATAATTACTTTACCTCCGATATTGCATCAAAATGGTCTTTATTCTCTTCGAGTTAAGATTGCTGATTGCTGTCAGAGGTAAAATAAATGGGAACGGACTGTTCTGCAACACGCGACAATGCAGCGGCAGATTACACGCGATCCTATATTATTCAAATCCTTGGTTATTGGTAGTCCAGGGTGTCCGGTGGCAGAATCAGGTTTTAAATTTAAAGTTTCTCCCTAACCGCTGAGCGTAGGAGCGGGGAGCGACCGCGTTAGCCTTGTCAGTCGTGCGGGTTATTTAGTCACGAAGTCGCAATGGACGGGTGAACAACGTGCAATCGAAGCGTATTTCAAGGCCAATGATTCGTGTGCAACTGCTCGTCGTAGATTTTGTTCTCGTTACGACATTCGACGTTTACGTGATGCCCCAAGTGAAGATTTGATTAGCAACAAGTTCAGCAGCAAACAGCCCACGGCCGGGGCCCAGCCGGACATCGAGAACAAATGAAAATGTTGAACTCGTCGATACCAGTTTGCATGATAATTCGCGACAGTCCGTGCGCAAGAGAGCGGCTGCCCTGGGATTTCCAAAAACTATTGTGCATGAAATATTGAAGCCATCCTTTCAAAATTCAAATTGTGCAACCTAACGATTTGCGTAAAAATAAAAATCTGTGTATCGGTAAACACTATCTTTTGGAGTGATAAAGCCCATTTTCATTTATATGCAACCGAAATTTTTGACAAACGTTTAAAAAAACTAGATTTTTTGTGTGATTCGAGTTGGTTTTCCAAAAACATAATCATGTTTGTTTACACCTTCGGAAACTTATTTGGGGACAGAGTTTACAATTTTTTCTTGCCGGTTCTCTTCCACGGCATGTAGGTTTAAGTGATATATACTGGATAACTTTTTTTTCAGTGCGCAAACTTTGAGAACCACTTCTGCCCATGTAAATGAACAACTTTCCCCAAGAAAGCCACAGTCAATTCCTAAAAAAAAATTTGAACTTCCCATACAAAATTGTCATCAACTGACCACAATTTGTATGGAAGACTCAATTTTTTTTTTAGGAATTATTGACTATGGCTTTCTTGGGGAAAGTTGTTCATTTACATGGGCAGAAGTGGTTCTTAAAGTTTGCGCACTGGAAAAAAAATTACCCAGTATATATATTTGTTTGATTTTGTCTTAAGAATTGTTTACAAACAGTGACAGTCGTAACGAGAACAGGTATTATAACTTAGTAATAAAAAATAGTCAATAGAGAATGTAAGTAACAGTATTGCAAGTTCTTCAGAAGTGTTGTTGGGGAGTGTTGCGCCACTTCTTCCGAACAAAAATACTTAGAAGTGGTGACGGGCGGCCGGTTTGGGAGACTGTCTTTATGTAAAATTTTACGTTAAAAAAATGCTGGCTCTTAATTTGAATAAATGACTTTTGATTTTGATCATGTAATCTGTCGCCCCCGCGCTGTCGCATGAAGCAGCTCGTTTACTCGTCTCTAATGCGCTCTACACACCATACTTCCAGACACTGCTATGCGGACCAGCACTTTCTGCAAACGTCCATACACAGACACACTGACACTCAGCTGTCTAGTCATATTATAAACGCTCGTAGGAAGTGGTCTAGCCCACATTATATATTAATCTACTGATCCTACATGACAGGTTTATTATTAGTTGTACAGTTTATGTTGGGTTATCGTGTGTTAGAGACATTATTTGTAGTTTTCTTTTAAATGTTAAATATAAATAACAATGATTTCATAAATAATAGTTGTTGGCAACTAGCCTCGGAGTCAAATATAACTGTAGTAGTGCAAGTGGCTCTTAGAATAACTACATAACACGTGTAATGATACACGCAATACCTTACAAGAGGTCATTGTACTCATGATTATGATTATAAGATTATTTTTTCACGATTTCAGTGTTGGTCCTATAGTAATGAGAACAATGACAGTTAAGGTGTTGCGTTTATTCTGTTCCACGTTGCATATGCTTCATGACTTGCAGAATTAAATTAACATTATGCAGACACTGAAGGTTTTTAGTTTTCAGGTCTATTGATGTCTAAATACAAGCGCGCTGTTGGAATAGCGCAGACAGCTGGGAATTCTGCATTTAAATAATTTTCAAGACCTTTATTTTGTGTTTTGTTATTGTTAGTGAGGAAGGGCATTATTTTGTTTTCTATAGATTAGGATAAGCTTTAGAATATTCATCTGTAAAATGTAAGTTGTAGAATCGTAATGTTAAATATAGGGAACGTGCACGGCGTAGCCTATGCCATCTAGTGTTGTAAACTAGAAACTTTGACGTGACACCTGAGTGTGCGCGTGCTGCGGACGTACCGGGGTCGGAGTTGTAGGTCATGAGGTGCGGGTGCTGCGCGTGCGGCGCGTGCGGAGACGTGCCCGACATCTCCTCGGGGATGGCCTCGCACGACACGCGCATGTCGCTCTTCTTCGCCGCCTTCTTGGTGGCGTGCAGCGACAGCGACGACGACGTGCTGCTGCTACTGCAATCGTCACCAGTCAACGTGACGTCTTACTTTAAATCTCAGGTTTATAAAAAAGGCAAAGCATCTGCTAGGCCTCTCAAACGACACAATTATACACGTCTATAGGCCGCAGCCTATAGACATGACATCAGATAGGCCTGCGGTCTATTTGCCATCAAAGGTCATAAAAATAAAACAACACTAACGTGGGCTCGCAGCTGGGCAGCAGTATCATCTCGTCGGGGTCGACGCTGAGGTCGTCGGGCCCGCTGCTGACGTGCGCGTGCGTGTGTGCGTGCGCATGCGCGTGCGCGTGCGCGGCGGCTGCGGGCAGCTCGCGCGCCGCCACGCCGGCCTTCCACGACGACGACATCTCGGGCGACGAGTTGGAGCGCCGCACGGGGTGCCGGGACTTGCCCTACAAGGTCCGCACGAGTATCGTCACTGATTACATTTTATAAAACGTATTTTCTTCACAAATAATATGTGCTCGATATCTGCTAGCTAAAACTTTGAGAAGAAGCATCGACATAAACTCAGAGGTCAGTCTGTTATAAACTCTTAACACTTTCAATGTAATGATCAGAGGGCCAATTATTCTCATTTTGAAACAACGTTAGCGTTCGCATCGCAGTCGCAATCTGACAAAACACTTCTAGTTTCCCTAAATTTTGTGAGAGAGTGACTGAGACGCGTACGCCGCGCGGGATACAGAGGCGGTGAGTGTGTTTTGCCGTGGAACTTACTTGCTTGCTGCTCTTGTCGCTAGCGAAACTACCGGTGGCCATATTATTAGGGACAGTTGTGAAATTTTCTATTTGAATTGGATTTCTCTGACAAATGGTGGGTTGCTGGTCTTATGTATTTTTCATTAGTATCTGTATTCTATTGGGATCATAAAAATAACAACATAATAATGCCAAACATTTTTTTCTGAGAAGTAATATTTGACCTAGACAAAATAAATAAACAAAATTTTAATATTTTTTGCTGCCACCCTCTGCTGCTATGCTTTCAGGCGTCGCCGTCGTCGAGGCATGCTCTCAATACATGCCTTGCGTGTTTTTGAACTTTGGCGTTGTGGTGCCATTCTCTGGTGAGTGTTTCGAGTAACTGGCGCTTGGTAGTGATCACTCCTTTCGCAATCGCCCGTTTGGTGGCTACATGTAGGAGCTGACCAAGTGTCTCTCTCTCTGTGTAGGGTTCATGTCTAGTTAATTCCCTGGCCAAGGCCAAAGTGACTTTTTTTCAACCAAATACGTAGTAACACTCCTGCCTTTGTGACACGGTGCCCAATCATGCATAAAAATGTAGTTGTCATCTTCAGAGAACCATTCATTTACCCGCAGCAGTAGCTGCGCAGTTTCTAGTACTCGCTTGTACTGATCTTGTCTCATTGTCTCTTTTACGATGTATGGGGGGCCCATGCTTTTGGCTGAGATGACAGACCATACCATGAGACTAACCGGGTGTTTAGCCTCTTCACAAGGCAATCTGCATGGAATTGTTCTGCAAGGCGCCGTCTGACAAACGGACTTTTGTCAACCAACACTTGGAATGTTGATTCTTGTAATAAAAATAAAAATATTATAATTAAAGGTGAAAAATTGTCAAACATTTCATTGTTAAGATAAGTAATATTTACTCGACTCCGACGAGTATTACTGTTACAGACGTTACAGTCATTTTCGATGTTGTCTAGCCCATTGCAGTCGTTTCTTTTTCATAGTGTTCGTGAGGCGTGGTTTTTTGGTAGGCCGCCCGTCGACCCATCAGATTCTCTTCGAGTAACCGCCTCCATATTGTCCTTTCCGAAACTTTTACACTCTCGTCGTTCATCATCGTGGTCAAACGAGCAACGCTCTTTTTGCAATTTTTCACGCAGACGGCACTGATTTTTGGATCGGTAATACGATTTGCTTCGAGAGGCTTCTTACTGTCAATTTTAATTCAGTTGACGAGAAACTTTGAAACCCCTGCAATAGTTTCTAAATCTTTTTGGGAATGTGTGGAATGCAGTAGATAACAACGTTTGCTTCTACATTTTCTTGAAGAAGTGTCCGAAGCCTTGCCCATTCTTAAAATTTAGCAAATGTGCTATTACGTCGAACCATTAATAAAATTTATTAAATTAAATATTCAAAAATAAACCAAAGCAAAACTTTAGACCATTTAAGACACGAGAGTCGGTTAAAAATATTGAAAAACTTAGGAAATATTTAAAAAGACAATAATTTACACCGCGCTTTTTACCGAATGAGAAGAAACGTCATAATTGACAAATGTCGCACGTATCCGGTGCTGCCGCTTGATAATAAAAATAATATCAGTAGCAATGACAATACAAAATAAAACCCTAAAGCTACTTTTTTAATAAATTTTTTTAAACTTTAATTAAAGGACTTTTAGTGAAGTGTAGAAAAGATTTACTTAGTTACAGTACCGTGAACCGCTCGAGCACGGCCGGCACACTGGTGTGCCGCGAGTTTATCGCGAATTTAATGTTTATTATTTATTACGTAAGATTTCTTTTTTATTTGCGATGGCACACTGGATAGGCCTACACGCGAGAGCAAGCGCCTAACCACAATAACTTTTTGTACCTTAACTAACACTAGGCTAAAAACATTGTTACTAACTACTTTGGATTTGTATTTTTACTAACACTAGGTTAAGAACATTGTTACTAACAAATTTATGGACCAAGTCTGAATTAAATATTATTATTATTTCCTTTATTATTATTAGTTCTGACAGACCTTGACAATTCAAAAGTACCTGTGAATAGTCTATTTGAAATAAAACATTTTGTCGCAATCTGCTCTAATTACTTCAAAATCAGTAGAATTGGTCGTCAGATCACTGGGAAAACCATGTAGGTAGATGAACGCATGAGTCGGACTTTTAAGTTCACTTTCTACTACATTCTAGACAACAAGGCGCCACAGTTGCGCGAGACGCACGTGTATCCCTTGAACACTAAGTAGTACTGACCTCAGGTACTATCAGCAGCATGTCGTCGTCGTCCGTGGTGCTGGACGAGCTCTGTCGCTGCGGCGAGCCGGGGATGTTGATGGGCTGCGTGCTCATCCTGCTGCCAGCCACACTACTGCACAAATAATTCAGTTCTATTAGCTAAAATTTGGCGACGTAGGCAGATATCCATCCATTATCCATCCTTTCCAGAGATACCACAATTTTTTTTATTTGAGACACTTGGTTCTGCTCACTACTTTGCGGTTGTAGAAGTCAATTATACCATAAAACATATATTCTGTCAAAAAAGTATCGGGAATTGATCATTTGTTTAGTGTTCCTAATTCAATTTATTTTTTTGCTAGTTGGGCACAACTGTTTTCCATTTTGGTGCGGAGTTTAAGTTGCATCAGTCATTTAGATTAAATACAGAGCTGTTTTTTCTTGGATCAGTGTGTGTTGCGAATTTCATAATGGACAAAAACATCTACTTAACAAAGAGTTTGTCTCAAATTTTACATCGAGCAACCACTTTATTCACCAGATATGGCTCCGGCTGACTTCTTTCTTTTTCCTAAACTCAAATTACCACTTCGCGGCACCCGTTTTTCATTCGGTAGAAGAGAAGAAAGTTCGCGGCGAGAACTAATCTCAAAGCATTAGCATTTCTGAAGGACCATACTTTGAAGGCGATAAAATAAAAATTAGAAGCATAACTAACATTTTGTGTATTATTGATCTTTTCCCGGTACTCTCCTGACAGAGTTGTAACTCTGTAAAGTACCGGGAAAAGATCGCTCTTTGTCGAGTGCCAGACATACTTGTCATGGCACTCTACAAATAGCGCAACTTCAAGTTTGCGGCCACAACCTCGACTGGTCGTAAAGCAGCCATTTGTTGAGCTGCTGAAGTTGTTGTTCTGAGCTCAAACAGTATGGACATAGAAATTACGTGCTTGTACTTGATGTGGAAAAGACGTTAATGGAGCCTGTGTTCATCCTGTGTTGGAAAGGACCGCATTCGCGGTCGCAGATCTAGTGCGCGAGCGCTCATAGCAAACTATACGTAAGTTGGTTGCAACGACCAGTCGTGCCAGCCCGGAGTGCGGCCAGTTGGCCGTTGCGGCCAAGTGAGCGACGTTCATATGGTTTCATTAGTTAATCTGGTCGTTGCGGCCACTGGTCGTGGTCGTGGCGGTCTAGTGTGCGAGGTGCCTGATGTACGATTTCCACCGACCGCTGTGCCCTTGTTGCGGCATTTGGCGAGGGTCTCGGACTCTGTCTGCGGTACAATGCATGACCGGAAGCGAGAAGTGCAGGATGTTCTCATTTTTGTCGCTTCTTTGCGAGGAGGTGATGCAAGCAAAGAGTGGCGACGGAGAGGGAGAGAGAGCATACCTCTCACTCCACCCGCCCCACCAGCGCAGCCGGGCGACCGAGCTCCGCCGACGTCACCCGGACAGCGCGGGCGCTGGGCGCCGAGCTGTCAGTCAGCCTACAGAGGCGGTGCGCAGTGGGACCAATGGAGGCCCGATACCAGTCGGGGATGCGCATGAATTTCTTAGTATCCCGGGTCCCCGACTCATTGTAGCGATAGGAACTGTGAAGTTTTAGTCGGTACAAGTTTGAAATAATATTCCGTTCTCCCGCAACGGAAAGTAGCCTAGTTAGCTAGGCACGGTGGTTAAAACAGATGACTCACTTCTGTGGTTGCAGAATGGTGTGGGAGGCGGCGTGCGAGCTGCGGTCGGCGCCCACCACGGTGTCGGAGCTGGACTTGTGCAGGTCCTGCGCCTGCGCCGACCGCGTCGCCGACGACGACGAGCCGCTGCGCGAGCGCGGCTCGCAGTCCGACCCCTAATAGTTACAAGTGTGGTGATAACATACGAAACTATAAAAATTAAACAGAATATTGTACACATTTGTCACAGGACCAAAACTAAAACTAATGCATCGTGTCTTTAGTTACGCATCAAGATGGTTGCTACCAAAATGCGTAGAATTGGACTGTTTGAAAGTGTTCTGATTTCGGATAATAGGAGACAATGTTGTCTAACCCGGATTAATGTTAAGGATTTTGCCGAATAACACGGCAATGCGAAGGTATGGCAATATTTATATAGCTGGGATTTTTAATATTGATACAGTATGTTAAAATAGCTCCGATGGCAGGTTGCGGAATCCTTCGAAAAAGTTGGAACGGAAGGGCCATTTGAAGGAACACGGTTGGGTTTTAGTCCCATTTACCCCATTGACTTTGACTTTGCTGGAGGCGGAGGAGGGAGGCTGCGAGGCGAGCCCCCCCGCGCCGCCCGCAGCCCCCGCGCCGCCCGCCGGCGACAGCAGCGCCGCCACGTCCTGCAGCGGGGACTCCAGCAGGTAGTCCACAGCTGAAGTAAGTATTGCCGACACCGTCACTCACCACGTCCTGGCGCGAGTCGCCGATGCCGCTGGAGGCGGAGGAGGGGGGCTGCGAGGCGAGCCCCCCCGCGCCGCCCGCAGCCCCCGCGCCGCCCGCCGGCGACAGCAGCGCCGCCACGTCCTGCAGCGGGGACTCCAGCAGGTAGTCCACAGCTGAAGTAAGTATTGCCGACACCGTCACTCACCACGTCCTGGCGCGAGTCGCCGATGCCGCTGGAGGCGGAGGAGGGGGGCTGCGAGGCGAGCCCCCCCGCGCCGCCCGCAGCCCCCGCGCCGCCCGCCGGCGACAGCAGCGCCGCCACGTCCTGCAGCGGGGACTCCAGCAGGTAGTCCACAGCTGAAGTAAGTATTGCCGACACCGTCACTCACCACGTCCTGGCGCGAGTCGCCGATGCCGCTGGAGGCGGAGGAGGGGGGCTGCGAGGCGAGCCCCCCCGCGCCGCCCGCAGCCCCCGCGCCGCCCGCCGGCGACAGCAGCGCCGCCACGTCCTGCAGCGGGGACTCCAGCAGGTAGTCCACAGCTGAAGTAAGTATTGCCGACACCGTCACTCACCACGTCCTGGCGCGAGTCGCCGATGCCGCTGGAGGCGGAGGAGGGGGGCTGCGAGGCGAGCCCCCCCGCGCCGCCCGCAGCCCCCGCGCCGCCCGCCGGCGACAGCAGCGCCGCCACGTCCTGCAGCGGGGACTCCAGCAGGTAGTCCACAGCTGAAGTAAGTATTGCCGACACCGTCACTCACCACGTCCTGGCGCGAGTCGCCGATGCCGCTGGAGGCGGAGGAGGGGGGCTGCGAGGCGAGCCCCCCCGCGCCGCCCGCAGCCCCCGCGCCGCCCGCCGGCAACAGCAGCGCCGCCACGTCCTGCAGCGGGGACTCCAGCAGGTAGTCCACAGCTGAAGTAAGTATTGCCGACACCGTCACTCACCACGTCCTGGCGCGAGTCGCCGATGCCGCTGGAGGCGGAGGAGGGGGGCTGCGAGGCGAGCCCCCCCGCGCCGCCCGCAGCCCCCGCGCCGCCCGCCGGCGACAGCAGCGCCGCCACGTCCTGCAGCGGGGACTCCAGCAGGTAGTCCACAGCTGAAGTAAGTATTGCCGACACCGTCACTCACCACGTCCTGGCGCGAGTCGCCGATGCCGCTGGAGGCGGAGGAGGGGGGCTGCGAGGCGAGCCCCCCCGCGCCGCCCGCAGCCCCCGCGCCGCCCGCCGGCGACAGCAGCGCCGCCACGTCCTGCAGCGGGGACTCCAGCAGGTAGTCCACAGCTGAAGTAAGTATTGCCGACACCGTCACTCACCACGTCCTGGCGCGAGTCGCCGATGCCGCTGGAGGCGGAGGAGGGGGGCTGCGAGGCGAGCCCCCCCGCGCCGCCCGCAGCCCCCGCGCCGCCCGCCGGCGACAGCAGCGCCGCCACGTCCTGCAGCGGGGACTCCAGCAGGTAGTCCCAGTTCATCTGCGACACCGCACGCACAGGGTTATACACAAATGAGATATGGACCTTAGAAATGCTCAACACTCTATGCTGAGTAGACCACAAAAATTTGGAATCGAAATTGCGAGTTTGTTGTTCTTCTGCAAGGTAAAGACTTCCCTTCTGTTAGGGTTCTAAAAATTTGGAATCGAAATTGCGAGTTTGTTGTTCTTCTGCAAGGTAAAGACTTCCCTTCTGCTAGGGTTCTACCGTGGCCCTGGAACGCTAAAGGCATTTGGAGGAACACTGCTGGGTTTTGATCAAAAAGAGTCTGACAGTGCCTTCCGATCCACCTAGAGCAAGAGGAGTCATTTGATTATTTCCCACCCAAAAAAAAGCGCTTCCCTTTTTCTAAGCAGAATTGCTAATTTCACTAAGTGAAATCAACAAAAATAAGGCAAACTTTCCTATCTGTTCAGGACAGCCCGGGTTGCCAATTGGGACCCAGTTTCTGTTTATGTATTATGTACCTGGTTCTGCATGCGCATGACCCAGCAGACGTCCCCGGTGGGGGAGCGCACGTGCACCTCAGTAGTATGTAGCATGTGATATGATCGGCAGTTACCTGGTTCTGCATGCGCATGACCCAGCAGACGTCCCCGGTGGGGGAGCGCACGTGCACCTCAGTAGTATGTAGCATGTGATATGATCGGCAGTTACCTGGTTCTGCATGCGCATGACCCAGCAGACGTCCCCGGTGGGGGAGCGCACGTGCACCTCAGTAGTATGTAGCATGTGATATGATCGGCAGTTACCTGGTTCTGCATGCGCATGACCCAGCAGACGTCCCCGGTGGGGGAGCGCACGTGCACCTCAGTAGTATGTAGCATGTGATATGATCGGCAGTTACCTGGTTCTGCATGCGCATGACCCAGCAGACGTCCCCGGTGGGGGAGCGCACGTGCACCTCAGTAGTATGTAGCATGTGATATGATCGGCAGTTACCTGGTTCTGCATGCGCATGACCCAGCAGACGTCCCCGGTGGGGGAGCGCACGTGCACCTCAGTAGTATGTAGCATGTGATATGATCGGCAGTTACCTGGTTCTGCATGCGCATGACCCAGCAGACGTCCCCGGTGGGGGAGCGCACGTGCACCTCAGTAGTATGTAGCATGTGATATGATCGGCAGTTACCTGGTTCTGCATGCGCATGACCCAGCAGACGTCCCCGGTGGGGGAGCGCACGTGCACCTCTGCCCAGTTGGCGCACCAGCACGGACACAGCCCGGCGGCCGCCAGCTCGCCCACGCGCGACCACGACGTGTCGTCCGTGTCCTGTCACGTTACGGTACAAACTCACATCAGCGAACTTGACGTCAAACATCAAGATTCGACAAAAGGACAAGAAAAAGATAACTTTGAAGGAACCGCGAAAGTTATCGGGGTCAACCAGTTTTTGCCCTTATGCCTTCAGTATGCGCCTTCTTACCAGTGGAGAAGGAGGATTTTCGTTAAAGGGAAGCTGAAGCAAATAATTTTTGTATTTAGTGACAAATAATTTTATAACGTAATGTGACGTGTACCTAACGTATTATTTAGCAATTATATGTATAGAGAATAGTAGACACATCTAGAACTGGAATATTTCAATGGAAAGCCGGATGGAATTATATGGTACATTCGCCCCTTCTCCGTACATAAGGACAGCAACAACTCACCACTTCTTTGGAGACCCTCTCGAAGTGCTGTGAGAACTGGTTGAGCACGGCCACCAGCGGGTCGTTCGTCTTGTTGTTCTCCGACGAGTTTTGTCTGAAACGTCGCAGGACGTATTAGTGTGTGACCGCCGGGGTATGACTACGTGCTCAGGATATGTGTGGGCGTGCTATGTCAACTTAATCTCTAATATTAGCATTCAACAACCGGCCGAAACATAACAAAATGATGGAACTGTAGCATTGTCATAACGTAAACTCATTCACAAATGTTTATTTTACAAGGACTATAAAACATGCTACTAGATAAGTACTATCAGACAATTATAATAAGATGATTGTAGCGCATAGATTTGGCGCTAGTCGTTAGCACTATTGTTGATAAAATACGTAAACGCAACAGAAAATGAGGGAAAAAACATTCCGATGATAAAACAGCACCCCTAGTGGCAGTCTAGACAAACGCAAGAGAACAAGGCAGCAGAGATGCGATGGTGTGCAGCGGTGGTGGTGTAGGGGTGGTGGAGAGGAAGGTGGTGGTCCAGCACCTGGAGGCGTGTCCGCTGGGCAGCAGCGGCTCGGACATGCTGAGCGACGAGCACGACGTCTCCGTGGAGCGCGAGTGCTGCAGCGAGTACTTGCTGTAGCTGCACACACGCAGTCGGGTCACACCAGGGCTACTCGAATGACGTGCCGTGCGCTACCCTACGTGATCCTCATCACACTATCTATACTTCAATTCAGAATCTTAGTCCAGAATACAGTCCTAAATACGTTGTGGTTGCAACGGAATTTGGAAGTTTGTACTGTGTGATATAACTACGTAAAGAGTTTGTGGTTCCTATCTAAGATTCTGAATTAAAGTCCACATGATCGAGGGCCGGAAAGGTGACATCTAAGCGAACTCGTTCCGCGGACAGTCATGAGAATTGAGTATTCTACTACAAACATTTGGGAAACATTAATTTTGAAAGCCTTGTAAAGTAAGCCTAGTATAAAGTTAAATTTGATTGTGATGCATGAAGTTAAATTCTCGAAAACAAAACCCCGCATTCCGGAAGAGAAACCAACATCGTTGATAGGGATATCATTCGAGTAAGCCCAGTGGTCAGTAAGAAGAGCTAAGCGTTAGTCACAGCACTGTATCGGTACTGTAGTCTGTTGCTAGATGAGTTTGTGAAGCAGTCCCGAGGTCTCTGGTACGAGTGCTACACGCCGCGCCGGTCTAGCAACCGCTTGAATGTATTGTTGACACCTGCCGACCACGAATGACTCACGAACACGGCTTATTTGAGCGAGTGGGGTTTCTTACTGATTCAGAAGGATATTAGTAAGACAGGACAGTCTGAGGGACCGTCAGACATCCGCGACGTCTTGCTACGTGCCAATCCTTATTTAGTCACCACGCAGTCATCCAGATATAATAACTTACTTTTAAATCAACATCTTTTATAACAATGAATGTTGAATTGGAGGTGAGTTTCGAGCCTCAGCAGATGTAACCAAATACCAACAGCTTAACGTGCTTTCCGACGCAAGCAGGAGGTTTGATATGTAGTGGGAGGACAGGGACACCCTGAAGTGTATGTATGCTCCCTAACAGTGCATACCGTAGTTAGTACACTCCTTTAGAATATAAGTATCATTTAAAGCTAAGTAAGCAGTTACGTCAATGCGCATTGTAACATAAATTCCCCAGATACATTCATTAAAGTACATTCTATCAAACTGGTTTTCTGATTCTTTTTCATCTTTATTGTCACTTGTGCATGGTTTATTTTCATCGTTCTTATCCGCCAAACAAACATTTCGGTTTCTATTTCTAAAATATCTTGAACCCCTATTATTTGGTTGACCCCTGTTATTGTTCGATGGTCTACGATAGTTAATTACCACGCCATGTTTGTCTTTGATTATTGTAATTTCCATATTGACCACGGTTATAACTGTTAGTATATTGACCACGATTATTATTGAAATGACGATGACCTTGTCGCCCTGAATTATTAAAACCTCGTCCATATCTAAATGAACGAACCGACTTCGGCAAGCTCAGTTTGACCTTGGATCAATCAGTGCTTTACCAGGAGCCCCCAATCAGATCCAATCGATAAAACGAAACGAGAGTTAAAATTAAGAAAGGTAGCATTTTTTTAAGAGTGTTGGCAGTTTTTATCACCGCTGATGATTACTGGACTCAACAATACATTCAAGTGTCGTCACCGTCACTTTATCACTCAAAAAATAACAGTACACGGATATTAATACACAGGCACATCGGGTTGAGGAGACACTAGTTCGGCTCTGTCTCCCACGTGGCCAGCTGCTCACTCACTCACCGCTTGACTTCAGGCGGGTTGCTCTGCGCCGGCGCAGGCGTCACTAGTAACTGATTGCTCGTCGCGTGATTTTGGTTTTCACTCGGTCCGTCGTTCACTTGTACCTGGGGGATAAAGGTTAATTAATGAGGAACATTAATACACTTATTTTGGATCTGCCAGCACTTTTGGCCGCTTGAACGGTGTTGGATATTATCTCAACGGAAAGTACTCCTCGCCCGTGGCTTTGCTCGCGATAGTATACATTTTCGCGCATTTACAATATTAAGTTAGGATCGATGTGAAGTAAAGAGGGATAGTGCTATCGGATATGTATAGCTGTCTCTTTCTCACAGCAAAATCATGATGAGAGTACAACAAGAGCCGTACCTGTACAGTGACGGGCGCGGAGTTGAGCACGGCGCTGTCGTGCTCGCTGGCGGACGACGCGCCGTTGTTGTTGTTGTTGCTGTTGTTGTGCAGCGTCAGCGGCGGCAGTGGCGACGACACGCTGTCCGCGTGCTGCTTGCACAGCACCGCACATCTGGGCCACGTTGTACAAGTAAATAAACATTCACGAACATTATGCAGGAAAGAAGGGAAAGATGAAATTGCGACCTGGGAGTCTTTAACGGCCGCTTTCTATAATATATCTCAATCCCAATCTTGATCCCGATCCTTGTCTGTAACCAATCAAAGGATTGTGTGGTGAAGGACACAAACTCGGCCGTTGATATTGAGATATGTTATAGAAAGCGGCCGTAAGTCAAGAGTGAATAGGTTACTTCTAGGCAAGCGTGCTCAATCTTCGATCAAATCATTATCATCTTACCATCAGGTAAAATAGTGGTCAAAAGCATGCCTATCAAAAATATAAAAAAAAAATGAGTTGTCTGTAATGTCGGTTTACGGACGACAGTTTAACGTGACGTCTCGCTCAAGCCGATCGTGTCTTTCGCTCGCACGTGTAGCGCTCTCGCTCCGATCGTAACGTTACAATGAGCGTTACGGGACAATGAGTCGTCCTTTTTCGTGCGTGCAGCCGGCGTTCATCGGTTTATAAGACGTTGTCACGTCAATAAAAAAAATATTGCTTGTCAGTGTCCGTTTTATCATACAAATATTTGTAGGGTTTAGCCACCACCCAAAAATATACCCAGTTTGTTTACTTATTGTAGTGTATCTACTTGAGGGAAAAAAAAACTTTGGAACTTGGTCACATAAACCAGCAAACTCAATTTATTTTTTTAATAATGAATGGCCAGCCCATTTGATCTCGATCACGCCTGATGGAAAGCGATAGATGAGGTCGATGATGAAAGCGAGCAGCCAGCGTGCCCAGTGCGTGCCCTGAGGCACTGGTACTCCCACGCGTCGACGACACGCCGGGGGGGGGGGGCAGGCGCTACCGCCGCGAGGGGAGGGTTGGCCAGTCTTGGTGTTAGGTGACTGTCCAGGATGCGCCGAGCGAGAGGTTCAGTTGAGTGTCTGATGGAACAAATTGCGCTACACGAGGAGGCTCCTTCATGCATCCCAAAATAAAGTTACATTTTGTCATTTTTTAATGTTAAGATTTTTTACCAAATTGTATTTCATTTTCTACTTGGGCGGTTAGTATCTCAGTCAGAGCCCACCCCCGCATATCGTTCCCGACACTCTTTTCTTAGGTTCAATTTAGGCTTCTCATGACAACAATCACAATAAACTAGGTGTTACAAAGCAGGCTACTGACCGGTCGCAGAGGCCCTGCTTGATGGAGTTCTGCAGACAGCCTGAGGTGGTGATGGTGACGAGCTTGTGGCCCACCAGCCATGTCATCGACTGCCCGCCGCTGAACAGGAACTCCGCCGTGTCGCTCCTGGAACACAAACCGACAGTTACATGTCAACCAACCTTATGCTGGCACCTCACTTCGCATATTTGCGCAAATAATCGTCTACCTAATTTTTTAGGAAAGCAACTTCGTCCCAATCATATTAGGGTATATTTTCTATTATTCAAGTAATGTGAATATTCTGACAAATTCCCCACCTTTTTGTTACACCACAGTAATGAAGGGAGTGAGGGGTGACTTTTCATCAAATGGACAGTGAGTGTATTCCTTGTTTGGTATTACTAACACCAGCTATAAGCTATTTTTATAACGACGTGAATTATGAGCCGACATAAGTTAAATAAACCAATTAAATTACAATTCGCATTTTGATCAGTGAAAATAGTAAGTAGACTAGTTTGCTGATCATGATCAGTTTAAGAAAAGATTAAGATTAAGACGGACTGGGAGAGTCAGGAGATTTAAGTCAATTCTCCTTTCCAGCAAACACAAGGACATTTTCAACGTACGTACACTGCTCAAAAATATTCGGTCAACCAGAAAAAGGTATTTGTAAAATTTTTAATAAACTAATTTTTATTAATGATTTATTAGCAGATCAGCAGATTAAAATAATATCACGATCCCATAACTACCCGCGGGTGTCGTAAGAGGCGACTAAGGGACTCACTAGAGAATGGGCAACAGCACTCTCTGTAGGTAGATTGCTACAGCTACACTGCGATACCCTACCCGCCTGCCAAGCGTGACGATTATGGCAAACCCCATGCCTATGTCCAGCAGTGGACGTCTTTCGGCTGATATGATGATGATAATGAGCAATTCCTAAGCCTTGTTTTTAATGACAGCCTCACAAAATGCAGGTGACCAAATACTTTTGAGAGTTATTGTAGTACATACATGTTTTGGGGGCTACCTTATACATTTTTATGTTATGGAGGTGATCAAGTGCAGATTTAGAACGATACCTGTGCGGCTTGACGCTGCAGGGCGTGGAGGTATACCGCGCCAGCAGGTCGAGGCAGGTCTCGGTGAGCTCCACGTGGAAGGCATAGTTACCTGTGCGGCTTGACGCTGCAGGGCGTGGAGGTATACCGCGCCAGCAGGTCGAGGCAGGTCTCGGTGAGCTCCACGTGGAAGGCATAGTTACCTGTGCGGCTTGACGCTGCAGGGCGTGGAGGTATACCGCGCCAGCAGGTCGAGGCAGGTCTCGGTGAGCTCCACGTGGAAGGCATAGTTACCTGTGCGGCTTGACGCTGCAGGGCGTGGAGGTATACCGCGCCAGCAGGTCGAGGCAGGTCTCGGTGAGCTCCACGTGGAAGGCATAGTTACCTGTGCGGCTTGACGCTGCAGGGCGTGGAGGTATACCGCGCCAGCAGGTCGAGGCAGGTCTCGGTGAGCTCCACGTGGAAGGCATAGTTACCTGTGCGGCTTGACGCTGCAGGGCGTGGAGGTATACCGCGCCAGCAGGTCGAGGCAGGTCTCGGTGAGCTCCACGTGGAAGGCATAGTTACCTGTGCGGCTTGACGCTGCAGGGCGTGGAGGTATACCGCGCCAGCAGGTCGAGGCAGGTCTCGGTGAGCTCCACGTGGAAGGCATAGTTACCTGTGCGGCTTGACGCTGCAGGGCGTGGAGGTATACCGCGCCAGCAGGTCGAGGCAGGTCTCGGTGAGCTCCACGTGGAAGGCATAGTTACCTGTGCGGCTTGACGCTGCAGGGCGTGGAGGTATACCGCGCCAGCAGGTCGAGGCAGGTCTCGGTGAGCTCCACGTGGAAGGTGGCGGAGGCGGAGGCGGAGGCCGAGGTGCCACCGCGTCCGCCCAGCGGCGCGCGGGACACCGCCTTGGAGCCCTGCAGGGAGAAGCACGGATTAAACAAGACAGCTCGATTCGGCTGCAGAGATAAATTTAAAATTATGTTGCTGCATTTTTTGGCTCAGTCATACTAGTGATTTGTTTGTGATAACTATTCTCCGACGATGCTGTTCAAGTCAAGCTAAAAGAAAAATAGGGCTTTGTACAGCATCAAATAAAAAATTCTTTATTTAAATAGACCATTTCTTCTTGTCAAGGTCTGTCAATCAAACAGATGAAGCTAGTTCTGCCACTGAAGCTTGGACGGCTAAGTTCAGCAGCATAATTAAGCTGTTAGGAAATCCACCAGTGTTTTAGTTTAATTTCAGTCTCATGTCTTACTGTGTTTAACTATGAGGACTGGCTGCAGGCATCGAGTTTATTTTCATTTAACAGACTCAATTAAATTTAGAATTGTATAATTTCATGGATTAACGGCACATGTGCGAGTACTGTGTACCATCACTTTTGGGTATGTCTTTGACTTGAATGTCCCCTGGAGGTTGCAAAGTGTCATGCTCACTTAAACGTTTCGCTGATGAAGACGGTGGCGCATGTGTTGGATTATTTGGCTCCCTTCAAAATGATTGCACCGAATGGTGTTAGCGCATGCGTCCTGATCGTGAACGGGCGCCGTCAGCTGGGACTCAACCACCACGGTTTATTTTAATTAAGTATTAGTTATATGTATTTGAATATAACTAATACTTAAAATCAGAAAGGAAGGGAGGCCTTTCCCCTCAGTGGGACTCAACAGGCTCAAAATTACGTATTTAAATTGTTGCTTTATTACTCTGGGTGCTTTTATCGTGCACGCCTTTCTACATCTTTCGCACAATATACACATGTTTGAATACGTATGTATGAATAATTTCAACACAAATGATTGTATTGTACAGTTCTCGTCAAATAACTTTGCCCCTCTGAAGTTGGCTACGAGTGGCTGCGTAGTAGTCAAAATTACGAACAAACTGCAACTGCTCATGCGCAAGAGACATGGGGGCGGGGATTACGGCGGCGCGATTTTATGTCTCAGTCTTACGTTTACGTTCGATGCATGCTTGCGTCCCGCTTGCTCCCGTGTACGTGACTGCACCTGCGCGATCTTTGCAAATGGATAACTTCAGAGGGGCAAAGTTATTTGACGAGAACTGTAAATCGAGCTGGTTTCCGCAACTCCACAACTAAGCGCGTATTTTGCGTGAAGGTGGGATAAATGTTTCATTCGATCCACCCCAGCTCCCCAAAGAAGGCCAGTAATCTCACAGAGGGTACCTGGGTTTCCGAAGTTAACAAAAATGATGTAACCATAACATTGTAAAAATGTATTGATTTAAAAGAGTGTCCATGGAGTTTCTTGCACGATCTTTTTCATTGAGATGTACACTTTGGAACATGCAAATAGCTTTACTTTATGACTGACAGACCTTGACGGTTCAAAACTGTAAATTAATTAATTGAAATAAATGATTTACGGTTTTTTTTGAGTTTTTATTTATTTTTTTATTTTATGTGTTAAACTTCACGGGACGATTACGTCATCCAGGGACCGGGGAAGTACACATGACGGAGAGAACTTCTTCAGTCAAATTATAAAAGTATTTTATTTATTACTTGTATTGCAAAGATATTAATAAAAAGATTGGAAATTCCAAAATTGCACACCTGTATTGGGTGACTCATTCAAAATTTTAGATATTTTTTTGGTGAAATCTTTTAATCTTTTAAAGAAAAATTAAAAAAAGAACTTCGGCGACTGACTGACATAAAGAGAAAAAGATTTTTTTTAAAAGACATGCACATATATTGCACATGCTTTATGTGTTATATGAATAAAGATACTTAACTTTGATTTTGGATTAAAAAGTTTCTTGGCATTTCATTCTGAGATGAGAAATACGGCGCATGCGCCCTCACGTAAATCTCAGCTTTTCAGCCTTGACTAATAGCGCCTTGGGTAGGGCTGCCCTTGAAGGACCCAGGAGGCTTCCCACAAGCCCGGTTGTATAATTTGATGGGATATTTTCGGAACATAACGCATTCAAATAACAAATGATTAATTATGTTAGTAGGGTTGCTACTTTTTTTTTAATATGAATATTTGCTGCCCTTAAATATTCAAAAAAAAGATAATCTGTATAGAGCGGGATCTCACCAGACTGGAGCTGCGCTGCCGGTTGGAGGAGTCCTCGTTGGCGCTCTGGTTGGCGTTGCTCTTGTACTGCAGCTGCTCCTCGAACGGCATGATGATGTAGTTGTGGAGGCCCTGCGAGGAAGACCACGGTCAGCTCACTCACTGCACCCACTACACGCCCACACCAGGCAGGCGTGGTCGTGCTCTAAATATTGACTGCATCGCAAATGTAATCTTGACGGTGGTCGACAACGAGTTTTTTGGTAAAAACTATTCTTATTTTAGAATTTAATAAATAGGCAGAGGAACTGCTCTTCCTTTTTAGAATTAATCTATTTTTCTTGGGCTGCATTGGTGCAGTCATGTCAGGCATGTAAGTGAGGTGACTCACGTGTATGATGAAGCGCACGAAGTTCCTCCGGTAGGACAGGCGGCACTTGAGGAACCAGGCGGCGATGACGTGGTGCGCCAGCGACACCACGTAGTGGTTGTAGCGCGAGGGGTTGGTGTAGGGCAGCAGGATGGCGAACACCGACATGTACTGGTCCTCCACGAACGACGCGAACACCTTCGGCAGCCGCGTCAGGGCTGCACACGGAACGACAACACTCAATACAGCACTGCCTAATCGATCTTAAACTACATTCATCATCTTACCGCATGTTACATTGAGGGCTCTTAAACTATATTGTGACTCTCATTATTGTATAAATTACATATTTACTCAGAATTACAGAACAAAGCAAAATACATATGTTTTTTATGTTTTTTTGTTTACATATGTTTTTTTATGGGAATAAGTAGATGGTTTTTTAATTTTTTATTCAGGAATGAGCTAGCTCTGGACCTCGATCACGCCTGATGGAAAGCGATGGATGAGCAAGCGATGACGCAACCCAGCAGGCTGCCTCGCGCACTGCGGGGGGCTGCTCGCCAGCTCTAAACAGTTAGGACTCTGGGATGACACGTAGGATACTTTGAATCCCGGAAGTATGTTCCCTTGGGATAACTATCGACGACGACGAAATTTCCGACGTCTGATGTCGAAAAATCCTTCCGACTGTCGAAATTTCCTCGGGCGGCAGCTAGTAAATATATAAAACACACGATTCGCGAATTGTAAAAAAGTTTGTTCTCAACCGTTAAACAGGCACTTGGATTAGGGCAAGACTCACAGATTGCATTTTGTTTTTACATTTTTACGAAAGTAAGTTTTTCACACGAATAACGTTAGCAAACCGCAGGATCATATTAGTATAAAACGTCAAATATGAACATGACTCCATGAATACAAATGCTGATATTCTTTGAAAGGCAAACTTTACTTGATAAAGTGTGGCCATTGAAACTGGCTTCGAGATAGCACCAGTATAAGTCGATACTTACTGGACAGGAATTCCAGCATGGGGCTGGCGATGGCCTTGGTGTCCGAGATCTTCGACAGGTCCAGCAGCACCTCCGGTAGCATCTTCACCATGGTCTCGCGCGTCTCCAGCGTGAAGATGGTCAGCGCGTTGATGTAGGGCTGCGGCGTGCGCAGTACTGCGGACACGAGCACTCGTTAGTGACAGCATAATAATGATTATACACTGCGGACTTCACGTGTACTCATAAGCGATAGTAAAGAAGTCGCTGAAGAATTTGTAAATTTCTATACTAGTATCCCAAATCAAAATTACTACCTTAAACTCCTCGCCCTCGCTGTCTGTTGAATTATTAAAGGCGAACGTTTCAACTTGTCCGATCGAATTTAACTTTGACTGAAAAGCATTTCAGCAAATCAAGATCAAATTGACCGAAGATCTTTGGGGTATGTCTATAAAGGTTTGTACCTCCATTATTGACACTATCGCGCCGTATTTAGCTTTTATATTCAATCTGTGTGTGGATCAAGGGGTTTTCCCAGACCTTATGAAATACAGTAAGGTAATTCAAATCCGGGGACAAAAAAGATACTAATAACTATAGACCCGTATCTGTATTGCCAGTTTTCAGCAAGGTGTTTGAAAAGGTAATGCTTAATCAAATGCTCAGTCAAATGCTCAGTCACTTTAACGCGAATAGCATCTTACACGATAAACAAAATGATTTCACCAGGGGACATTGTACAACTGACGCTGGTGTAACGTTACTAAAACATTTCTATAATGCGTGGGAAGAGGCGCAACATGCCATAGGTATCTTCTGCGACCTGTCGAAGGCGTTTGATTGTGTGAGCCATAAAACATTACTCCTGAAACTGGAGCATTACGGACTAGGCAAAACAGCCTTGAACTTAGTAAAATCGTATTTGAATGATAGACAGCAGCTAGATTATATAAACGGCAACAATTCAACAGGATTAAACGTGGGGGTACCTCGGGGCTCAATTTTGGGACCTTTTTTGTTTCTAGTTTATATAAATGATTAAAACCCTATATTTTACAAAATAAACTTAATATGGTGTTATTTGCTGACGACTCATCTTTAATTTTTAGAATAAATAGACATGCTAACAATCTTGACGATATAAATGACGCCCTAATGCAGGTACATGATTTGATACATGGTTCACTGCTAATAATTTAGTATTAAATGAAAAAAAAAACGAAGTGCATTCGATTTACTTTACCAAATGTCAAAAGTAGTGATTGTGACATAGTATTGAACAGGGAGAAACTAGAATTCGTCGATGAAACAGTTTTCCTGGGGATTACGCTTGACTTAGGGCTACAATGGGGTCCTCATTTGATATCTCTTGCAGGAAGGCTAAGTTCGGCAGCATATGCTGTTAGAAAAATCCGCCAATTTACAGATGTTGAAACCGCGAGACTAGTCTATTTTAGTTTCTTTCATAGTATAATGTTTTACGGTATCTTACTATGGGGACGGGCTGCTGACATTGAGTCTATTTTCATTCTGCAGAGCCATCAGAGCCATCAGAGCCATTTACAATCTCCGCCGACGCGATTCTCTAAGAGAACTGTTCAAAGAAATTAACATCATGACGGACCCTTGTCAATATATCTATGAAAATATCATGTACAATAGAAAGAATCTGCATCTTTTTAGTAAACGAGGTGACAGACATAACTATGTCACTAGAAATAGGAACCAATTAGTTCAACCAGGTTTCAGACTTGCTAAAGTAGCAACATCTTTCATGGGGGTATTGTTTAAAATGTTGTTATAAAATACTCCCCATATATTAGAATTAAATGAGATAAAATTTAAATCTTGTATAAACGCACACTATGCAGGCAAGCATATTATAAGTTAGAGGAGTATATTGAAGATAAAAATGCTTGGCTCAATGCTGGTCCTGCTCCACAACGCCACTAGGCAGCCACTAGGGGGAGCTCAAAATAATCTGTTATCATTTGGTAATATTTTTGTACCGGCTGAAGATTGTAAGAATGCTATATTTTCATTGTATATACTCAACTTATTTAGCATTGCATAATTTCAAGCACATGTGTGAGTACTGTGTACCTTTAAACTATAATGATCATTTTGGGTAGGTCTTTCACTTGGAATGTACCCTGGCGATTGGGGATGTTATGCTCACTCAAAACTCCGGCTGATGGTGGCGCATGCGTTGGATCATTTGGCTCCCTTAAAAATGGTTGAGCCGAGTGGTGCTAACGTATGCGTCATGTTCGCGAACGGACGCCGTCAGCTGAGACTGGTCATCTCTCGGCTGCCATGGTTTATTTTAATAATTTCTTTGTTTCTTTTTTTCTTCTATTTTACATCATTCTCACATAATATATGTATAATTTCAAAATGAATGATGTAACCATAATTTTGTAACAAAATATTATTTTTAAAAGAGTGTCCGTGGTGTTTCTTGTACGCTCTTCTCCATAGAGATCTACGCCTTGGAACGTGCAAATAGCTTCATCTTTTTGACCGACCGACCTTGACAATTCAAAAGTACCTGTAAATGGACTAATTGAAATAAATGCTTTGACTTTTGACTTTGACTTTGCGCCGAGCTGCTGCGGTGTGCACTCACCCATGCCGTACTTCAGCAGGCAGCGCACTATCCTCTGCTGCGTCTGCGGCTCCAGGTAGCTGTGGTAGGGCGCCAGGGACGCCAGCCCGGGCAGCGCCGTGCTGTGGAATTCCGACACTAGAGGCTTTTGGCCGTTGCCCACTCGGAGACATTCGGGGAAGTTGAGACTGCGGTCTGATATCTGCAATATGTTTAATAGATTCTGTCAGTTTTTAAAATACATACAGGAACCGGCACTGGTCTTGAGCGCTCGGAGGTAGAGTGGGGATCGCTTTGCGCATCGTGCACTTATAGCAAAAAAAAAGACACACCACTTGTTATCTTATTTTCTAATTTAGGTACTTACGTTATTTCCATGGCAGCGGCAGCGCCCGCAGCACGCGCGCCAGCACCGCCCAGTCGCGCTCGCGGGTCAGCGCCGCCGCCAGCAGCCCCACGGGCAGCAGGCAGGCGCCCTGAGGACGGAGACACTCACCATGGAGCAGAGCGTGGAGGCCAGCATGTCGAGGTCCTGCGCGCGGCGGCCCACCACGAGCGCGCGCGCCTGCAGCAGCAGCGGCAGCGCCCGCAGCACGCGCGCCAGCACCGCCCAGTCGCGCTCGCGGGTCAGCGCCGCCGCCAGCAGCCCCACGGGCAGCAGGCAGGCGCCCTGAGGACGGAGACACTCACCATGGAGCAGAGCGTGGAGGCCAGCATGTCGAGGTCCTGCGCGCGGCGGCCCACCACGAGCGCGCGCGCCTGCAGCAGCAGCGGCAGCGCCCGCAGCACGCGCGCCAGCACCGCCCAGTCGCGCTCGCGGGTCAGCGCCGCCGCCAGCAGCCGCGCCGCGCGCCCCACCGGCAGCAGGCAGGCGCCCTGTGGAGGTGAACGGTTTCATACCGTTACGAAACCTAGAAAATTAGGAGCTGACCGAAGGGCGGTATGGAAATGTCCTAAGTGCCGAATTTCCTCACCGTCTCCGACCACTACCCCGTCTCCACAACCAACACCTGAACCTGCGTCTCTTGAAACGATCCTGAATGAGATTCGTGAGCTCAAGGTTCAACTGGCTGGCCTTTTCTTTTTGGGGGGGGAAACCTGCAAAAGGCGCCTCGTCTTTTGGGGAAAAAGACCAAGGAGTGTCGGATTTTTACCTCACTAAAACCACCTCGGTGATCACCATCAGCATGAAAGGGGCCCCGATACCTCTTAAAAGACCACTCCGGAACCCAGTCTGTGCAACGCCGGATATGGCACATCCCTGGAGCCTCGCTGTATACGGTAGCACATGATCACTGTACCACCGTCTTTCCCGGGATCGCTTGGTTGGCGGATAGAGTCCCCACTCTGAGCGCCCGCGACTCGGAGTCCAACCTGCCTTGACGCTTGCGGGATTTCGGCGTTTTAGGCGTCGGGAAGGCAACCGCCTCGACCTTCTCCTAGCGGGATCAGGCTCAACTGGCTAGCCTGCCGACGGTTTCCGATGATGTCAAATGCATAAAAGAGGAACTCAAGGCCAGTTGTGAGTTCGATGGTAAACTCTTCTGTTTGCACTCTTCAATCTGACATTGATATAATTAGGTCGGAGTTTTCCGCTGGCGACCAGAGGTCAAGGCTGGACAATGTGGAAATTAAGGGCACTCCAGTAAAAAAGGACGAAAATCTGTTCGCTATCTTGGATAAGGTCAACCAAAAAGTAAATTTTACATTTCCTAATACCCAGATCAACCAGATCCAGGATTCCATTGTTCAACACAAAGGAAAAGTCAATTGTGGTCAGCTTCCTGAATAGATATGTGAAGGAGGACTTCGTTGCGGCTGCACGCTCTTTCAAGACCTTATCGTCGCCCATGACCTTGGATTCGTAGGTTAAATGAACCGAGTCACCGTGAATGATCACCTCAACTCTGACTCCAAAAAGTTGCTGAACAAAGCCCGAACAATAGCAAAGGAGAAAGATTATAAGCACGTATGGGTCAAACACGGGAAGATTCATGTCCACAGGCAGGAAGGATCGGCTGTAATATATATCTTTGTAATATCTAAAGAGAAAGATTTAAACAAGCTATATTAGAGTGGCGCATTCTTCTGTTACCATTATCTGATCAAAATGTTTTAAATCATAAGTCTAGAAGTAAATTAATTGTTAGTTATGTACTAATAACCGTAACTGTTTCTTACTTTAATTTTTGTAAAAGGTCGCATCGCTGACGTGCTCGATGTTACGTCACCACGCTTTTGTATTCGCAAATGGGCCTTTTGTTTCCCTTAGGCCTCTGCCTCGAATATTGCGAGCAGCAGGGCGGCGGCGAAGCGGGAGCGGGGCGGGCAACGCAGACACGTTCTCGAAACCAGCGGGGCAGGCAGATCGCGCGGCACTATAGCGGCGTAGTGTTGTGTTCGTGGTTGTGTCGTCGAGATATTTGTATTTATTCGCGAACGAAATGTCTGAACAACGGCGACAACCTCTTTTTGATTCAAATTTATTCCTAACGCTCGATTTTTTCTGGGCAAAAGAAGAAGTGAATCCCTACTATAGGGCAAGGAAAAGAAAAGGCGAGTTTTATCGAAACTATGAAGAACAGAGACAATGTCCTGACAAATTCTATGACTAAACCAGTCTAGAAACTTTTGACTATATTCTTGAAGGTATCAAGGCCGATTTAGTCTGGAATTAATCCAAAACGATATATTAATGTAGTAATGTTCATTTTATGTTATAATCGGTATACAATAAATAAATATAATAAATTAATACAGGGCAGTCACCGCTTGCCTGGAGCTCACCGCTCGCTGCCCGCCCGGCGCCCGCTGGTGTCGACGGCCATTTCATTGTACGCATTAGACCCTACCGCTCCCGCGCCGCCGCCGCCGCCGCCCCGCTGCCCGCCCGCTGGTGTCGACGGCCATTTCATTGTACGCATTAGTCTGCAGGTACGAAACTTGCGACGGCCGGAGCGACGGCGGGGCGGGGCGGTGCGGCGCGGGGCGAAGAGATAGCGGTGTCGTGTGTGTTTACGAAACAAACTTCCGCGCAGTCGCGCTCACATTTTAGCTTGTAGCTAGTTTTGTTGCCTTGGCTGGGGGCCTTAAATTCATTTGAGGCCACCACAGGTTAGTCCGGTTAAGCAGTTGATATCCCAAGTGTGTTAACTTGCTAGTGGTCATACCTAAAAAAAAAAAGTCGAGCTCACGTAGTGTTGTGATCAACATGAATTCACGTCGAAGAGAACTATTGTCATTAAAAACATTAAGCGCTCTGTACGAAACGGGCGACGGCGGAGCGGCGCGATCGAGCGATGCACGGGCGGCGGTAGAGCGGTGGCGGCGCGGAGCGACGAGAACAAACTAGTTTGGTTTCGCCGCTCGCGCGGGTACATAGTGTTGCATTTTATCACAGTACAGTTTTTGTCAAATAACTTTGCCCCTCTAAAGTTGTGTCGAGTGGCTGCGTAGTAGTCAAAATTACGAACACACTGCAACTGCGCATGCGTAAGAAACATGGGAATCGAATGTCTCTATACTCATTGTTGTGTAATTGTAGAACTTTCTTGAATGACAACGTAGCTCGTAATAAAGTGTAGAAAATTCTCCCAAACTGCGTCGTCGTTGATTCATTGGATGAACACCATCTCTAGGTAATAAAAATTCTCTCATTAGGAGACTGGGCTCCAATAGTTCTCTTCGACGTGAATTCATGTTGATCACAACACTACGTGAGCGCGACTGCGCGGAAGTTAGTTTCGTACACACGCAAGACACCGCTATCTCTTCGCCCCGCGCCGCACCGCCCCGCCCCGCCGTCGCTCCGGCCGTCGCAAGTTTCGTACCCGCAGACTTACGGCCGCTTTCTATAACATATCTCAATCTCAATCTTGATCCCGATCCTTGTCTGTAACCAATCAACGGCCGAGTTTGTGTCCTTCACCACACAATCCTCACCTTTGATTGGTTACAGACAAGGATCGGGATCAAGATTGGGATTGAGATATGTTATAGAAAGCGGCCGTTAGACCCTACCGCTCCTGCGCCGCCGCCGCGCCGACCCGCTGCCCGCAAGATTCGAGGCAGAGACCTTATCGCGCTGTTCTATTCATTCGAACATCCCAATTTATGCTTAACTCGCTCGCACTCAACATTGAATCTTATTACTGCCTGCTTCTTCACACAGTTACCTGTGATATTGCTGTTTATTATTGTGCCGGTTAGCAATTGCGTTTACATTATTGCATTAAATTAACTAATACCCTACTTAGAAGTTTACTATTCTGGCTCTGCTCAATGACTTTTTAACGGACAGCATGGACAATGGGGCACAGGTTGACGTCGTTTACACTGATTACAGTAAGGCCTTTGATAGAATTGACCACAGTATTCTTAAATCAAAGCTTTTTAACAACGGTATTAGAGGGGATCTTCTTCGTTGGTTTACTTCATACCTTGAAAACAGATCTCAAGCTGTCGTTATCAGTAACTACGTGTCGAGCTGGGTTTCAGCTCCTAGTGGCGTTCCCCAAGGTTCCTTGATGGGTCCGTTGCTTTTTATCATTTATGTGAGCGACATCGACTCGTGTTTCCACAATTCAAATTTACTTTGTTTTGTTGATGATATGAAGATATTTTCTGCAATATCATCTGAGGATGACATGGATGCTCTCCAATCTGACCTGGCGCGATTGGATGATTACTGCTTAATTAACAAACTTGACTTGAACCCTGTTAAATGTACAGTGATCTCCTTTAGCAGAAAACAGGTCCCTATCCCTACAACTTATAAACTTAAAGGGCAGCTATTACAGAGATGCGACGGTGTACGCGACCTAGACGTGTTTCAAGATTCCAAACTTTTATTTAACGTGCACGTTGAGCAAATATTGGACAAAGCTTGGAGGTCACTAGGTTTTGTTACGAGACTCGCAGGGTGTTTCAAGAGGGCCAAAACTCTTAAGGTTCTTTATTGCTCTTTTGTGAGAAGTCACCTAGAATATGCGTCACAAATTTGGAATCCTTGTAATGGCAAATACATTGATCATATTGAGAATATACAAAGAAGATTTATTTTGTTTTCTATGTTTTCGGTTACGTATACCATACCATTCTGATAATTACTTAAATCTTTGTAAGATATTTCATTTGAAACTACTCATAAATCGTCGTCGACTAGCGGATTGCACTTTTCTTTTAAAAATTATATCTAACGAGATTGACTGTCCTGATCTCCTGAACTGCGCTTCAATGTCCCGCAGAGATCGGTTACATTTAATCCGCCTATCTCTATCCCTTTTTCCTCTTCTAACTACAGGCGAAACTCATACCTAGTGCGAGCGAGTAAGAACTTCAATATTCTTTGTAAAGAGTTTTCGTTTGACCCATTTACCACTAAAACCTATTTTGCAGGCACTCAACTGAACGCTGACTTTTTTAAAAGTGCATAATGCTTTTTGTACTTATGTAATTTTTTTTTTATCGAGCTTGTTAGTGATCCTAAGTTCTCGACTGTTTTTTTTCTGTTTTTATCCGTGAGAACCTGTAATTGGCTCTATGTATCATAATAATATACAATTGTTATTCATCTGATACAGCTGTTGGTTCTCCTACGACTAAATAAATAAGATTTTTTGTCAACCTCGACGACACGACAGCGACCTCGGAAGGTTTTATGTAATAGAAACCTACCCAAAGGAGTTTTTTTCTCAAGATCAGGATTTTTTTACAAGTAAAACGAAATGTAAATAGATCGGTTTCGTAGTGTCCAACCTGCGGCAGGTCCTTGGGCTGCGTGGCGGCGTGCGGGTGGCCGCGCTGCGCCGGCGGCTCCGCCATGAGGAAGGGCGAGCACAGCGGGCGCACGCGCAGCCCCGCGCCGCCGAACACCGGCGCGCCGCTGCTGTCGTAGCAGAAGCCCACGCAGTTGAACTGGTTCGCGCGGAGACCGAACAGCATCTCAAATATCTAACGAGGAAACGAACAAACAGAACTATGAAACTGAACTGGGATTATTTGGCCATATTACTTGTAAAACCCATGACACAAATCGGTACCAACCAAGACAAAACTCTTTTCATGGTAAGTTGCACCTCATTATACACGTGCAGCCTGTGGGCTAAAGACCTGCAGCAGGGGAGCTCACCACAGTGCTAACTGCGTCCAGTACAATAACGCGATCAGAGCAGTGTTGACGCTGCCCCACTTTGGCCGGGCAGCTTGTTTGAGTTACACGCAGTTACTGTTTACATGGTACGAAACGGCGAAAGCTTCTAAGCGACATGTGTCCTCGGTGAGCAGCTTGCGGAGCGACTCCAACGCATACAGCAGCAGTCCGCACTGTGCTCCATACCTTTATCCGTATGTCTGGGTGATGCATGAAGAGCGCGTGGCGCTTGTAGTGGTTGTCGAGGTGGTCCAGCAGCACGAGGAAGCAGCGCGCCGCATGCGCCGCCGGCGCCGCCAGCAGCTTGGCGTGCAGCAGCTCCAGCAGCCCGCCCGCCGCCAGCGCCAGGTCCGACACGTCGGCGTCCGCGGGGATGGCCACGTCCGTCACGTACATCTCGAAGGGCCGGTTCAGGATCTGCACACAAACGTTTATTATTCTTATTTCATTTTATACATACATAGTACCTTCTCGGAGACGGAGGCGCCCTCCGCGTCCAGTCAGCACCAGCTCGCTCGCACTTACCTTCTCCAGCAGGTCGATGAGGTCGGTGCAGGCGTCGGAGGCGGAGGCTCGGGCCAGCTCGGTGAGCGCGCACTCCGCGTCCAGTCAGCACCAGCTCGCTCGCACTTACCTTCTCCAGCAGGTCGATGAGGTCGGTGCAGGCGTCGGAGGCGGAGGCTCGGGCCAGCTCGGTGAGCGCGCACTCCGCGTCCAGTCAGCACCAGCTCGCTCGCACTTACCTTCTCCAGCAGGTCGATGAGGTCGGTGCAGGCGTCGGAGGCGGAGGCTCGGGCCAGCTCGGTGAGCGCGCACTCCGCGTCCAGTCAGCACCAGCTCGCTCGCACTTACCTTCTCCAGCAGGTCGATGAGGTCGGTGCAGGCGTCGGAGGCGGAGGCTCGGGCCAGCTCGGTGAGCGCGCACTCCGCGTCCAGTCAGCACCAGCTCGCTCGCACTTACCTTCTCCAGCAGGTCGATGAGGTCGGTGCAGGCGTCGGAGGCGGAGGCTCGGGCCAGCTCGGTGAGCGCGCACTCCGCGTCCAGTCAGCACCAGCTCGCTCGCACTTACCTTCTCCAGCAGGTCGATGAGGTCGGTGCAGGCGTCGGAGGCGGAGGCTCGGGCCAGCTCGGTGAGCGCGCACTCCGCGTCCAGTCAGCACCAGCTCGCTCGCACTTACCTTCTCCAGCAGGTCGATGAGGTCGGTGCAGGCGTCGGAGGCGGAGGCTCGGGCCAGCTCGGTGAGCGCGCACTCCGCGTCCAGTCAGCACCAGCTCGCTCGCACTTACCTTCTCCAGCAGGTCGATGAGGTCGGTGCAGGCGTCGGAGGCGGAGGCTCGGGCCAGCTCGGTGAGCGCGCACTCCGCGTCCAGTCAGCACCAGCTCGCTCGCACTTACCTTCTCCAGCAGGTCGATGAGGTCGGTGCAGGCGTCGGAGGCGGAGGCTCGGGCCAGCTCGGTGAGCGCGCACTCCGCGTCCAGTCAGCACCAGCTCGCTCGCACTTACCTTCTCCAGCAGGTCGATGAGGTCGGTGCAGGCGTCGGAGGCGGAGGCTCGGGCCAGCTCGGTGAGCGCGCACTCCGCGTCCAGTCAGCACCAGCTCGCTCGCACTTACCTTCTCCAGCAGGTCGATGAGGTCGGTGCAGGCGTCGGAGGCGGAGGCTCGGGCCAGCTCGGTGAGCGCGCACTCCGCGTCCAGTCAGCACCAGCTCGCTCGCACTTACCTTCTCCAGCAGGTCGATGAGGTCGGTGCAGGCGTCGGAGGCGGAGGCTCGGGCCAGCTCGGTGAGCGCGCACTCCGCGTCCAGTCAGCACCAGCTCGCTCGCACTTACCTTCTCCAGCAGGTCGATGAGGTCGGTGCAGGCGTCGGAGGCGGAGGCTCGGGCCAGCTCGGTGAGCGCGCACTCCGCGTCCAGTCAGCACCAGCTCGCTCGCACTTACCTTCTCCAGCAGGTCGATGAGGTCGGTGCAGGCGTCGGAGGCGGAGGCTCGGGCCAGCTCGGTGAGCGCGCACTCCGCGTCCAGTCAGCACCAGCTCGCTCGCACTTACCTTCTCCAGCAGGTCGATGAGGTCGGTGCAGGCGTCGGAGGCGGAGGCTCGGGCCAGCTCGGTGAGCGCGCACTCCGCGTCCAGTCAGCACCAGCTCGCTCGCACTTACCTTCTCCAGCAGGTCGATGAGGTCGGTGCAGGCGTCGGAGGCGGAGGCTCGGGCCAGCTCGGTGAGCGCGCACTCCGCGTCCAGTCAGCACCAGCTCGCTCGCACTTACCTTCTCCAGCAGGTCGATGAGGTCGGTGCAGGCGTCGGAGGCGGAGGCTCGGGCCAGCTCGGTGAGCGCGCACTCCGCGTCCAGTCAGCACCAGCTCGCTCGCACTTACCTTCTCCAGCAGGTCGATGAGGTCGGTGCAGGCGTCGGAGGCGGAGGCTCGGGCCAGCTCGGTGAGCGCGCGGGCAGCCGCCCCCCGCAGCGCACAATCCGCGTCCAGCGCGCACGCGCTCAGCACCGGGATGCCCACTAGCTCGATCAGTTCCTCGCCGTACAGATATCTGGATACAAATACTACGCTATAAAAAGCTGATGTCGAAAATGGGGTCATTATTTCGAGGTTGCTGATGCCAAAAATGCAATAAAGTTTTAGAAGAGATTCTGATGTCTTAAATGTAACGAAAATGAGATGTTCCGTAGTTTCCAAGAGAGTCGATAACGTAAGTGCGGTCGTTATAGAAAGCGTCACCTGTTCCGCTTGATGAAGGCGAGGATGGCCTGCAGCGTGTGCAGGCGCACGGGGCGGCGCGGCTCGTGGCGCAGGTAGCGCTCCGCCAGCGCCAGCGCGTGCGGCACCCACTCCGCGCGCGCGGGGGACAGCGCGCCTGCGCGGGCCGACACCAGGCGCATGGTGGACGCCTCCTGCGACACATCACACACGGCTGCTGACTCGCGCGGACCTCATCACACACGGCTGCTACATGCCCGCGACCCGGAGAGCGTGCGATGATCGCCACGGGCGCAGATGAAGACGGCGAAGCGAACTCGACACACTGACAGGTCCACTCTTATTCAAAACCGTAATGTGAATTTTTTTTAATGTATTCGCTTTCTCACTATGAAATGACGCGGCCGATGAGCTGGCTAGGAGGGGATCTGGTGCTGTGGTTGTTGGACCCGAACCCATAGTACCACTCCCTTTCACCCAGCTGTGAACGTGGCTACAAGAACACACCCACACACAAGCAGAACGCTGGTGGGCCTTGGCACCAGGCTGCAGGCAGTCCAAGGAGGCTATGCCATCCCTAGACAGGTGACTTACCAGGCGCCTCCTGCGACTGGATAGGGGCAGCCTGCGAATGGTGGCGGGGACCATCACCGGACACTGCTCACTGAACAAACACTTCCACACGATAGGTATAAAAGACAGTCCTCTATGCAGAGCATGCATGGAGGAGGAGGAAACGGTATCGCATGTGCTCCTTGAGTGCACAGGCGTTACTGAAGTACGGAGGCAAACGATAGGGACACCTGATTCACTCACAGACACCCTGAATACACTGAGTCGACTGATCTGCTTCTGGAGGGAGGTTGGCTGGTTGGAATGACGGCCGACATGGCTCACGTACAATGGTCCACGGCAGGACTAAGTGCGGAAACCATACCCGATAGATGATGAGAATGTATTCGCTTTGAAGTCAAATAATTTTACTTCCAGCTGAGACGAAGGTAACAGACGCTCTAATCCAACAGCTGCGTCATGCGGTTGTCCGTACATAGCGCGAGCTGACAGTCGAAGTTATAAAACTGCGTTAGCGTCTCAAAGGTCAAAGACTTCTGGCCCGGATGCAGTAGAAAACCGATGTGGTCTGTTTACTGAATGTGTCAGTTTGTACAAAAGAACTCACGGGTCGGTCGTGTCCGCAGCAGTCGATGACGTCCAGCAGCGCGTCCACGTCGCCGTAGTACTGCCCCGCGTCGTGCAGCTGCTCTATGGACGTGATGAGCGCGTGCACGCGCGTGTGGATGAGCTCGTTGGGCGGCGAGTAGCTCTCTGCAACACAACGCACAGAGTCACGTACGCCGCCAGCGGCTGGCCGACGAGGATGCTGGCTGTACGTACTGTCCTGCTGCAGCACGGTGCGCAGGATGCTGAGCAGCACGTCCCAGGCGGGCTCGCACAGCTCCAGCGGCACGCGCGACACCACGCTCTGCATGCTCAACACCACCTCGTACGTCACCACCGGATGGTTGCCATCCAGAGCCTGAAGAACGCCAAAATATAATATTAGGATACTAACGTAACTTCCTTTTTATTTAAATTATTTTGGGGTTCAAATTATTATTACAATTTAAACAGGGTGTAAGGGACAGCCCTCCGCAGACTGACGGGGTGAGTTCAGTATACCATACTAAGAAGACTGGTACATGAAATTGTTTCAGGAACGTTATGGGAATCCAATAAAACTGATTTGTTTTAAAAACTCATACGCAATGTATCGTGACCGTGGCAATCGCATAGTGATCGGCAAGCGCAGCGAGCTGGCAGCCGCCGTCCGCTACGGTGTGGCTACGGGGTCCTTCCGAACAGCTGATTTCATGTGTCGATCGTTACGAGTATTTCAACTCATTTTCACAATCCATTGCTGGTTTTTTTTATTTTAGCTGTATTATTTATAAAAATGGAGTGCTGCATACAAAGAAAGTAACTTTACATTGAAAGAAAGGAAAAGTAACTGAAAAACGGTAAAAAAAATAAAAAATCCTGAGAAAAATTCTGGTGGAATATGATTCAAAATAAGGAGTTTTAATGCATATCAGCCTGTGGAGGGCTGTCCCTTACACTCTGTATATTTGAAATGTGCTAATTAAGGCTTTATCCCGACCGAAACCTTGCGCTAGTGCGTTTTTCTTCGTTATTCAGAGGCTATTAACTCATTAGATAAGAGAAATAAACTACATCTAAAAGCACATTATTAATGTTTGATATCGTATCATCACATTCCACGTTTTAATTTGTTTTTATGTGTTATAAATACAATTAAAATAGACTTTTAAAAAATGACTAAAATTATTGATTTCTTGTATCTGTTGCTAAAGGCAACTTTCTAATCATTTGAGGATTAGACTAATGGATAGGTAATTTAAAAATCTAAATTATTCACGTTTCATTTAATTTCAAAAGATCGCTTGTCTTTTTTTATTAAGATAATTGTGTGAATTCTATGATAAAAAGGCATGTGCAGGTGCGGGCGGCAGTGCGCTGCGCGCTTTCGTACGAGGAGGCCGTGTCGCTCTCGTCGTCTTCGCTCCGTGTTTTGTTTTCAAAAATGTTTAATATTATATGAGTACCTACCATAGAGTATATGTACCTACTTATCAACCGTTGTTTTTTACTGCGAAAAGACGCTACGATTGTGTTATTGTCATAAAAAGCATTTTATTATCAAGTAAGCTAGGTACAGCTCTAGATGAATGACATTCTGTAAGTAATTTGATGCATTATGCAAAGTTTACCTACTTTTATTCCGCTAAATGCCTACCTTTGTAATTAAATTTTTAAATTTCCCTCCTATATAAATCTATTAATAAAGGGAACAACCCTCAAGGCAAAATATAACGGCTAGAAAGTAAAAGAATAAACAAAAATATGAAAATTAAGCTAAATAGGAAACCAAAAAAGCGTGCCTTGTTCTTAGAAAAATCGAAACAGGACCACAATTATGATCAAGACTGCACAAAACCTGACATGCCAATCGATGTTTTCAATAAAATTAAAGAAAATGTTATGGAAAATTTAAAGAAAACTGATGAGGAAAGAAGTTTAATCAAACGGACAACCGTTTTACAATGTGAATGCAGCGACTGGCCAGAGTTGCGTAGGTCGCTATTAACCGCTTCCAACTTTGGAAAAGTTGTCAAACGGCGAAATGATACACGTTGTCATAACTTTGTAAGAGACTTATTGTACAAAACCAACATTGACCATGTGTCGTCAATTAAACATGGCAAAGACAATGAAAACATTACTATCAAGCAATTAGAAAGGCAAGAAAATATTAAAATTGAACCTTGTGGTCTATTTATTGACGAAGAGTTGCCATTTTTAGGTACCACTCCAGATGGCTTATGTAGCGACGACACTATTGTTGAAATAAAATGCCCGATAACGGCATTCAAATTGGGTTTAGAAGAAGCCATAAAAAAAGAAAAGTGAGCTTTTGGGAAATCACAAAAAAGGACCGGAAATCAATAAAAACCACCAATCGTAAGTACCATTGGTGGTTTTTATTGATTTTTAGCCCTTGTAGTTGCCCCTGCACTTGATAGTGCAACTACACGTTACTAAACGATCAAAGTGCTTATTTGCAGTTTGGTCAAATGAGAACCTTCCGCTAAAAACGGAATACATCGATAGAGACGATAAATTCTGGAAGGAGAATATGAAAGAAAAGCTTTCATCATTTTATGTAGATTGTTTGTTGCCAGAATTACTCGACCCCCGGTACCCTTGAGGTATGAATATAAGAAATCCTTCATTCATCGAAAAGGCAATGAGGAATAAGAAAAAAAATAAAGAAAATATTGAACCTCAATTAAATAAAGAGATTGAGTTGACAGCAGTTATAGATAGAAACGAACCTTCTGACGTAAACACACCTACATGTACCCGTTATTTAGATTTTGGGGATATGTAAACTAGAAATGTCAGAAATGAAGTTCCTTCTTCCACGATGATTTAAATAAAAAACAAAACTTTCGCAGCCGCCATATTGAATTTTCATTTTTACTTCACTATCAGCTTTAACAGCCTCAAAAACCATGAAAACGACACCCATGACGAAAAATTATGAAAGTTTTTGCAGCCGCAATCTTGGATTTAAATTTTGACCAAATTCGCCACATTCACTCATTCAGATATCGATCACGACCCATCACGATCATCATCTATCGAATGGTTGATGGTTTAGAAGTTGTGAGTGAACAGATGAATATACACATACATACCGGTCAAATTCATAACCCTCCTTTTTGCTTCGCCGTGTCTGTGAATTCTAAGGTCTGTGACTTTTACTTGTATTCGTAAATTGTTCACCAGATGGCGCTAGTAGTGTTTAACGAAGTATTGTAGAGGTGGGGTGCGGCAAAGAGGGAACGAATGCTCAAGGTCATTTGATCACGGAAGCGCCTTAAGTCCTTTAGTTTGATACCCAACATGATCATAAACTAAAAAAAATAGTTCATGTCTTAATGCGCCCCAGAGGGCGCCACATACAATTTATTGCAACATAAACAGTCTATAAGTAGTCAATTTAGACGCTTCCAATGACAGCTCATTTGTCAAATTATGATAAATGGTTTAAAAGTTATGAGGGAACAGATGAACATACATACGGGTAAAATTCATAACTCTCCTTTTTGCTTCACCGTAGTCGGGTAAAAAAGAGATGGGGAGGCTACAACAGTCGCGCGAGAGGATCGTCAAGGCTTGCTGAGATCGGTTCTTGGATGGATGAACATGCTTTACTGTACACCGAGACTTGAGAGGGGAGCAATGTATTCTATAGATGTTTGACAGACCTTGAGGAAAGCGGGCAGCACTGCTAGGAAAGACACGCGCAGCGTGGGCACGCGGCGCAGGCCCCACAGCGCCATGTTGATGTAGAAGATGGCGCCGCGCAGCAGCCCCGCCGCGCCCTCGTCGGCCGCCAGCGCGCCGCCGCCGCGCAGCAGCAGCACCATCTCCTGCAGCGCCGCGTGCCCCATGTCGGCGCCCATCACGTTGCGCATCAGCTGCAAGCGACTCATCACTGACACTACTTCACCATAATATAGCCAGAGGTGTAACTTATAGCGGAGAACAGAGAAAACTTGTATACTTGACATACCAAAAGCATTCTGCCACAGCATTACACTTTCTAGCAGTAGGTAGTTGTGGATAATGCAAGAAACTAGTGGACACACGCACCAGGTAGACCGACGACCGAGTTAGATTTATTTATTTAGTACATGAAGGACTTCCAACTAATAAAAACTAACAAAAAAACAGCAAAGTCTCGAATGTGAAGCGCTAAAGTGAGACAGCATACCTTCCAGCTGTTCGGGCAGTACTGCTCGTGGTTGACGGTCCGGCACAGCGCGCACACGAAGGTGCGCAGCGCGCCGCGCGGCAGCAGCGAGTACGACACCACGGCCTCCAGCAGCGACAGGCAGCACTGCACCACGGCCACGTCGGTGCCGTACGCGCACAGGTGGCACGCGTTGCTGCGACACACACGGCCCTCAGCTGCAGTCAACTCGTCCAAGGTATGAACACAGAGACATGCGATACACAATGGGAACAATCTTCCATTGTATATCGCATCTTTCTTCTTCTTCTTGATGTCTGTTTCCATCGTTTCTCAGAGACAGACTGTATTATAAAATACTAGCTGGCGCCCGCGGCTTTGCTCGCATTAAAATACATTTTCGTAAAAAAAAATTGCCTATAATCTCCAGGGTCCCATCTAATTGTATCAAAATTTTTTAAAATCAGTGAAGCGATTTAGGCGTGTAAGCGTAACAAACACACTCGCATTTAAAATATTAGTTAAAAGATGGCACTTTGACAAAAGATACAATCGATGGATGGTGTGGAAGAACGATTTATGGCTAGAAGGAACTGACTACTGAGATAAAAACTAATCGAGACATTTATTATGAAAAGTCAATTGATGCGACAACTTCAAAAAAATGGAACAAAGACAAGACTTATGTTATGATGATGACAGTACCTACTATAAAACATTGTAACATTTGCTGACCAACAAAAACGGATAAGTAACTTAAAGTTGAAAGTAATTAAGCAAGTGTGTTCCGGTCGCTAAAAGACTATGGCAACATGAATAATTATGCCAGACGTTTTTGCATTAGTTTTGTACCACCTGTAATTTTGTAATAAATCAAAGACAAACAGAATGAAGTCAGAACTAGCCATGCCCACATCACCATCAACACTGGTAAACAACATTCTATATTTAACATCAAAACTGAATGAACAGGAACAGTTGATAACATGGGCCTTACATTAACTGCCATGTGAAAATGGAACAGGTAAGTATCCTATATATGTTGAAACAAGGATTGTTATGGAAGGATATAATTGAACAATAAATATTAAAGAGATACCTTCTATTGTACACAAACAACTCATTATAATTATGATGGTACTGTTAGAGAGTGAGTCATTACAACACTGAAGCCTGCACACTGCACATGCACAGGTGTGCACTATCTCTCTCATTAATATGCTTTCGTCATTCTTCCTTCTGCTATGTGTCAACATTATTGATGAAAAGAAAAAACAATGACCTGAATAATAAAGCAAAAATCTACATTTAAGAGTGTTTACGTTATATGACATTTCATACAAACCATAATTGGCACCAAGTTTCATTAAAATCGATTTATTCGTTTTGAAAAACAAGGATTTGAAAGTTTGTATGAAACGGCGTAGGGCATAAACGCTCTTAAATAAATAACGATAGTTAGTTAATATTGTTAGTTGGTTATAATGATAGTTCATGCAATAATAAATAGAAGAAAGAGAAATTGTTTTGGGACATCCATAGGAGCATCAATCATGACCACAGAAAGAGTTGTAGGTATAAAAGTTTTTCTTGGACATTTACAAAACAGATGGGTCTGTTCAAGGTCACATGAATAAATCTTGTAAGTACTTTAACTAGGTAGTGATAAATTACTATTGAATAGAGAGGAAAAACTCAATCACATTTTTACTTTGATATTATAATGTTACAATAAGATAATTCCCATACCTTTACTTGCTTCCGAATAATTTTAAACTTACTTGACAATTCCATGAACTATCTGCTCATCTAGGTATGTGGCATTGAACTTGACAACGTTGATGATGAGCTGCAGGAACTCGATCAGCTGAGCGGGCGGCTGGATCTGGGGCAGCCACTCCAGCAGGAACGGACCAATCTGGAAGCAACATGGCACTGTTCCAAATACTATGCCGGAGAAATGACACAATGTTGCACACTGCAATATGAGTCACTTGAGGATACATTATGATAAAAATATTAGGATCAAAGAAAATATACATTTATTTATGTATCTTTGATTAAATTAAAAAATATAATTCATCCCAATTTTGTCCAGCAGTCAGAAAAAGATTGTTGACAGACAGTTGTCAGTGTAAGTGATGGCAGAATGCATGTAGCATTCAACTCTAGAATATTGGTAATCTATTTAAACTATATTAAGACAAAATGGTGTGCTCATGTTAAGTTGCAATGTCTTAATCATGCTCTCTATATTGCTTACAAAAAAAAGGAAAATTAGTTTTTGTTTTGATTAAATATGATAGAACAGCGACTGGCCATTGGTATGAAACAGCAAATGCAGTACAGTAAGCAGTTGCAATCACAATTCTCTATCTAATTTATTTTGGCAGGGTGACATATTATACACTGAAATAAATTGGACCCTTTTCTTCCATGCTCCTCATCATCTCAATAGTTACAACTGTCTATCTACAGAATCTTTCACACAGTCCATTCATAACTTCTTGGGTCTTTGTCAATAGCCATGAACATTCAAACACAAGACTTTGTTCTCAACATTAGCCTTGTTCTTCCACTTCGTATACCCAAACTGTGAGTCAGCTTTCACCTAACTTGTATCTGGTCAGAGTATGAATATTACAACAGTTAATTTAATCTAACAAGCTGATTTTAAATAGCCCGTAAGAGTGGCAATTGACCATTACCAGCTTGATGATACTATATTATTTTTACCACTGCACAAGCTACTTGCAATAAACACTGTTACACAAGAAGAATTTGTTTAACAATTGTTTGTTGTGTTTATTTCTTATTAAAAATAATTTGACACATTCAGATAGAAAAACTACAAACTGACCTCTTCTTCAAAACAATTGATATTCTTTCCGGTGTTGGTGAGTGTGTGCAGTAACTTGAAGCGTAGCTGTGTGTCCTCCGGGGGGTGGCGCGCGTGTGTGTCTCGCAGGTAGTGGAACAGGATGGTGCGCATGATCTGCAGGTAGTCCGCCTGCCCCTCGGCCAGGCAGCGCAGGAAACACAGTGCCGCATGCCGCGCTTCCACATTACTCTCTTCTAGCAGATCTCTTGTTAATGACCAGAGCTTTTCAACTCCACCCTAGTGACAGACAGGTTTTGATTGTGTTTGTATCCATAATAAATTATGGTTTTGTGTAGGTAGTGTTGTAAACAAATTAGAAAACAACAAAAGATGGATTTAACAAATAAAATTTTACAAATGTGTAAAACACACATTTGAACAGTGAAAACATCATTATAATGATGTTTTATAACAATTACCCTTACTCAACCTGTTTTGCACACATTAAGGAGTAAGTTTCAATCAAATTGGTACTGGTTCAGGGATAGAAAATGTAAGAATAGGTCTCGCTTCGTTGTTTACCAGTAGTCATGTTCAATAGGTAGAATGGAGCCACTGTTGCAATACTTAAAAGAGCTCATTAAATCACAACAGGATATTGGTAAAATGTTTTGTTATGAACAATAGATCATGACTTAAGTGAAATACAACATAAACAGCTGTTCCTAATAAAGAAAAAGAGAGATGTAAATAAATCATATCAAAACAAACAATTCACACAGATATTTATAATCAGATAATGAAAATGATAAAAGTCTTTTTATGATAGTTCTGGTTGACAATAAAACAATGTGAAAGAAATGCATCCAACAAAGGAGTTTACAGCACAGAGAAGAAAGGAAAGAAACTGCATTGTAATGTTGCATCATAATGAATTTTTGAGGGTACTAATATAATATGTGTGGGGTGTGGAGCTGACCTCCTGCACACGGAGGTGGATGGCCTTCTCGCCGAGCTCCTTGAGCGCACGCAGGCGGCGGTGCAGCGGCGAATCGGCGCCCAGGTCGCGCTCCACCTCGCCCGTCACCACCAGCTCGTTCCGCGCCGGCAGCGGCGCTGCAACAACCAGACAGGGCACTAGTCACCTCGCCACACACAAGACAGCTCATCCCACGGAACCAGCCGCGATACTCACCCGATGCACCATGTTTGAAGAACGCTTTCAACTTGTCTGGCAGCGACCGATCTCTAGAACTCATTTTACGACGATGCCGGTATTGGTTTTCGTTTGTATTTACGCTAAGGCTTACGGCTAGGTACGGCGATTACCTATTACTTTGATATTGCGAATAAAAAGACATATTTATTATAAAATATTCTCACTACCGCTCCTGCTTTGCTATTCACCATTTGACAGCTTCCCAACCAAAGTACTTGTACAGCTGACAGGCGGCCATTCAATTCAAGATTCTGAACGAAAGGTATTATTGACATTAGAACACACATTAAAATACACTACATGACTTTAAATCCCTCCAAACACTACTATTAAAATATAAAGTATAGGATATTCTCCTATTCATTAGTAATTTCGTTTGATAATACATTATATCACGATTGTAGTGACATGACTGGACATGACCTTGATCGATTAAATTTCTGCACGACCTATGTAGTTTAATTTGAGTTTGGTATACGAGCATTTTGGGACGTGCACATTTTGCCACGGTGATGTTGTGAAGTGCTTTTTTTAAATATTGTTGCCAATCAGGTTTAAAATTGTAATTTAGGATATTAACAGTATTTTTTCTTTTTATTTTTGAATATTTTCCGGTCTCGAAGTAGAACGACAAAACGTTGTCCTTCTTTTGCAATAGATGGCGCTATCAGTCCCTACCCACCAAATAATTAGGTCAATAAATATTACATTCTTGTTGAATGATTTTGATACTGTGTATGCTGTGACAAACAGCATCCCTGATGCACAGTATTAGGGGGAATACTGTGCATCAGGGATGCTGCCTGTCACCTTCCGCGTGAAGAACTACAACATACAGAAACATGACATCTCCAACAAAGGTTCATTACATTATAATACTGATCACAGAGAACTCCGCACTCACTTGTTTAGTATTCAGTTGCATTCGGTAGGATTGGAAGCCAACCCCAATATAGTTGGACAAAGACTTGGCAGATTAATTGATTGTGAGTGTCAACCATTGAGTTATACTATTTATATGTCTATAAAATAACCTTTATTTCGCAAAAATTAACAACCTTGCACAACTTTTTAACATTTTTAAGGTACTTACTTAGTAGGGTTGATACGGAACTGATTCAACCTGCTCCCCGTACTAGTATGAACTGTATTACGGTGGAACAGTTTCCTCGAACACCGCGCACTTAACTATAATGTACTTAAGTATTTGATATTTGTGACAAAATCATACATTTTGGAAATACATGGTTCAACAAGGAAAGTACAGCAGAAGTGATCTCAGGGTAAACATAAAATATTGTAATTGATTTTCTGTCTTAGTGTAGGTAGTTCTAAAAAGTGACATAGTATACGCAAAAAAATTCGATACGTTGTTTGTTTACAAAACGGCTGCTTGTACTTTTATATTAAATCATGATTAAAAACTAAACTAAATAAGTGAACCAAAAAGCAAAAGGTCCATTTCAGTAGAATGAGGTCACAATTAGAGCACTTATCATAATAATTTAAAATGTGCAGTGAAGTTGAATATTGTGTGTGTGAGTTTAATTGAAGATGTGTAACGTGTGTACATGTGTGTTGGTTTGTAAATTTATTAAGTGGTGACTTTTAAAATATTTTCAGTTAAATCATAATTCAGTGAGTTAAGAAGCTTAAAGATTTCAGTTTTACAATCATGATTATTAAGATGGCGAATTTGTTTTTTTTTTGATATTTTATTGTACATGAATGGCCCCAGGAAATTTATAAATCTTTTCGCAAAAGAAGTTTTACAGCGAGGCACAGAGTAAACAATGTCTCGCCTTCTTCTTGTTCTGAAGTCAGGTTTATTTTTATGCTGAATTTCTATTGCATGTTTAACAAATAATTGCCTAACTGTAAGGACTGATAATTTTGAGTACAACAAGTGGGTTGGGTATCTAAATCCTCTGTAACTCATTACCTTGAGAACTGCACGTTGTGCTCGCTCCAAACCAATAAGAATTGTCTTGGACGCACCGCCCCATGCTGTAATAGCATAAGTTATAATGGACTGGCATAAGGAAAAATACACCAATAAAGATAAGTTTGGTGGGCAAAAGCCACGTATATTTTTAAATATATATATAAGTTTTCTTACTCTAGAGGTAAGAGTAGAGATATGTTTTTTCCAGTTTAGATGCTGGTCGATGATCACGCCTAGATATTTAATTGAAGAAGTTTTAGAGAGTTCACAACAAGGACAATTCTCAGAACCATTACATGTGTGAACCTTTATTTGAATAATGTTAGGAGATGGTTGGCTACTCTTTATTAAGCTAAATGGTATGTATTTTGTTTTGAGTGTATTTAGGGTTAGAAGGTTTGACTGTAGCCAGTCTGAGACTATTCTAAAACCCTCATTAGCCATTTCATTAGCCTCTTTCCATGTTTTGCCACTAAATAGCAGAGCTGTATCATCTGCATATGCCAAGATCTGGCCCTGCTGGAGCTGTAAATCGCACATGTCATTGACATATATGAGAAAAAGCGTGGGTCCCATAACACTTCCTTGGGGCACACCGAAAGTTACGTTAACCAGCTCACTTATGTAGCCATTAATACGGACGCATTGAGTTCTATTAGACATATAGTCTGTAAAAAGTTTTAAAGGCATGCCACGGATTCCCAGATGTTGCAATTTTGAAAGTAGCAGAGGAACAGAGACTGTGTCAAATGCTTTTGCTAGATCCAGGAAGATACCTATAGTTTTTCTTCCTGAATCTAGGTTTTCAACAATGGCAGAAGTTAGGTTCTTTATAGCATCGTTAGTCGACCTGCTCTTCCTGAAACCGAATTGATTGTTTGACAGTAGTTTCTGACATTCGAGGAAACAAGTAAGTCTACTATTCATGATTTTTTCAAGAACCTTAGATAACGATGGCAGAAGCGATATTGGCCTATAGTTCGAAACACAGTCTTCGTCCCCCGCCTTATGTACAGGAATTATCAAAGCCTTCTTTAGGGCTTCAGGAAAAACACCAGTCGCCATACATTGATTGCATATCGTTGTTATGGGCCAAGCCAACGAATCCACATTTGATTTTAATAATGTAATAGGAATTCCGTCGCAACCAGTAGCATTGGACGGTTTTAAATTCAGTATGATGGTTTTTACTTCCTCAGAGTCTGTTGGTAGAAGGACAAAAGAGTTGTTATTGTGGGTTTCAATCGTGGGAACCTTAGGCAACCTCTGACGTTTGTATAGTATATCATTGGCTAAGTGATATCCTACATCTGCAAAGTATCTGTTTACATGGTTAATTGAGCTTTGTGGATCAGATTTGACTTTTAACAACTCTTCGCTATCATGACTTGGTTCCGCAAAATTGCAAACATCTTTAATTAAGGACCACTGTTTTTTTAAATTATTTTTGTGCTTATTGATTTCAGACCTTAGATAGTTATTTTTAAGTTTTTTCAATAGATTATTGCAAGTGTTCCGATATCTTTTATAAGTAATTATTAGAATAAAGTTTTGTGGATCCTTACGAAGCTTTTTATGGAGTTGGTCTCTATTTCTAATACATCTGCATAGACCGGATGTAATCCAGGGTTTTAGAGCACGTTTCCCTCGAGATGGTTTACGTATTGTTGTGTGCTTATTCATTGTGTCTGTTAAAGCCTTTAGAAACACGTTAGTCATTTCATTACAGTCGTCGGTTGTTAAGATAGAAGGCCAGTTAATTTGTTTCAAGTCCTCCATGATTGCCTGATAATTAATTATTTTATACGGTTTAGGTTTGCAACCGTATGGCTTAATTTTTTAGATAAAGAAATCATGACCGACGAGTGATCCGTGACTGTAGAATCACATACGATAGTCTGGGAAACAGACGAGGTTTTAAGAAAGCAGTGATCCAGGCAATTTTCCTTTCTGGTCGGGAGGGTATGCGATGGTAATAGACCGTGTGAGGCAAGTAAATCCATGTATCTTAAGGAATTATGACTGCTGTTATCTAAGATATTAATATTTATATCTCCTATCAAAATTATATTCTTATACATCTTTATATCGTTTAAAATGCTATCCAAAACAGTCAGAAAGTTATCAATATTTTTAAATGCGGGTGATCTATATATAGATACTATTGCAAGTTCATTTCCAATTGTAGAGACTAGGCAGTTCATTTCATCGTCATTACTTATAGGTTCGGAGATTTTAGGTTTCAGGTTCTCTTTAAAGTATATCACTATCCCACCATTTTGATTAATTGATTTATCGGTACCGATAGATTTATATGAGTTAATCCTGGGTATTGCCGCGATTTTTGAAAGCCAGCATTCAGTCAAGACAATAAAATCAAATTCCAAATCCAGTCGATCTATCAAGACCTGAAAGTCATCAAAATTGTGTTTCAAGCTTCTTATGTTTTGAGTCAGCACCTTGAACGTGCTCGATTTACCAAATATTTTTTTGCAGTTTTCAGGAACATCAGTGCTTTGTGCCAAGCCGACATTTATAGATTTCTCTATGTCTTCCGAAATATGTGTTAAATCAGCCATATTGTTTGAAGTAATTGATTTTAAAGATCATGTCGGCAGCAAAAACCTGATATTCCCTACTACTGTGAGCATAATGTGTCGTGTATGTAAGATTGTGTGTGAAATGTTTTTTTAGTAAATGAATGTTGTGTTTTTTGCGTGAATGTGGGCACAAGTTTACAGGGTTATTGATAATCACTAATATTTTGACCTTTACAAAGTTAATAGTTAATACTGTAATTATAAGATGCGAGAGAAAGTAGTAAAATGAACATGGAGGCAATTTAATTGTAAATATTAGTCAAAGCTCCGCAGGGGGAGTCATATTGTTAGTGATACCTTGTATTTGTTCAGTGGACTTAATAAGTATAGCTGGCTGATCTTCTGATTTCTTCAAAAATACTCTTCCATTAGAAACCCAGCAGAACTTGAAGTTGTACTTCTTTTTTATCTCTCTGGATTGATAGAAGAGTTTCTTGGCAGCTGGTGTCATAGCTTCTGAGATGTAGACTGGTTGTTTGTTTCCTGCTATTTTAAGTTCTTTTGTATTATATTTATCTTCCTTGTTCTTCATATTGTAAGACTTGATGGCTTTTAAAATGTCTGCTCGCATTTGTACAGTTTGGTATTCAATGAAAATTGTTTTATTTTCACCATGTTTTTTCCTGAACACTTGGCGTATATGATTTGGAATAATGGGCATTTTTAATGAGCTATGTAGATGATTCACGATCTCAACTAGATTTTCGTTTTCAGTAACAGGGACATTATTTACTTCAATCATTGTCTCTAGCTGTTTTCGTTGTAGTGCTTCGACTTGATCTTCAAGGGTGGCTGCAAGGCTTCTATTTTGATGATCGCAGCGTTATTATTTAGGAGTAAATTGTCATATTTTTGTCGTAAATCCTTGTACAAACCAGTAGTCTCTTCAAGAGTTTTCTTCAGAATTTCATTTGAGGTGATGTTTTCTTTATTTTGATCTTTAAGCTCACCCATCATTTTGTTTAAATGAAGGAATTTCGAATCTTGATCTTCCTTAAGATTTTCAAACATTTTTTGGATGTCAGTACGGAGTTGAGATATTTCCTCTATGTCAGGATGAGTCTTCCTTTTTCTTGAGGAGAGATCAGGTTCCGATACAAAAGTTGTAGCGGGTGGTGAGTGCAACATAATCGTTATTGCTTCTGACAATTTTGCTTATACTACGACAAGGTCACGCGCAGTAGGTCGATTGGTGCGTGATCTTCACCAGCCGTAACTTGAATTCAGCTTTAAGTCTATCACGATAAGGTCTATTTTCGTTCCACTTTTATTGTAATGTTTTATAAAATCTTTTGTACGATAGGTCACGTCTGTTCGCGTTGAGTGCGAGCGCGCGATTCCTTTCTTTCCTTTCTATGGTGTCAACCTTGTGAACACGCATGACGCAAGGCGTCAATATGTGTGTAGGTACCAGTAGGTACCTACTCTGGGCCGCTACTGAGAATTTCCAGATGGGAAAACTCATTAACAGCGCCCCAGGACTCGAACCCAGAAGCTCATGCTCAACAGTAGCCCAAGCGACCACCAGGCCGAGTAATATCACAATATTAAAAAAACATTATGTTTTAACAAAACCAGTTTACTGCAATTTAATTGAAATATTAATATCATTTGTAATGTGAAGCGATTCATTTATTAAAAAATAAACCAAATTAAAAATATACAGGTACCTATATCATAGCTTTCGCCTGTGGCTCCGAAAAAAGTAACCGAAGTCACAAATTTCTGTTCCAACATTCATCACATAGGTTCAGCACCAACACCATTTAGGCGTGACAGCGCGGCAGCGGTACAAACTCACTTTCGCGTTTTTAGGGTTCCGTACCCAAAGGGTAAAAACGGGACCCTATTACTAAGACTCCGCTATCCGTCTGTCTGTATGTCTGTCTGTCACCAGGCTGTATCTCATGAACCGTGATAGCTAGACAGTTGAAATTTACAGATGATGTATTTTTGTTGCCGCTATAACAACAAATACTACAACAAACGTGATTTTTTCCTTTTTTAATAGATAATGGTACGGAACCCTTCGTGCGCGAGTCCGACTCGCACTTGGCCGCTTTTTTAGATTCCACAGAGGGGATTTTAAAATGGTATCGATTCATCGGATGTCTCGTGGGATGACTCAATCACTCTCATTCACATAAATAATTTATTCATTAGACAGTATTTAGGTAGGCGTGATCCAACATTATTATAATCGAACTAGCGCCATCTGACTCGTGGGAGTCGGTCTCACGCAGAATAAGTCAATGACGCGCGGAGAGCTTATCAAAACTACATTTTCCAGACATTTCTCGTCTGTGTTTATTTGCACTCAGCACTAGTTTACTCAGCATCAGAACGTTTTTCAGCCCGTTCGTATCCCCTAGTGCAGGGGTTCCCAATCTTTTTTATAGTGTGACTCCCTTGAAATGTTTTTTTTTGATGCGACGCCCTTTTAAAATAAGATACTTAGCTAGCTAGGTAGGTAGGTAGCTCTATTTGGGAAAACTAGTACGTACAATGAATGAGATGGTTGAATTTGCTTTTCTGATTAAGACTCACTGAAAAATATTTATCAAATTGTGTGCTTAAGGTCGGTAAGTGTTCGACCATCATCTGTCTAGCCTTTTTCCCAACTTTAAATTGGGGTCGGCTACCAGTAGTCAAACCGGATTCAGCTGAATACCAGTATTTTACGTGGAGCGGCTGCCTATAAGTGTTCGACTAATATCAATTTATTGTAAACTTGGCTTCAGATCAGATCTTCAACAGATTTTGCATACAGAAAGACTTCCAAATCATGACGCTCCCATTTTATTAGCCAAGTGCAGCATTTGCGTTTCGTTTCCGTGTCGGTTTGCGACGCCTCTGGAAAAGGACTGCGATGCCCTGGGGAGTCACGACGCACAGATTGGGAACCCCTGCCCCAGGGGCAAGTAAGTACAGTGATCCTACAGTGACTTTATTTACTCCAGTGCTCTCATCTAGCTTTTTTTGCTGACCACATAGAATACCTAGGTGTCTCAACTTTGAAGGTGTCAGTCCGTATAGGTATCTAAGTACTGTAAGCAGGTGGGTACACTAGGTACCATTCACAGTTTCACATACCTTGCCCGTGGGCGTACCGACACTCTAGTCATGCGAAGCCTTTATTCAGTGAGCGTACCCCACATTTTTCTGAAACCCATTGCGTGACACCACATTTCTCTATCCGAGCAAATTAATGTCGAGTATAAAAAATGCGTGTACAGCGTGTCGAAGGAAGACTATCAAGCGCGTACATAATAGTGCGGGCAACCCTCAGCCTCAGGTAATGTAGGAGGGTTTAATCTGCCCTCCGTTGACGAGGGTCGACAATTTGCCGCCACCTGTGACACCGGCACTCTGGCAGCCATCGCGTCGTCAGCCGACCTAAATACCTGCGTGACGTCAATTTATTGTAAAAGAATTACAACACACTTGTATTCAAACATGGCCGGCGGGGCTGCGGCGCCCTTTGTTGTTGCAAGTCGGCTGTGTGTGACGCTGACGGTGACAACTCACTGATAAGTGATAACGTTATGTGCTACAATAGAAGTGTGATCGCGTTGTGCTTTGGTGTTTCAGAGAGAGCAGAACAGTTACTTTCATTTTAACTTTCTTTTATAAAATTTAATTTAATTTAATCTTATATTTATTTATTTTTATTTTAAGTCGGTCTTTATGAAATTATGGATCAATTAGTTATCTGAAATAAATGAATTTTAATTTTTTATTTTCATCCATAAATAAATATGTTTTTGTTAGGATATTCTAGTACCCGCCAAAGAACTTGCCCTATCTGTCATGCTTAACTACTCTATGGAAAGTAAAGAATTATAATTTCGGAAAGCTACTTCCTATCCCTTTCCAAAACTAAAATAACCCATTTTATAGGTACCTATTGGGTATTCTTGGCATTACCTCTGGCGCGGGCTTCGGGGTGCTTCGGGTCGCTATGAGAGCGTGAAATTCACCAGCGATGGGGTGTCGATACTTCGCGCCATCAATCATCGCTAAAACAAACGACTTAGTTATAGGATACGCTCTGAAACCTGGTACCTATATAAGTAATGGTTCTGAGGTAGGTATGTACTATTAAGGTGGAGAGGAGACACTCCTATTAAGGGTGCACTAGTCAAACGGCTGAGCTCGTTGACGGGCGCGGTTAAATGCATGCTATCTCATCCAATGTATAAAGGAAGAAATAAACGCTGTGATGGATGAGCAATACGTAGCTAGTACGCACACTTTACAGTTCCATATTATTTAAGATGATTTATAACGAAAATGAGCTCGTAAAATTTATTGAAAGACATTTGCTAGTACTAAGGATATTATGAAAAAAGTTCTGAATGTATATGTTTAAGGGAAATAATCTATCCCTGTATGGTAAATATTTTGCCATTTTCATATTATCTAGAATTGATGCCAAATTTTACGATTTCATGAAATACTACATTTGGCATCAATTTTAACTGAGAGAGTTGTATTGTTTATGTTGTTGTTATTATGTTGATTTTAATGATTACAGTTCTGTAAATACGTACTTGCTACGGCCGCGAATCATATTTTGACCAACATTCAACCTGATACTGACCTGAAAATTGCATAAAACGTAATAACATTTGAATTTCGGGGGCTACCCTGGCGCTTTCACTTAATACTTATCCACAAGCACAATGTTAGGATGTAGACTATCAAAGATATCTCGGTATTTTAGCCCCCTCTCCCTGGATCCGCCAATGAGTTTACTTTGTTCTCTACTTATCTTCTAATTTTTATTGAGGTTTCTAATTGCTCTAGTTTCAATTTTGAAACGAAAAGAACTTCTAAAGAACTCCGGGTAGTAGAGAGGGGAAATAATATGTAGAAATGTTTTCATATAAATTGAGTAAAAACAACATTCCCAATACAATAGCATTATAATCGTGTCCGTCGCTTGCAGAGCGTTCAAGCAAAGACGCTTAAAATACTTCTGAACTAGAATTTTATTAGAAAACTTTGCGAGAGTTGAGAGAAAAATCAAAGAGAAGCCGTTGTCGGCGCAGATAATGGCAGCGTTTGTTGGCACTTTATAATTTACGAGTGTTGTGCTATTCAGTCAGCGGGGCCGGACTGGTATATTTTAAAATAAATGTCAATTTAGACTCCATTATTCGTCGGCATATTATTTATCCGCAGGATCAGCTCCAAATCCCCGTCCGGAACGCCTCCAAACTTTATTTAAGGTCGTAAAGAACAAGAGGAAATTGTAAGCCTATAATGCAAATGTACTTAAGCGATATACTTAGTCAAATTGAATTTTCTCGGACAAAAAATTAAGATCTGAAAGTTGTGTCGTGGTGGGGCGCGCCAGGCCAGCCGCGCTAACTTCTAAAGCTCTCAGGAACGACTCAGTCTGTTTGTTCTGTATACTTAGACCGCTTACATTACTTTTCCATTAAGTACGGATTTCTAACAACGAATCGATTACTGTGTAGGAACAACTTAATATATTTATACTATATTTGAGAATTTAAGATGTTAGGGAATAAGAATTTTGTAATATTATTTATATAAAAATCAATGCCACTTTTCGTTGTAATTTTATAACTCAAGAACGACTGAACCGATTTGGCTGAAAATTGGTGTGGAGGTAGCTTAGAACCAGGAGACGGCATAGGATATTATTATTTTTTTTTTTTGTAGGTTATGTGTTGGTTAGGTGTAGGGTAGGTGTAGGGTAGGTGTAGGGTAGGTGTAGGGTAGATGTAGGGTAGGTGTAGGGTAGGTGTAGGGTAGGTGTAGGGTAGGTAGCCAGTTGACGGGAGCGAAGCCGCGGGGGACACCTAGTATTATTTAAACCTTTGAACATATTGCCTAAGATGACTATACTCGCAGATCATATAGTTATAGAGTCTGGCAAACGAAAGTAGATACTCGAATTATTTGCAGACTTTGTTTATGGCAATGTTAGACAAATGTCAAATTCAATTTGTCAAAACAAGATGACGTGTTGTTGGTAATTTGATAAGATCTTGTTAAGCATTTTTCCTACTTAAAAATAAATAAAACTATTAAAAGTGAAGTGAGGGAGATGTTGTTTCGCATGATTTCCAAATTTGAAGAAAAACAACAGGAGAAAGACGCTGAATTCAACCTGAAACAAGATTGTTTACGTGTGGTGTTGATTTTCATAAGTTAGTATTTGGCATCGAAGTTGATACTTTGTTTGAATTCGTAATTATTATTTATCTTTTTACAAAACTCAAAACAAAACATTGAGAACTCTGTTAGTGGAATTAAGAGAAAGCATTAGATCAATGGATGCAGGGAAACTCTTCGCCACTTATTATTGTCCAATGGCTATGAATTTAAGAAAAATAAGAATGAGGGTTCGTTGTTAATTGAACGTTATGACATATCTGCCAGGAGACATCGGATTTTAAGAACCATTTTATAAGGCTTTGAAACGTAGAGAAGGAAGGTCAATAATTTACTTAGATGAGACCTATTTTTATAAAAACTACAAGCCCAAGAAGTCTTGGCAAAGTCCATCTACAAGTGGTGCGATTGAAAATGTTTCAACAGGGAAGGCCCTGTGCCAAACTCATTGTTAGTCTTTAGCACTAAATCGAAAATAGCTGACTACCACCACAACCTGAATGCTGTAAACTTTAATAAATGGCTAAGAGAAAAGCTTATACCCAATTTAAATGAGCCTAGTGTAATAGTTATGGATAACGCCAGTTACCATGCAATCATTGTAAATACAGCTCCTACATCACAAAATCGCAAAAACGACATAAGAGAATGGCTTAATAATGATATTCCCTTTGAAGATTATCACACAAAAGCAGAGCTCCTATGTTTTGTAAAATGAAACACACCAGAACCAGTATATGAAGCTGATGAACTTCTAAAGCAGAATGGACATGAGGTATTACGACTTCCCCCCTATCACTGCGATCTAAACGCCATTCAGCTGGTATGGAGTTTGGCTAAACGTAAACTGGCAAGTAAAAGTATTGCCCTGGCCGCAGTGGACATATAGAGTTATAAAAGAATCGTTTGAAACCATAACTCCAGAGGAGTGGAAGAAAATGACTGACCATGTCATACATGTTGAAAATAAATATAAAGAAAGGGACAGAATCACAGAAAATAATTTAGAAAGTTTTATTATTAAATGCGGGAAACAGTGATTCCAGTGACTCTAATGAATCATTTCACATATCAGTTTTAGATTCAGATTTTAATTATGACAGTGAATAAACCAAAATTATTATAGAATATTTTTGTTTTTTTTTTTTAAAGCAGATTGCTACGTAATATCTATTGTCGTATTTTTGACTAGCTTCTACCAGCTGCGGCTTCGCCCGCGTGAATATAGGAAATAGCAAGGTTTCCTGATTTGTAATGTATTTTTTTTACTCAGGAAACACCCACCCTACATACACCTACCTTACACCTACCCTACACCTACCCTACACCTACCCTACACCTTCCTTACACCTACCCTACACCTACCCTACCTACATAATTATACCAGCCCAAAAATACTATGACATGTTTCTGGTCTCCTGGTACTTGACAATCTGTAGTACTAAGGCAGCAGTGGCTCTGAATTTCCACTTCCTCCCCAGTCTTCATTAATCCATGCCACTTACCGGGATAAAAAGTAGCCTACTTTTTATTCCAGGATATGAACTACATGTGTGCCAAATTTCATACAAATCCCTTCAGCCGTTTTTGCCTGATTGTTACACAAACATACAAACTTTCACCTTTATAATTTTAGTAGGATTCTCGCTCCATCGTAGACTGTGTCTCTGTCATCTCTGACATTGACTAGAGTCAAGAGCAAACCCATCTCTAATAAAAAAAAAGAAAAAGTAAACTGATTTTTCGAAATGTCACGTTTTCTTTCATTTGGATCATTAAAGGTAGTATGATTTTGCATCTCGAAACTTCAGTTAACTTATTAATTAACCGACTTCCAAAAAAGGAGGAGGTTTAATTATTTTAAAGTATCAAATTAGGTTATTCCAAGTATGTCATACTAATTTTAGGGTTGCTATACCGATATTTTTAAAATTTGCCGCGATTTTTCAGTCTCTACTTTCGTTTGCCTCTACCTAATTGTAATTATTTAAATAAAAATTTTACCTCTTCTCGCCTGAAACACAGGATTACCTAGTTCAGGCACTTACCATGTGTGAACTTGACATAGATTTAAGCCAAACTGTGTTTGCCTTACTTTATGATTTAAAAAAAAAAAACTTTATTATTATTAACTCGATGTATTAGTACCTGCATTTGAATGTCGCTGCTAGTCATCGAAACATTTAGGTAATAGTAGGTATTACTTCCAAGTAGTTCCACGGTCGATGGGCTATGACACAAACACGATTGAGCTTCTTTACTGATTACACCTCTACCTACCTGTGTAAGGTAGCTAGCACGTAAGTATACGTACAACTTCAAAATTGTCATTGATGCTTATTTAGTGCGATGAAGCGATTCGAGAGGTTTTATGGAACTCATAAGAATAGAAAAAAAATATATCAAGCTCATTCAAATTAATGTGAACTTGCTACCATCCTCGTTTTAAGTCCCGAGGATCAAGACAAATATCAGTGCCCACACCACTGACTGACGTGAGTTGTCGACCTGACATAATTAGCATATTATCTTCCGTCATCTTAACACCAACTTATCCGTAATCTCAAATATCCACAATGAATTTAAAATTACTCATATTTAGGGCGCGATCTAAGGGTGTCCCAGTTTATTGTTGTTTTCTCTTGCTGTTCTATTCCGTGTATAGATATTGTTACTTGACGCCGTCAAAGCCCGTTCGCGTCCTCGACTACATGAAACGATATCTGAAGTTAAACGAGCCGGTGAGACTGGTGCGCAGCTCGCTGAGCAGCGCCGAGCTCAGCCGGCTCACCAACACTATCGAAATGATTAACTACGAGCGCGAGGTGCTGATGGCGTGGCGCTACGGGCCCGTGCGCGCCGACACCACCATCCTGCTGGTGCAGGTACAGCGTGACCTGCAGCGCCTGCAGCTGCTCGTCATGTCGCTGAGCCAGGTGCGCCACATCCACACCGTGCTGCTCGTGTTCTCTCACAGCTATTACGACGACGCCATCAACAAGGTCGTGTCCAGCATCACTTTCTGCAGAGTCATGCAGATATTTTACCCCTACTCGCTTCAGCTGTATCCTAACAGGTTCCCCGGCATCGACCCTGATGACTGCCTGAGCTCCGGCAGCAGCACAGAGTGTAGCACCCGCGACGGACGCCTCACGGAGCACAAGCATCACTGGTGGTGGAATGCTTTCTTCGTCTTTAATAACTTAGACTGGTCGGACAAGTACAAGGGGACGGTCATATTCCTAGAAGAAGACAATTATGTGTTACCGGATTTACTATATATGTTACGATATACTACGCGGTCTAAAGTATACCTTCAAGGAATTCACGTCATGTCCTTCGGGAGGCCGTACGCAAAAGATTTAGACTACGACCTGCTGTCTGTGACCGCGTGGCGGCCGCCGTACGACAAAGGTCTGGCATTCAACAAGACCGTGTGGGAGAAGATCGCGGCGGTGTCGTCATACTACTGCTTGTACGACGACCTTAGCTGGAGCTACTCGCTACTGAACGCTTTCGCGCAGTTCCGCGGCGGGCGTGCCGACGTGGTGGCGGCCGTGGCGCCGCGCGTGTTTTCCACTGGCATATTCCCCTACGCCCGCGCCGCGCTCGAGCAGATCAGCGCCCGGCTCGATGACAGCAAGATGTTTCCCACGAAAGTGAAGGCGGTGATGCTGTACGGTAATAACGGCCGCGTGGAAAAGACGCTAAAGCCTCCTCCGTGGGGGAACGGCGGCTGGAGCGACCTGCGCGACCACCTGCTCTGCCTGGACCCTCTCATGATCACCGCCACGGACAACCCTCGCACCATGACAGCTGTCTTCCCGGACACTGACCCCGCAGTCACGGGCTATAATGCCAGAGCTCTCAACAGATCTCATATCTCGGATGCCGACAGCCGCAACCTGTTTTAGCGCAGGGATTATTATTTATGCGTTTAGTAAGTCCATGGTGGTCGCAGTGTGAATCGAACACGTGTCCTTGAGCTCCTGTTATATTTGTTTGGTAAACGCAACAAACTTACCATGGTAGTTGGTTAGGAGTCGGCTTACGCTGTGCATACGCACCCACATGTACAAGCAAGAAGCAAGACCGCCGGTAACCGTTTCTGAAGGCTCCAGTACAGTTAGGAACATTAAATATTGAGCAGTTTGTGCAAAGCTGTACGAAGCTTGGCGCGTTACTATTTAACGAGGGCATATTCTTACGCTCGCAAGGAGTAAAGCTCGTGAGCTGAGTGCATTTCGTAAGTGTTCGGGAGGGCGGATTGCAGACTCGTTTATAATTTGCATGGGAGAGGCGCCTGGGGCTGTCGCGCTGGCGTTCTGCCAGCCCCCTCCGCGCTCTGCAGACACCGCCGCTACATAGTCTCTGTCAGGCGTGTGTCGTCTAGTGTACATCGCCATCCGCACGCTCAGTTATGCAATACTTAACGCCCTTTGTTTATTGACAAACAATGTGAACGAAGCGTCGCGCCGCGCCGCTGACTCGCCCGGTGCGCGTTTGGTACTCTGCTGGGAACTTTTCTTAATAAACTAATAATGTTCTACCGATGAAGCTTTTATCAGAAGTAGGTAGCTAGCTAACTTGTTACAGCATTTTTTAAATATTTATTTGCTTGCTAACAATGATTTTACTTGATTTTCTAAAGAATCTTTGGTTTATTTTTATTGCTCTGTATTGTATTGATTTGCCTTTTATACGAAATATATAGTAAATTAAATACAAAGATATTCGTTTCATTGCACGCTAGCTTCTGCCAGCGGGTTAGCTGCGGTTAACTGACTGTCGGAAGCTATCCTAAGAGAACATAATATTATTATTATGAGCCGTAATGTCCTAGCGCAGAGCAAAGGCCTCCTTTCACTTTCTCCAGTCTTTTGCAATTTTGGGCCAATCTATTTTTGTGCTAAATTTCATCCGTTTAGCATTTCTGGCGTGATTGGATAATGGCAATGATCTATCCATGCAGACTTTCGCATTTGTTATAGTAGTAAGATGTCTCAGAATATGAAGTAAGTCAGACCAGCGGCCCTACCATGATGTGTTTAAGCGTGAGTCGTTCGAGCGAGAAGGAGGGATGGAGCTATATAGGGTGTATAGCTCACACACGTCATGGTAGGGCCGCTGAGCTCCTATCCAGGTATACTCATTCTGGCTATCTGCTCCCAGGTATTCAAATAAGAGCTATATTCTACCAGTGCCTGACGCCAAATTTGCACATTCACACACGGCCCCTGGGCGTGCGACGCTACGGGGCGCTACGATTGTAAGTCACGCGCGGCGCGGGCCGTCCGGGCCGCCGCCGCCGGGGTGGCCGTATTATCGCCTACTAATTGTTTCGCCGCCGATTTATTCAGGAAACAGCCGACCCTATTCTGAAGCACGCTCCGATGTTAAACAATACCTACAAGAAATGTGTTGCTACCGCAGCTAATTGTGCAAGTAAAGCGAAGTACCTCAGTAGCTATAGCTACCTCAGTAGTAGGTACCTATTTGCAAGAACCGAATAATCCCTTTTATCACAGGAGAATAAGTGATCACCAAGGTAACACGATTTTAAGGCGAACAATAAGTTAACAAATCAGCATAACAATAAGAGTACCTACATTCCTGTTTTCGTCGTTTTTTACACCAAATACAAGAATATTTTTTAAAACGCCCATTACATTATCCAATCTGCAGAGCGCTGGATTGAGTGCTCACTCATTGCTCTCCCCCCTCAGAATTTTGTTGACGATCGTAGTGAACGGACGTATCTAACAATATTAATATAAACAAATAACACTTGCGAAATTGTGACCTAGTTTTTGTAAATAGCCGGTAGTAACGCAAACTGACTCATCCTTTTGTTTTATGTATTGTGGTTTTACGAAGATGATCAGTGATTAACAAGCGAATCATCTGTTACACAATGGAGGATAGTGCCTTCAGCCCGAGAAGTAGGTGTGCTCGCTCCCCGCCGCCTACACCCGCACGCACAGCCGCACCCGCTCCTGCCCCTCAAGCACCGAGCCAAAGGCACGATGGTTTAGAAGGAATATCGACACCAGAAATCCAGAACTGGATGACGACCATTGAACAGAGCCTTCACGAGGTATGTGCTATTGCAGCAGAAGGTAAACTGAACTCGGACCAAAAAATGCGCATCAATGCCTTATGCCGGAAGGTTGGACATGGAACATCGCAGATGGCCGTACAGTACCAGTCCATCAAATCTAAAGCCCTTCAATCTCACAATGCCGTGAAAGCTCTTGAAAGCCAACTCGACCTTTCGCAGCAACTTAAGGAGCTCAAGATGAAAGTCGGAGACTCATTAAAGCCTGCCCTGGGAACTTACTTTTCTGATATGGTGAAAAAAGGTGCCAATAATTATATCCAGCCGTCAAACGTAAGTTCTGTGGCCATTTATCCGCAAGATAAATTCAGGACCAGTGATGAGACAAAGTCTCTCGTCCAAAAAATCATCTGCCCAGTACAGATGAAGCTTCATGTTAGAAGCCTGCGCAAGACCAAAAATGGTGGTGTTATTATCAGCACCGAGACGAAAGACGATATCGAGAAGCTGAGAAAATCGGAGCAGCTAACAAAGTCAGGCCTAACTGTCGACGAGCCTTATAAAAGGAAGCCAAGAGTTGTAATCATAGGAGTGCCGTCATCCATGTCAGAAAATGAGGTTTTCGCGTGTTTGTACCACCAAAATCTTGCCGAGAAGCTACAGGACTGCAGCCTTGAAACGTTCTTGACCTCAATTAGGTTAAGTCATAAATCAGGTAAGAAAGACGCTGAGAACTGCAACTACGTAGTGGAAGTATCGGCAGTCATACGCAAAGCCCTGATGTCAAAAGAACGTGTATTTGTGAATTGGTCATCATGCCCTGTGAGAGACTTTACATTGGTCACACGATGCTATAAGTGTCAGCAGTATGGTCATGCTGCCAAGTTTTGTCGGCAGACGTCCTATTCCTGCGGTCACTGTGGCGAACAAGGTCACTCAATCAAAGAATGTCCTAAGCAGGCAGATGAGCCAAAATGCGCTACTTGCTTTCATTTCAAAAAGCCAGACAAGCACAACACAGGCGCTGCTGACTGCCCGGCGAAAATAATGGCCGAAAAGAGATACATAAATTCCATCGATTATGCTGGCGCCTGAGAGCGCCGTTAATAAGCTACTAATTTAGACCAATTAAGTTTTTGTTTTTCAATTTTTATATTTGTATTTTAGTACCATAGTATGATAAACACCATACTTAACGAATTAGATGATTTCTCTGTATCTGAGTCAAAAGTTTGTGAAGCTGAAAATTGCAAACCATATCTTTCCGGATACAAAACTCCTTTGACTGTACTAACTCAAAATATTCGCAGTATTTTTAAGAATTTTGATAGTTTTTGCACCTTTCAACAACGGTTAAACATAAATTGTGACGTTATTGTTTTAACCGAATGCTGGCTTGCCAAGCAATATAACATACCACTAATGCCGGGTTATAATATGTACAAAAGTAATAGGAACTACAATCAAAATGATGGGGTGATAGTTTATGTAAGGAATCATCTGAAGGTTTCTGTTGAGGAACCTAATATGCAAGACTGCAACAGTTTGGTAGTGAAGATTGGATCAAACTTTGCAATATTAGCATTATATCGACCTCCCTCCTTTAAAAGTATTAGTAATTTTACTGAATCACTGAATGATGTCTTGCAGAATCTGTCATCCATCAAAAACACGATTGTAATTGGAGATATTAATATCAATATTCTCCCAGGAAGTACTGATACATCAGCTCAGGACTACCTCAACCTATTTGCATATCATGGCCTACTTCCCGCACACAGCTTTTCTACACATCATAGTGGCTCCTGCTTGGATCATGTCATGTTAAAATCAAATTACCCCTCACTTGCACTTGTTGTTAACTCGACAATAACCGATCACAATGCTGCCCTACTAACCCTAGATTGTAACATGCCTAAGCAAAACACTCGCACAATTACTAAATTGAATATAAATAAACTTGAAGAAGATTTGCGCGTCATCAACTTTGACCCAGTCTATAATTCCGCTGACCCGCAGTTTTGTATGTTACATAGAAAATGTACGACATGCAATTCAGAAAAATACGGTTACATCGCATTTGAGCAATAAAAATTGCAACATAAAACCTTGGATCACGACAGGTCTTATCCGCTGTATGAAGCATAGAGATAAACTGCACATGAAAGCTAAATCTCACCCTGATAATGTTATGTTGCAACTGTCATACAAAAGATATCGTAATTTTTGTAATGATCTACTCAAAAAACTTAAGAGCAACTACGATAAAACTGCTATAGAAAAGGCTGGAAGAAATAGTAAAAAGATCTGGAAATGTATTAAAAATATAACTTATGCCTCGAAACAAAATGAGTCATCTTCAGGTTTATTACAAGCGCACTCGTCACAGCTGAAATCTGCTAACATAGCTAATAATTTCTTTGTAAATGTTGGAAAGTGTTTGGCAGAAAGAAATCGGGGTCAATCGCCCTATCTAACGAGCAGTCCTATTATGGGCAGCTCCACTTTATCATCCTTTACACTGCTAGATACTGACGAGTCTGAAGTAGAAAGTATAATCATGACTTTGAAAGACGACTGTGCAGTTGGCTGGGATAACATATCAAATAAAATTATTAAACAGTTCAGGAATATTTTAGTACCACCACTGGTTTATATTTTTCGCATGTGTCTATCTTTGGGTATTTTTCCGGAGTGCCTCAAAAAAGCAGTTGTTGTCCCTATTTATAAATCAGGCACTAAAGATCAAGTAACCAATTACAGACCTATTTCTTTACTGCCTTCTATATCTAAAATATTGGAAAAAATTATAAACAAAAGGTTGTTCAAATATCTGGAGGACAAATCTATTTTGTCAGAACGACAATTTGGTTTTAGATCTAAACTTTCAACTGCCGACGCCGTCCATCATCTGACTGACTATCTGGCTCAAGAACTTGATAAGGGTAACCATACAGTAGGAATTTTCCTGGACCTCGCTAAAGCTTTTGACACAGTTTCCATTCCTATTCTGTTGCGCAAACTTGAGACAGTGGGCATAAGAGGCATTCAGCTAAAACTCTTCAAAAGCTACTTAGAAGACCGTACCCAGTGCGTGAAGATTGGCAGTGTCCTCAGCGCAGACCAAAAAAACACGTCTTTTGGTGTTCCCCAAGGAAGTATTTTAGGGCCCACTTTATTTCTGATTTACATAAATGACCTTTGTAATCTAAAGCTAAAGCATGGCACAATAATATCTTACGCCGATGACACTGCTCTTCTTTTTTCGGCTGAATCGGAACATGAAGTCTACAAGCTAGCGCAAGAAGGCTTCAGTATTGTAAATAAATGGCTTCAGCATAACTCAGTAACGCTAAATTCACTTAAGACTCATTATATAAAGTTTTCGATGCGCAAACAAACTTCTTATATTCCTTCAACGTTGTATGCTCATTGTTGTATAGTCCCTGCAGATTGCCCGTTTGTGTGTCCCAATATTAATAAGACTAACAAAATAAAATACTTGGGTGTAATAATTGATGAAACACTAACCTTCAAACCACATATGGAAGCATTAAATAACAGAATTCGTAAGCTGATATTCGTGTTCAAAAAGCTACGATATATTGCCGACCCAATTATAATTAGGCAAGTATACTTTGCTCTATGTCAGTCAATTTTGACGTACTGCATTACCTCGTGGGGTGGAGCAGGTAAAACTTTATTACTACCTATCGAAAGAGCTCAAAGAGCGATTTTCAAGGTGTCTACTTGCCGCCCTTTCCTCTTTCCCACTAACCAGCTATATAAATCTTGTGAAGTACTAACAGTTCGACAGTTATTCATAATGAGCATTGTACTAAAACAACACGCAGCTCTTCGCTACAGCACTGAACTTACAAAAAAGAGACGAAAAGACATAGTTTGCCCCACAAAAAGTACAAAACATGCTTTCACAGCCAAATTTTACGTTTTCCTTGGACCACTACTCTATAACAGATTAAATGCAAAAGCAAGCATCTATTCGCTAAGTTTTAGAAATTTTAAGAAAACTCTCAAGGTCGCTCTTCAAAGTTTATCTTATGAAGATACAGAGAAGTTGTTAGCTGTATTGAAATAAAGATAGTACCTACCTAGTGTTATACTTATTTTTAATTAAATAGCTAAGTTACTATACTAAGATTTTAGAAGTATGTTTAGAATTTATTTTTATTTTTTTACCATTTACACCATTTTTTCACATACCTTTATAATGACTATTTTATTTTTATTTTTTACCGTGATTATTTTTCGTAATGTTTACCTCATCTCGCCTGAAACACAGGATCTCCTAGTTCAGGCACATTGTCACTTGTGAACTTGACATAGATGTATTGCAAAAATGTATTTACTGTTTTACCACATAACTTGAATAAATATTTATTATTATTTTATTTATTATTTATTGTACTAGACTAGCTAGCGACGCTAGTTAGTTTTCGGTAGTGGTTAGTAATCGTCGTCCAAACCGCATCTTACGAATCAAAACACCAGAAAGTTGGCATTGCTTTAAAAATGGTGTCGAGTTTAATGATAATTAATAAAAAAAACGGCCAAGTGCGAGTCGGGCTCGCGCACGAAGGGTTCCGTACCATTCTATCTATCTATAAAAAAACGGCAAAAAAAATCACGTTTGTTGTACTGGAGCCCCACTTGAATATTTATTGTATTCTGTTTTTAGCATTTGTTGTTATAGCGGCAATAGAAATACATCATCTGTGAAATTTTCAACTATCTAGCTATCACGGTTTATGAGATACAGCCCGGTGACAGACAGACGGACAGCGGAGTCTTCGGAACAGGGTCCTGTTTTTACCCTTTGGGTTCTCCATCCTGGCGGCAGCGGAGGCTAACCGAGGTGGGCCTCCGGCGGACGAGCTGTCCAAGCTGCGGGCGGAGGTCGCCCGCTTGGCTGCCGCCACCGAGCGTCTCCAAAGGGAGAACGCGGGGCTCCGAGCAGACCTGGCCAGGCTCCAGAGAGCCGGCCCACAGGGGGCGCCTAAAGGGGGGCACAGGGAGAACAGCCAGCCCGTGCCGCAGGAGAGCCAGGTGCTGGACCTTGTGCGGCGGGAGATGGCTGCCTTCCAGGTGCGGTTCTCCGTCCTGGAGGGCATCGTCCTGCGCCCCCCGCTAGCGAGTTCGGCGGCGAGTGGGAAGGCCCCCCAGGCCAGAAAAAGTCGGCGTCGTACGCGGCCGCCTTGGCTGCCACACCGGGGTCGTCCGGCCAGGACAAAGGGTCCGGGCCGGCACCCGCGAAGCCGGTGCCGGGAAAACCGGACCCGGCCCCGGGAAGGAAGAGGAGGGGTGGGGTTGCTGCGCGGACGGCGAAGGCTCCTGCGCCGTCTGTGCAGCAGCTCCCCCCGGCTTCCTCGCCTTCAGATCCTCCCCCGGCTTAAGCCGAATGGCAAGTGGCCGGGGAGAAGAAGAAGGCGGGCAAGGCAGCCAGGGCGGCCAAGAGGCGGGAGAGGAAGCGGCGGCAGAAGGCGCGAAGCGTCGCGGCTGCGCTCCGCCCCCCGAAAACCGCGGCTGTAGTGCTCACACTACAGCCGGACGCGGCGAAGAGGGGCGTGACGTACGCGGACGTGCTCACCAAGGCGAAGGAGGCGGTGAACCTTGGTGAGCTAGGCATCGTAGGGGGCCTCCGGCTCAGGGTCACCATGACTGGGGCCCGGATGCTGGAGATCCCCGGGGCAGCCAGCGGCCCAAACCGCGGACGCTCTAGCCGAAAGGCTCAAGGCGTCCCTAAGCGCGGACGATGCCCGAGTGTCCAGGCCCACCAAGTGCATTGACATGCGCATCTTGGGCCTGGACGACTCCTTCACGGAGGCGGAGGTGGTGGCCGCCGTCGTTAGGACGGAGGGTGCTTAGCAGAGGAGGTGAAGGCGGGCACCCTACGTCCTGACAACACGGGCATGCGCACCATTGTGGTGAGCTGCCCCGTGTCGGCGGCCAAGACCATCTCGGAGGGCCGAAGATTTTTGGTGGGTTGGGTTTCCGCGCAGGTCAAACTGCTGGAACCCCGACCTCTGAGGTGCTTCCGGTGCCAGGTGGGCCACCATGTGAGAGCTCAATGCACCTCGGAGGTGGACCGCAGCGGTCTATGTTTCCGCTGCGGTCAGCCCGGTCACAGGGCCGGCTCCTGCAACGCCGCGCCACACTGCGTTGTCTGTGCGGCAGCTGGCAAGCCGGCCGACCACTGGGCTGGGGGTAGGGCCTGTGCCCCACCCGCCAAAGCCGGAAACAGGAGAAAGCCCTCCGCCACCGCCGTCTCTGCCGCGACCGCCGCCACGGCCGCCGCTTCTTCCGCCGCCATAGCCGGTTCCACTGTGGCTGCTGCTACTGCAACAGCCGCATTAGCGCCCCTACAAAGGGCTCCGGAAGGGGCTGAAATGGAGTGCCAGTAATGGCCCCATTTCACCCCCTCCTGTTGAACGTCAGCCACTGCGCCGCCCAGGAACTGATGCTCCTGAGCATGGCGCAGTGACTGATGCCTGTGGACGGCGAGCAATGGGTAGCTCGCCGTCCGATCAGAACAGGCCCGGGTTGACGGCGCGCTGTGTTCTACGCGCGCCAAACCAGCAGTCGTCAGCATGGGTCGGGGCCCGTTAGGGCCAGAGCCTGCCAGGGTTGCGGAATATGTTTGAAAGAGTTACCGCGGCCCTGGAAGGAAAGGCACTAGGAGGACAAAGGGTGGGTTTTAGTCAGTAAAAGTCTGACACTCCCTGCCGCTCCACCCAGAGCGGGAGGGGTCATTTGATGATTTCCCATACTCGAAAAAAAAAAAAAAAAAAACCCTTTGGGTACGGAACCCTAAAAAAGACGCAGAAAATGTTGGGTCAAATAATATTTTATCTCAAAGAAATGGCATTTCTTTGAATAATTCTATTACATTTAATAGCAATTCCCTTTGCTTAGCCGATGGTTGCGTCATTTTGATCTTTAAACTAAAAATGCGTCCTCCTGTTCGAGCGCACGCCGACTGACTAACCGAGCATAGCCAGTGTTTAGCACGCTAGAACGCTTCACACCATGCAATTTAGTGCGCTAGCTAGTGTACGAGATGAGCTAGCGCGGTAGAGTCCATGCGATCGCACTGGATTGGATCACTCTGTCTAACTGCCTTTACACAATGCAAATTGGATAATGTTTTCATTGCAGAATTAGATGAAGTGACAGAACTTTCAGAAACCGTTTTTCTTTTCTAGACTTCCAGGAAATTAAATGATATACATACGAGTATACTTGGGGGTATGTGGAACATCTAAACAATACACGATTCAATTCAATTTAAATAGTTAACTAAGTACTAAGTGTTAATATCAGGGTTAGGTAGATAATGGAAGTTTAAAACACATTAGACATTATCGCTTGAATCGTAACCAGCGTAAACTCGCGATTAGTTTGCGGCAGAAGGGAAGCCATTACGCAGCCCTTCTAATTTGAACGGAGCTCATTAATACAATGAGCCAATTACGTGCGGCCGGCGCTCGCGCCGCTCGGCCTCGGTCACGGCAACTCGTTACATTGGGGAGGCTCGGTGCTCGCACTAACACTGGCACGCCACACAAAGCCTGCTCATTATTATGTTAATATTTAGCGTGTTTTGTTGGTATTACGGTCTTACTATTAGAAAGTCCCCTAACATAGTTTTTCTGTTTAAATGAAGGCTCAAATCACTAGTTAAGCAATACCTCATAATATTAATATCTATGTATCTAACCTACTTTGTCCCACTGCTGGGTAAAGGCCTCCCTCTCCCGTTTCCACACAACTCTGTTATTTGCTGTCTGCCCAGTCCTTGCGCAGGTGTCGAGCTCGTCCCGTCGTCTCCACCTGGCTTGCCGCGATATCTTTTGGTATTTAATGGGAGCCATTCGGTGGTTCTTTTTGCCCTTTTCTCTCATGAGAAACATGACGCAAACATGCGGCAGGTATGTCCGGCCCAATATTAATAAACTATTTTAACTTTTCCGTAGCAACCTGAAGTCAGCATAAACATAAGAGATACGTTGGCTGCCTTTTTCTGTAATATAGGTGTGATGTTAGTTTGTATATTGATTTTTGTATGTTTGAACGACGTATAAACTACCTCTCCTTGGCCGTGGTCGGTAGTACTGAGGTAGATGTATAGTCGGTGGTATAGAGGCACGTGGAGTAACACCGCATAGTCTTGCTCGGTTATATTTCAGCTTCAATACAAACACAGCCAGTGATAGTTTCCACGTTACAATAGTATTGAAATAACGAAGGCATTGTTTCCTTCAGTTCTATTATAAATTCATTAAACAATTTGCGTGAATTATTTCTATCAACGCTATTGTAACTGTAACGTTCTAGGAATAATATCCGACTAGATAATATTTCAACATAAAACACGTTATATAATAAAACACGTTAAGCTGTACGTCCCAGCTACCAATAAGTAGATCTTTGGCAGTCATTACGTATTGTCAGAAGCTAGATAATCTGACAGCAGTCTGCCAAGAAGTACCGTGTTACCCGGTTACTGGGTTGTGGAGCTCAGATAAACAGTCGCCCCACGTTAACTACTGGTATTCAGATACATTCGACTAGACTGGAAGCCAATCCCAATATAGTTGGGATAAGGTAGATGTTGATAATGTTGATATTATATCAACATAACAATGTTCAACGGGAGCGGTACACCACCACCACCACCGACACCGCACACCAGACCTCGAGCTGCTGTTGAGTATGGGAATGAAAAACTTTTGGGAACTCATTCTGGGGATCGAACCTCTCGTCTTGTGGCTACTAAATAAACATACCAGCAGAATACTGAAAATTTGCTGAAATCCCTATCTCTATTAATATAATAAAAGCGAAAGTTGTCTCTCACTGTACACAACTCTGTCTGTATGTCTGTTACGCTTTCACGCTAAAACTGCTGAGGGATCGTCATGAAATTAGCAGATATAAGCTATATAGCCTGGGTTATAAGCTGGAGAAGGATATAAGCTACTTATTTACGCGATAACTGACACCCACGCGCGCACGGGCTAAAGCTAGTTCCTTTATAATATTCATATTAAACTAACTTATTAATTAAAATCTGCACTGTTTGAGTTACATGTTTAACCGACTTCAAAAAAAGAGGAGGAGTTTCTCAATTCAATTGTATTTTTGTGTTACGTATGTTATTGCCTCTCACATATTTTTGTTTATAAGCTCTCTTTTATCTGTGAAAACTTATAATTGGCCTTATTTTGTTACTCTCTCTTGTGTGAAAATGTTTAGCTGTAAGTTTTCCTAAAACTGTAAAATAAAATAAAATAAATATTTAAGCACTTCCTTTATTTTCATACTTTACGTTCCAGTTGTAGACCTCCAGCACACCGCGAGCCGCGACCAACACACACAGGGTACGCGCCAGCCCCATTCCGGGACACTGGATAGTTCAAGTGCTTTTTTGGTACTTATAAGTACTAGCACTAGATTTAAAGTTGTGTGTTTACTTACCGTACAGACATTGTCTGAAATACATTAATGTTCACGATTTTAATTGCTTACGAGCTGACCCAACAGACGTCGTTCTGTCAAAAGTGATTGGACTGTGTCAGTCACAGCTATGGTAGGCGCCAGATAAATGTGCAGTAACGGTCATTGACCCACATTTATTGACTATCTTAATATCAAAAAGAGAAAAAAGACAAAGCTTTCGTGAATCGACTTCTATCGTGATCCTTTACTTTCTTTAGTAATGAAAAACGGTTCATAATTTATTATTTGAGTATCTACGAAGGGATATTAGGGAAAGGTCAATGTACTTTATTGCAAGTTTATCTGGTACCTACCATAGGAACAGTTTTTATGGGGAAAATAAACGTCTGGCTTTTACGATTTTAGTGCCATTTTCAACTGAAGAAACAATTATCCGAATAGGTCACCTGTTCTCGAGTTGGTAACACATTTTGCCATTCATTTTATTTACATAGGTAGATATTTTTCAAGTTAATATACCGTTATGATTGTAAACTTTCACACTTTTAAAATATTGCAAGCACTTATGATATTAGTTGACTGCCACGCCTGTTATCGAGTGTGGGTATCAGCAGCATGCCTCGCGTGACCCCAGCTGGGCTGCTCGCTGCATACCTCCACGCTACCGTTGCACAGCTGCACAGGTGCTAACCACTCGGCCGAGGTATTCTGATCCATTAGCGACAGTGTATGCGTGTCACACCTCAGGGGCGCGGGTACCACGCGGTTGGAATGGTTCACGAGTGGAACTCAAGGACTCACGTCTCGCGTCACGCAAATTGATTTTTACTTAAATTCCACGTTTTTTACGGTTTATTTTCATTTGTTTATCATCGTCATCATCATATTAGCCGAAAGACGTCCACTGCTGGACATAGGTTTGTTTATATATTCATAAAATTGGTTCCCCCGGACGATAGAAGAGGTGAAGTTCTTTGTGAAAGTGTTCGTACTATAACATTCAATCAATTCCCTGGCTTTATCCCAAGACGCAACTGGGAGCAGGGCTGATATAGCTCTCCTGATACATTTACGTTGGCAATTTTAGCACTCTTGGCGATTGTGCATCATTTCTGGCGGCCATCGAAAAGAAATCGTTCGAACTAGTGAGTTTGTTCGTCATTCGTAAGTTCGTAATATATGAATTACTGCTACCAAAAAGCATCGCTGCATTAAATTTGGAGGGTAGCTAACCGGGCTGGTCGTTTTTACTTTTTCACATAGCTGTTCATCCCCAAGCCGACGGTCTGCTTGGCATAAGTCGGCACACATGATACAAAGGTCCAGCGGAACGACTCACAACTCGCTCGAGCTATCATGCATCTAATACCATGTTATTCTTTTATTCCTAAATCAGCATATAAATGCTCATATTTGTTTGCGTCATAAAACCTCTCGTTATATCGGTTTTGTCATAAAAAAGTGAAAAGATGCCGCTTGTTTTACGTGCACGCCTTATTGGAACAGTTACTGAGTTTTATTCTCATTCGGCCGGGCGGCGGCCCTTTGTGCGGCTGTAACACGAGCCAGCCTTTATATATAGCTATGTGCTATTACTTATGTGAAGCCATGTCATTTGCGTATTTATCCCGTCGAGCTATAAATAGCTACACGTGCCGTTTTTGAGCAGTCTTCAAAGGATTTAGAGTCGCGTGGGTAGTAGATTTACCTTCACAGTTGGATAGATAATTCTGAAACTTGAATTTAGTTTACGAATAGATTCACCGATCAGACATCAGACCACTTGTGTGAAAAAGTCCTTATTTCATGAAGTCAATCATTGGTCCTGGAAGGCGACGGTGGATGTGTTTCTCATGCCGTTTTCAGAGGAATTGAGAACTTCCCCAGCAAAATAAGTAGCTTGTTTTGTCGGGTGAAAAAACTGGAGTAATAAGGTTCTTGCGATTGAAAATATTCATGTTTCTAGTTGGAATAGCGCCTTTTAATCCACGCGGCATTTGAATGCAGATGAAAGATGTCGCGGCGAGTCTTTGAGAGTGCGCTAATGAGGCACATTACGCATTCACGCGGCGCCACCCGCAGTTATGAATTCTTTCTGAACTTTACCGCGACCAGGACTTGTGTCGATGTTGAGCGAACAGCGGTCACCAATGTTTGTCGGAATCTAAACTAAAAGAAAGGGAAAATTGTTTGTTTGGAAAAGGCGGCCCATCAATCACGAAAGTTCTTTCAGCGACAGAAAGCTATAACTACCATTGCTTTGTGTCATACTTATGCTTTTTATTACGAAAAGGTGTGCTCGCTTCCTGTGGGGCAGTCCGGAAGAGCAAAGCCGCGGGAAAAAGGGACTCAAAATGGCTGCAGCCAGTTTCCCGCTCGTCCAGTTTTGGACAAACTGGACGAGCGGGAAAATGGCTAGTTTGCCGATAGTCCAAGTTTAGGTATTTTCATGTTGTTAATAATGTCCTTTAACCCTATAAGGAAATTGTTACAAGTATATGGTGGTTTTATTCCGCCGCACGCTTCAGCTTGTGACATGCACCACGTTATCGATGGAGTCAACTAATGAAATATTAAAATTTTCTCAGAAATCACTTCTTAAGCTGTTATTATGTACTTTACAGATAGACTTTCATAACGGGATTAGGACTTACTGTACTGTGTATACGTTAACATGTACCTACTCGTACATAATAATGTAGGTATTCTTGTGACTGTTGCTTCTCTGTAATGAAATATCTATACATATAATAAAATCGTAGATTTGCCTGTACATTGAATATTTTCGCATAAAAATAACTGAGAAATGTTAGGAAAAAGGTATAAGACGCAAAAATGCCATTTTTGAAATTTTTGTCTGTTTGTCTGTTTGTCCAATTGTTTGTGTCAGCATCACGCAAAAACCACTGATTGGATTCGAAAGTTAAGTTATTAAAAATATTAAGTGTTAACCCGAATAACATTTAGCGTTTATTTCATCAAAATCGACCCACAAAATCAAAAGATATTGAATTTTTAATTTTAGTAAGGAACTTCATACAGCGCTAAGCGTTGCGGTGACCGACTATTAGGCGCCATCTATTGAGAAAGATAAAATGCACGTAAGCATGAAAATAACATCAAAACAAATTGTTGAGTTATTTGTGAAACTTTTAATAAGTAGAAAAATAAAAGTGAAAATTTTAATACCATATCGTTACTTATTGTTATATATGGGCTCCTTATTTACCGTCTCCACTCGGCCAAATATTTTGTCAGTTTACCAAATAGTCGATAGATGGCGTTGCACTGATGACGCGTTCAAAACAAATTGTTGAGTTATTTGTAAAACTTTTAATAAATAGTAAAATAAAAGTGAACATTTTAATACCATAACATTACTTATTGTTATATATGGGCTCCTTATTTACCGTCTTCATTCGGCCAAATATTTTGTCAGTTTACCAAATGGTCGATAGATGGCGTTAAGATTTTCCATCAGAGTATGACTCTCACACGATTTTTAGCAGCATTGTCGTTCGCTAGGGTATTCGGTCGCATAAAAGGTCTTTCAAGTCTTTGATAGGGTTTCGAGTCCAAAATCGAAAAAGAAATCTCTGATTTGTTCGGATTGTTGTTGTCGCCTTGGACGTCGGACTTGGTCGGTCATGAACAATTCTGGTTCTTGCGTCGTAGCAGTGCTGAACTGGACGGTTCGACTTCGACTGGCGAATCCAGGCCTGTAGGGTTCCGTACCAAAGTGCTAACGGGACTCAACTACTAAGCCTGCGCGATAGATTCAAATTCGAAAGGTCGAACGGTTCGATTTGCGAATAAAGGCTATTCTATTACCGATTATTAGGGTATCGTACGCAAGGTGACGGGACCCTATTACTAAGCCTCCGCGATCAATTGTAATTCGTGTAAAGTATCGGACGCAAATCGAGTTGTGTCGGACTTGGTCGGTCTTGAACAATTCTGGTTCTTGCGTCGTAACAGTGCTGAACTGGACGGTTCGACTTTGCCAGTATTTTTCTAACCGCACGAGCACTCCGCTGTGCCGCGAATTTAATGTTTATTTACATTACGTAAGATTTATTTTTTAACTAGCTGTGCCCGCGACTTCGTTCGCGCTTGCTTTTCGTATTTAGGAAGATATTAAGTACACAAACTCACTAAATGTATATAGGTACTCATCGTGATTATGACATGACTTACAAAATTACGAAGAACGAACGAATATTAACACTTAAAACATTTCTTTGTAAACAATATTACTTGTTATGTGATATTCATCAGTACGTATACACAGGCTTTGCGCGCTGCTTACATGCGACAAAGCGACATACAGCCTGACCGTGCGAGATACAGGACTACCGCAGATCCACACCAACACGACTAATAGTTTGTCCCTGAGCTTGATTAATGGTCATGCCGAAACTATCAGAAGATAAGTCTCCGCAGAGGACATGGTGGAGTATACGGTGGAGGTCTGCCCTGCTTGGGCGGAGCATCACCGTGTCCTCGTCGAGGCGATCGGCTGCGGCGTCCTGGTTTACTCCATGGTCCGGAGAAGAATATAAGAATGAATGACAGCACGATTTGATAGTTATTCCTAGTTCGGGACCAATCGTAAGTCCGTAGGTGATACGGAGTAGAAAACGCCAAACACTAAGGCCGAAACTACAGACTTCGGGCTTAAGAGAGTAGACCCCCTCAGCCGCCGCAACAGAAAAAGACAACCCGGGCGTTGCGTCGGGAGTCGCAAGGCAATTCCCAGCCACCCTAAGCGCGGGCCCGAGAAGATGGCGAGCGTAGGTTGGCTCACTGTCCGAACGGAGCGGAATTTGTTCGAAAAGTCACCACGGCCCAGGCATAAGGAGGAATACGGACGTGTTTTAGTCAGTAAGAGTTTGACACTCTCTTCCGCTCCACGCAGAGCAGAAGAAGTCATTTGATGTTTTCCTATCCATAAAAAAACCCACAACGGATAGAGTAGAGTAGAGACTCCGTTGTCCTGGCTAAGTTTGCAAGCCTAGCTCCGCCCAAATGTACAAAAGCCACCAGTGTGCTTCACAGGTTGAGCGGAGAGACGACCGATAATACTCAACCCGCAAGGGAGTGATAATCTGAGATGAAAGTCAGCTCAATCACTTAGCACTCACAAACCTATATTTACCACCTGTATATGTACATTATGGATTGCAATAAACGATTTGATTTGAAACCTGCACCTCACCGTTCCGAGGATTTTTTCACGTCGGAAAGTCATGGCCAGGATGACGTAGCCGGCGTCGAAACAACCTCCGCAAATTGGGGTATCTGTAGTGCATAAGTTAAAAAAAATTAAGGGCAATGATCCGTAATAATAATCCCTATTATTACGGAGGTAATTTTTACTTAAGCTGAGAAGTCAATTAGTTAGTCACGTTTATAGACTTGTCATTGCCATTTTTCACTTTTTTCACCATTTGTTATCATGAAGTTCAGTTGTTCTCTGGCAAAATCATGCACGAAACTGTGTGAAAGAAAGAAAGAAGGAGGAGCGGGTACGGGTCCAGCACTACCATCTCGAAACCTATCTTGGCGAGTTCTTCTGTGGCGTCATTGCCCAGGGATCCACAGTTCCCCTTGAAGCTCTGGAGTGTGAAACCCGCTACTGGTAATTTCTGGCCCTGGGCTGGTCACGACGAATCACCAGCTGACTGGGAATTGAACAGTTTTGTTTCAAAATTAACAGAAAATAATTAGGAATGAGGGAGATCCTGGGAAAGAAATTCAAGAGGTGAAAGTCTTGAGCATCGAAGCCAAGTTTTTAGCCTTTCGGTTTTCTATCGGTTGCATTTTGGGGAGCGTGCGACGGAATTGCATAGTTTAATTCCGCCAAGCTCGTTCCATCATCGGACCACAAGACGTATGGCGGTACGCCACCGGTACACGATGGACCTCACACCCACATGAACAAAACGTTTTGGAAACACATGGCGTGGAATTCCCTGACTGAGTCCGTGTTTCTGGATAGTTACAGCCTGGGAGTCTTATCAAGAGTGAATAGGTTACTTATAGGCAAGCGTGCTCCATCTTCGATCACATCATCGTTTGCCATCAGGTGAGATAGTGGTCAAACGCGTTCCTATCAAAAGTTAAAAAAAATGAAAACAAAGTCAGTGGAGCAATTTTATTTTTGCATCAAATGCGTAACGCCTGGTAAGTATCAAAAGAATCTTTAACTAAAAAATACTTTTTGGTGTAATTCTCGTGCTGTTGATGGTAAGTACAGTTTCGCTCAACAGATGGCATTGCAAGTGTCATTAAAGATACTTACCCCTACTTACTATGCATGTAGATAATAAGTTGATTTCTTCTAGATTGCCATAATCCTATCAGGTTTATGTGAATGTTTTCTACATTAGTTTTGTATTTTTTATCGCGATGCAAACGAAACATAATACATAGAAACAAAAAATAGGTTCTGCTTGTCTTTCTAAAGAGATATGCAAAATACAGCAATAACATATTATTAATATTTGAAAATATTAGGTTTGGTAGGAATAAAAAAATAAGGAAATAAATAAGATAAAAATAATTCAAAAATAATTACAAAATTTGTGGGATTCGAACCCAAACCTAGTCTTTCGAGAAGCAGGCTTTAAACCAAACGGACTATGAGATCTGTTGACAATTGATTAAAATAGCCGATAGCTTAGCTCCCTGAAAGGATTCCACATCAGATGCTCTAGACCTTCATTTTTTTTATGTCGACAGACAGTACTCATCATGTTGACCAACTATTCCTAAAGCGGTATATTAATATCTCTTATAGATTAGCCGGGCTGCTAAGGTTCCACGTCTTGTATTCAGATCTTCAAAATAAATTATAGCCTATATGTTGGCGAGGACTAATAGCTATACAACAAAAAAAGTTTCATTAAAATCCGTCCAGTGTTTTTTGCGTGAAAGACGACCAACAGACAGACAGACAGACAGACAGACAGACAGACAGACAAAAAAAGAAAAAAATATATTTTTGGCTTCTATTGGTTGTATAAAGCACCCCTGGAGTATTTTTTTTAGTTTATATTCAATGTACAGAATTGACCTCTTCTACAGTTTTATTATATGTATAGATTGGGAATTTTCACATGTCAAGGCTCATGATTTATAAGAATGGCCGTGGAGTTTCTAGCACGTTCTTTTCCATAGAGATCTACGCTTTGGAACGTAGCTTCATGTTTTTGACTAACTGACCTTAACAATTCAAAAGTGTATGTAAACGGTTTATTTGGACAAAATGATTTTCATCTTGAATCTTTCCCAAGGTACTCTCGAACTAAGAAACAGCCTGTGTGCTATGCTATCCCAGACTACAATCTATCTCTGTGCGAAATTTCATACCGATCCATTCAACCGTACTAGCGTGATTGAGTAACAAACATCCAACCATTCAAACTTTCGAATTTCAAGAACTAAAATAGTAGATAGGCTAGCATAGATCTAAGCCCACGCGGACGACGTCGCGGGCACAGCTAGTAATGTAATATAATATCAGTAAGTTAAACACGGATACATACAGCTGTGTTTCAAAGACTCTAGAACTAGTATAAAAGTTTTAAAAGCCAAACTAGGTACCTAATATATAAAACAGACAAACAGTTAAGCATGTTATGTAGTAGTCAGCAAAACAGATGTCCCGACCACAGAACAGATAGAAGAGTTTATCTGTTCTGTGGTCCCGACAAATCGTCTTTACTTTCACCGTTCAAACTTTACAAACACTAATTACAGAAAGGGCGGAAATAGATGATACCGAGCGAGATGGCCGCTCACACGGTGACTCGCACGCTCACTCGTGCGCTCACTCGTGCGCTCACACGCTACGCTTTCCACTCGCTTGCGCTTGACAAGAGCCCGTTTTTTTAGGATGGGAAATTATCAAATGACTTCTTGCGCTCTGGGCGGAGCGGTAGGGAGTGTCAGACTTACTGACTAAAACCTATCCGTGTTCCAGGGCCGCGTTGACTCTTTCGAACAAAGTTAAGGACCAGTACAAATCTATCCTACCTTTCTAATTTTAAAACAATTCATAAAGCCATTTAAGTTTAATAAATCTGTAGTTAAGGTTAGATTTTGTGTGCGTTGTATCAGTCAGGTATCACATTGTATCGCTCGGAATTTCATTTCGTGCAAGTACAGTCAGCAGCGGCGTTCAGTTTTTGTTGAGCGATTCATTTAGTGTGCTCGCAGATTAAATTATGAAGCCTTTTGTTTTGTTTGTGTTGTTGCTGATATTTCCTCCGAGGATGTACCAGTTCATGTTATGTTTGTCCAAATATTCATGGCATTCAATTCTGGAGGATAAGGTTTGGCCGCAAGTGAACAATTTTTAACATGAAAACATTTTACCTGCGTATTGATTGCTTTAATGCTTAGATAATACTACGACTGTTGTCCACTCATCTATTTAAATAAGAACGACATGTAACTCCACTAGTCATTGTTAAAAATATAACAAGTATGAAAAACTCTGAGCCAGTCCCGGCTTGCAAACAACTAATCTTCATACTACAAACAAAGTTAGAAACCCGAGCACCGCTAGTTCTTTTATGTCTTCCATTATGCAGTGACGTCCATTCTGAAAGCCCATTTCTCATTCCGTGTGTAATGTAAGCAGTAATTTGGCCAGTTTCCATCTCCTAAATCATGATCAGACAAGTTAACTACAGGCTGCGACAAAATCGCGGGACGTCGGTAAACGGCGCACCTGCGAGTAGTCCCGACCCAATCCGATTCCACGTTGCTTTGAATGCGAGCGAAAAAAGCGCCGCAGACTGGTCATGAATATTCACGGGCGGCGTCGCCCCGCGCGGGGCAATTTGCAAACTGTGTATCTTTATTTATAAGGGATTGCATTTTATAACGCATGTTACAGTAGCTAGTGCCGCAAAGGATACATAACATAAGCTATGTACATAAGGCCCACTTACGCAAATCAGAGATACTTTTAAACTCAGAGTTAACACGTTAAATAACAAATATGTCATACACAATAGCGCGGGTTGGCAACTAACTCGAAGTTAAAAAATAATTTTGGGTTGTGCACGTGGGCAGGTTAAGAATGACCTGAATGTAATCAGCTGGCTCGCAGGCTCTTGAGAAAACATTTATATGTTTTCTACATAGATACTAGATCTAGATCTAGATTGTTTACTGCATAGATGTGAAGGTATAACGACATAATTATTTATGTCGTTATACCTTCACATCTATGCAGTAATATACTCGTAAATTAATCAATTGACATTACCACATTTTCAAATTCAAAACAACATAGTGTAATATTTTATTTGTAAAAGTGTAAACTTTTAAAACTAAAATTTTCTAGTAATCGGTGAACTTCGATGATTAATTGATTAATTCCTCTTCTTCAGTCGGTCCCTCATTACTGAGGATCGTGGTCACTCTGCGGACAATCTGTTTCCATCGATTCCGGTCCAAAGTTGCCATCACCACGTACTGGAATTAGCTTGAGGATGTATAGCTTCTTTCACTTGGTCAGACCATCGTCCATCGTGTTAGCGACCGGCCTCGTGCTCTCTTTTCTTCAGCGTTGCCAACAATTACCAGCTTTTCAAGGCTTCTATCTCCCCTTCTAATTATTAACCAGTAAGTATTTAATGTCTATTGTCTGCATCCATACATATTAGCATTTGTATTAGACGGCGCTAGTGCGGTAATTCCAATCAGGCTCCCCACCGCACGCTATAATGATGCGCCGCGGCGCCTCTCTAACAGACCATTAACGGACTTGCACATATTGTAGCTTCTGTTGGCAAACTTGCAGCGAACGATCCATCACTGATACAACACTCGTATGTCACACGACAGTCAATAACAGCAGGTCTGCAGTAAGTACCACTACCTACTGCCTGCGATCGTCACACATACTCAAGACATATGTTAGTGGATGCTGCAGGTCAACGGCCTCCCTTACGTTCCTCTATTGTTTCCGTCCAATACCCGGGCAGACTTTTATATAAGAGTCTAAATTGTCACAACCTTATCCTACCGCGACGCCGCCGTCGGTTCAGTTGCTTGGATCCCAGTTTACTGCTACATCTATCCAATTCTGTTAAGTACGACATGCGGCAGATGTGGCCTGCCCAGTTCCATTTTTATAATTTGAGCTGCTGTGTTGCCTTCGTCCGCGATTGATGTAATTTAATGAAGTTAGGTATTGTACCTTTTCACTAAAACAAAATTTCGGATAGTAAATGATGTGGCACTTCTGCAAGCATCTGCGATCAGAAACATTCGGCGCATTAGTAGCGGCAGGTAGCGAAACATTCGGCCATTATACGTGTGACGAGCGAGTTTAGTTGTTGCTGCAACAAATCATCGAGCTGCGAGCTGCGAGCCCGAGTGTGGCGCCCGACGCCGGAACTATTCCTGTTTGTATTGTTAAACAAAGTAGTTTGTCGTAGTTCTGGCAGGTTTGTTGTGGATACTATTGAGTTGTCGCGTGTGAGTAATGAGTTAAAATAAAACTACTCACTACCACTAACAATATTTATTTTTTAGGTCGTAGGTAGGTATTAAGTACTGCCCGTCATAGATTAATTTCTGTCCCATGGAGGTAGGCGCAAAATAGTACTGCCCTGGCCTAATGCGGAGCCGATGACGACGCAGCAGCCACGGCGTAGACCCCGGGGTGGTGGATGACCCGTAGGTTGAGATGTACACTATAGTGTCGGCGCAGGCGACGTGCACCGCCCGATGTCACGACGTCCGTTACTTCGGCAAAATGTGCCCGGAATCTGGAACCCTGGAATTAATGTCCAGTTGGTAAATGGGAGGTCCTCTGCTAACCCTCTCCTGACGGTGACCACTGCGGCGTAAGCATAAGCGTAAGGCGGATGTACTATTGCGCTTAAGGCGAATGTGTGTAAAGGTCACCTTCAGAATCGGAGTTTACAATTTAGCAAAGGAAAGGAGTGTGAAGCACTAACATTATGTGTATAAGAATTAAAGCTGGGTTAAATTTATTGTGATTATTAAAAAACAGGTAAAATTAACAGAAATCTAAGAAGAAGAAGAAAAAGATATAACGAAACAATAGGTACATTAAATTGCAAGTCATTGTCCACCATGACACGTATAGCAAAGCGTAAAATTATCAACACTTACCCAATACGGGGATAACACGGCTAATGTTTTATAATAAAACTTATAGACTTTTATAGAAAATAATAAAATTTATTTTATAAAATAAAATTGCTCGGAGGTTTTTTATTTGTTTGAGACTGCGCGGGTGACGTCACGCACTAGCGAGTAGTCTACGTGAACGCGCGTCTCAACTGACCGTTGGCAAATCTGCCGCCGCGATTGCGAGTAGGTCGGTGAGTGGGAGCTAAACCGGTTACCACTATCGTGAGCGAGTGAGACAAACTACAGGAGCGAATGTGACACGTACGGTTGGATCTAAATTACAGTGACTTGGCGATTTGAGAAAATTAGGATGTTATGATTCTACCCACTTTTTATGTTATCTTTTGTTTTTCAAGTTTAAAATTATGGAACAACGTTACAGAGTCATGTGTGATTTGTGTATTTAATTAGTAGTGTATTGTTGGTGTTCTTTGTATCTTTTAATTATTGATGGAAAGCGTGATGTCGACGATGGAGTACGCTTGCCTTGAAGTAACCTTGTCACTCTTGACTTAGAAACTCAGGTTATAGCTATCAAGAACCACAGACTCGGGCAGGGAGTTCCACTCCTTACCTTTACACACAATGAAAGTTATAAGTTTAGTTATTATTCAAACTCAAGGCATTAACATAATATGCGTTGACATTTTTAAATTCTAATTCCCACTGAAAAATCTTACATTTTCACTAATATGTTCAGCAGAGCAGCTGCGTGGGTGCCGGGAGCTGCGCTGCTCTCCGAACAAATGACTTACATCCACGTTGTCGCCTGCAACCTGCTCCACTGGCAGTTGGAATAGCTGCAGATATGCAAACTGAAATACGACAACTCAACTCAACACTAAACATTCCATATTTTTATTTAACCAACAACTTCAAAAACTTAGCTGCCGTTTGGGCGAATTGTAATATGCGGCAGAACTCAGCCTCTGCCTCGAAACTAGTAATAGTGTTGATGAATGACTTCAACAACTAACTGAGAACGCAATAACTTTCGGTGTACGCTAGCGACTGCGATGGATCGCTCTTGTCACGTCATGTCATGTCATGATGGTGACGCACACAGCTAGAACTCAGCGAGGGGTCGTGAGAGAGACGCGCATTTAGTTTAGTTATCAGAACCATCCAAGTACATGGTCAATACGTGTATACAAACCCATTGGCAATTAGAAATCGCTTGTACGAGTCAAGGGTCTATGTACATGAGAACATCGCCGTACTTCCACTCTGAGATGGCGAGATGAGTTATACTCCTTTGAGGAAGACTGGGCAAAGTAGCCCTGGACACAGAGGTATTCTGACCAGTAATGGAAGGAGAACATGGAGACTTTTGCACAACTGAGGAACTGAGGAAAATCAAAGAGTAATAATAATAAAGTCGTTCGTCGTTCGGCGTCGGTCGTCGTCGTTTCAACAACCATATTGAAGTATGGCTTCAGCGGCGGTCTGTAGCGCTCTTAGTAAATTAATAATTGATTAAATTTCGCCGCGCGGTTGATAAGATAGGGCAGTGTACCGACGAGCGGGGAACAGCGGAACTTGCCTCTATTAGCGGTAGTTAGGCAAATTAATTAGTTATTATAAGCGCCGCCTCATTGATACGCTCTCTAATATAGTTAGTTATACCGCAGTCTCGACCAACAGACAACAAGTCGATAGTAACAAGTTTTGTTGAACGTCCAACTTGCAAGTATCGGCTGAAACTTGCTCTGTTATCACAATGTTCATAATTATTATCGTGTCGAGTGATGACAGGTACCTACCTACCTAGCTGTCAGGTACAGAGACGTTGGTGTCGAACAGTTCTCTCATGTATCGCTGTAGCACCAACATTAGATAGTACGGAGTCTGTGTGTGACGCCACATGTTGTGTTATTTTTGTCCGCAATCCTTAAAAGGAGAAAGTTCTCAATTCGGTTGTATACTTGTTATGTTTGTTACCTGATAACTTTGTCATTTATGAATCTTTTGAAATTTGAAAAATTCTTCTTTTATGTGAAAGGATATACTTTCCGATTGGTTCCATTGAAATTTCATCAAAATCAGTTCAATTTTTAAATCATAAATAGATGGAGAACATAAGTATGTCATCCAAATAAACGAAATTGCGTATTTTGCTTTCCTGTGACTTTCCAGTGGAGTTGTTAAGTGGAGGACCACTAAAAAGTACGAAATAATTTTAATTTAGAAAGTCGGTGTTAAATTACGTAGAAACAACCAAAACACCGATTTTAAAGTTATTTTGTACCTTGTAGTGTCTTGTAGTGTCTTGTTTATGTGGAAGTTGGTTGTTTTTTTTTTAATTTTCTTTCACTTTATTGATATAAATAACATCCCGACTGTATTTGCGGATGGGTCGGGTAGAGGTGTTCTTACAGTACACCCATAAGATCGCTCCGCCTAGGTGAACACCGTGAGATGTAGACAGAATCCACCGGCGGAGCCCATCATTGAGCGCCTGGTATGTGTGCCCCTGTCTGTATCTGTTTTTGTGTTGACTGCGTCTATGTGCAGAATTGATTAGTTAATAAGTACATTAAAGTAAGACTGTATGTAACTGTATCCACGAGAACACTGCCGACAAACTGTACAGCAGTTTGGCAGAAGACATGTGTGAAGACTTTTATGTAATTTTTTCCTTGAACAAATGAATAAAAAAAAAAAAAAAGAAAGACGATAGTTAAGTTTAAATCCCATATAAGTTATAGGAGTGAAACCAGGCCCCAGGACCCAGGCCCCAGGCGCCAGGCCCCGCGGCGGGCTACTACTGAGGAGTTGTTCAAACTGTTTTTAAATGTATGTTTTAACAACGTTCCACTGATTCAATCCACCTTACAAAAAGTAGTTTGACTCAATATGTATCCCTATGTTTGAGTCAGACAGCGGAAATACAAAATCAATCAGTCCCTGATTGCAAAGAGTACGCTGGACGAACAGATAAGCCATCCGCAATCCGATCGTAATGTATCTGTGTAGCCTCTAATGCCAATCATTTACATGCAGATTTGTCTGAAATGTTGTAATCCTCTGAAACGCGTCCGATCTGATCCAGACGGAAATTCATCACAAAATGTTGCCGAAACTGATTTAAAAGTCAAAACGTTTTTTTAAATCGGGATAACAACGTTTTACTGAAAAATATGTTTTTGAATAATTACTGAAGTTTTTGTTGAAAGATAAAACATCGAATTACAAAGTGATCAAGCCCGAAATCGAACCCGCACCGTTTGGCAGTAGTTCTAGATTTATCGTGTAATAGAAGATACAATGTTGTTTAATTGTAATAAGGTTCAGTTTACTTAGGATGAGGGTTTGGAAGAATAGCTGCGTGTTTGGATTAGTGGGCGACTGCTTGTAATGAGTTATAACTGATATAGCTTTGTCTCGGTTAGTATTAACTTTGCGTTTATCGTGATTCGTCACAATAAAGCAAGTTATCATTCATTTAGCAAACATAACCATGGTAACATCAGTGTTTTTAAACCTACCTGCCTTGCTGGTCTTAAAATTAGGAAAACCGTGGATATTGAAAATCAGATTGATGTGTTCTTGATAAGTAAGTAGGTAGGTACGTCACAACCAAGGAACTTCTATTACAACCTGGAATGTGCACAGGCTGTTGATACGCGGTCCGTGGGAGATAGCTTCGCGAGAGCCCTCTGTCCCTTTCATTAGGGTGACCAACCAATATATTGTAGGTTGAGACTAATATAATAGGATATAATATATTAACCAATAATTTGATTTCATAAGTTAATAATAATTATGCTTTAAGGATGGATTAAAGTAAAACGCATTAAACTATGTTTTATTATATCCTGGGGCCTGAAATGAAGACTGCAAATAACGGAATAATTTTTGATATTTGAATGACTTGGAATGACATCAAACCATTTTTTCTCCCTGATTCTTCCCCAGGCAGTCTGAAATTATATTTTTTAAATTTATTTAAAATATACGAAGTGACACACCTAAATCAGCGATTAATATGGGAAGTTGAAACTTTTTTGCCATTTCCCTACAATGTTCCTCGGGAAATGTGAAATTTCATGATCACGTCTTTTAAGTATTCGGTACACCATTCCATATAAAGTTTTATTATGCTAACGTTGAAGACTACCTCCTATTTATATGCTGCATTGTGTAAATAATCTTATAATTTCGTTCATTATGGGCACCCTACTTCAAGAATTGAAATATACTTACTTGAAGAAAGAAACACCACATCCTGCATAGGATTCGCTTTTGCAACCGAACAGCTTTTGAATCGCACACTTTTTAACCATCTTTATTACATCCGAATAAAGAAATTGATTGTTTTACAATAAATAAATATGGCTGGTGGGTTACCAGTCTAACTTATATAATTATATATTCTACTAATAATCTTTTCTTTTTTAATTACATTTCAAAACAGTATCTAAATTATTGCTAAAAAAATGTTCTCATTCTAACAGATAATTTAAAAATATTAGAAATATATCAGAACGAAAGTTAATGTTTTTTTAATAAGACACGAAAATTTTATTTTTTTCTACCATTCTTACTAAATTCGGGAATAATCCTCCTGGCAACACTTTAGAAAGGGACACACGGCTCTCCAAGCGCTTTCTCCCTCGGACCGGATTTCTCTTTGACCAAGTGATTGTCTGTAATAGAACTTAATTTCATAAACATAAGGTTTATTTTTATATTGGTGTCAAATTGACAATGCTCATTCCAGGTTGTAGTAGAAGTTCCTTGGTCACAACTGACACGTGTACCCACTAAGCACGTGATCTCTTGTTCTCCGCCGCCGTCGCGCCGCCACAGGGAAACGCGACGCGGCGCGCGACAGATTCACTTTGACACCGACACGATGGTCTGGTGTCGATAGCAAACTACCCCGGCGACTACTTGGAGGATCGCGCCTGCAGCTACTAGTTGGTGTAAGCTGTAGCCGGGGCACACTAACACGTCACTTTTGGGTAGAAAACTATAAAGAAAAAAGAAGAAAGGCAGAAGGAGCACTAGTAGTAGTCTGTATTACTAATGTAATATTATGAAGAGGTACGATTCATTTTTTTACCCGACTACGGCGAAGCAAAAAAGAGGGTTATGCATTATTAAGAGGTATGTGTCTGGCAATATTAGTATGATTTCAAAAAATCTTTCACAGATTGCGCCACAAGATGACGATGCTTTGTGGTAAAGTTGACTACCACGCGAACGAAGTCGCGGGTTAGTATTTGATAAATTACGAAGAAGTCAAAGATAAAACTAAATGAAAAATGAAGAAACAGACATTTAGTGACGGAATGATGAAGTGAGCCGACCACTATCTCACACTATATGCATTCACGTGATATATTACAATTTATTGAGAAACTATCCCACATTACATTTGGCTTGTTTTTGTTTCGTGACGGTAATCAGCTTAAGACCCGCTTTCAGGCGTGAGACGTTCCGTAACTGCAGAGCAATGTTGCCTAACTACTCCGCGGTGCCTGTGTGTCTGCGTGTCTGTGTCCTCGCGTTCGTGCGCACTTGAGCGTCACATTTGGGGAATCCCCGTGTTGCTCATAAGTTGGACGTGCGGTCTTACCAGTCGTTTGTAAACTACAAAGCCCTCCTCCATGTGTGACCGACGCTCTGTATTATTTCCCCAGCGCAGCAGCCTGCCAGGAAAAAGTCCAGATTCCAATTCAAAAGTCCAGCATCTTTAAATAAATTTAATTTGAGAAAATTGTATTTTTAGCTACATATCAACGAATTTTTTTTTTTTTTTTAATTTATTTATCGTTTATACGAAAGAATACAATATTATTCATTTAAATAGCAACCAAAAAACCACTAAGGTTTAGACTTGTGCTATCATGAGTCTATCTCAATATCGAACTATTAGATGTACAATGTTTGTAAAGCACTTCACATGCGCAGGCCACTGTCGACAACAATCATAATACAGATGGTATCGACTATTGTTATCGACAACAACGCACACACATAAAATGCATAATTAAATATATACTTTTTTTTCTTCACCATACATATCGTTCTAGTCCTCAGTTCCTCACTGATGCTCTCCCTCAGTCAGCCTCGCCCATATTATCCATCAGCCATTCTTCTATAACAAAACTACGTAATCTCAACACAGCGCCGAGCTAGCCGGAAGCGAGCCTCACTTCCGGCGCGGCTGAGCTGTTGCGTCACTTCCGGTGACAGTCGCCATTAACAAGTAGCTTGCAGCTTTCAATATAAATGTACGGAATAAGCTGTTACTTCGAACGTGCACGGACTCGGCTATTTCGGTATTTGGCTACAAAACGTTATCTATGCAAGTGTTCTGATGTCAACGGCAGATGCCTTTCTCTCTCTTTATTACAATGAAAGCTTAACACAAACATGACAAGGGAAAATACAAAACTCATCCTGTAATGGGCTACGAGTGATTGTATGGAAGTTATGCTGTAGCTTTTCTACGACAAAAGATTACTACGACGTAGCACTACTACGCCGTAGCACTTCTACCACGTATAACTACTACGACGTAGCACTACTACGACGTAGCACCACTACGACGTAGCACCCACTACGATGTAGCACTACTACGACGTAGCGCTACTACGACGTAGCCCTATTACTACGTAGCACCACCAAGCCGTATCCACTAAGCTCGCTACGAAAGCGTTAGTAGTCATTATTCAAACAATTTTTCTATTATAAATGAAAAAAATCATACATTCAAATCTAATAAAATTACTCGGCCATACATCATGCATGTAACCGAGTCCGTAGTATTGTATGTACTCGTGTGTAGGTAGTAAATGTAAATCACGCGTGCGGTATCATTCCTCAATTTCGCAGCGAGCAGTGCGGATCACGCGGATATAGCGGATATGGCGGATATACGGCGGATATCCGGGCACTCATCTGTCTCTGCCCGCACTTCACCGCATCATGATTGAAATGAAGTCATCTTTTTGCCGGGTATGTAATGATTGGTATAAGTATAAATATAAAAACGAATGATATAATTTCGACTTGTATGATATTCATTTTTATAATCACCTATTGTTAAAACAACTTATGATAATATTAGTTACCGGAAACTTGCAGACTCCGTGAGATTGTAGTAAATCTTGATTGGATTGTAATTTCTCGATATATTGTGAAAAAATTGTTTTGTAAGTATACAATAAATCTCATCCAAATTCAATAGTGTCCAATATATTCGTGTCTCATTTAGACAAATGAGACACGGATATAGATAACAAATTTTTTGTTTACAATTTCACGCGATATTTTACAATCTTACGGCATAGCTTTTGAAAATAGAGCAAATAGGTACTGATACTAAATGAGCGGCACACCATTTTTCTTATCTAAAGTCTTTTAATTTGGATGTTTGTTAGTAGTTTATTTAGATGTTTGTCATGTCTCAACTGCTGGACGGTTTTGCAAGAAACTTGGCATACTGGGAGACCATGACCCGGTTAAGCACAGAATACATTCATCCCGGTAGTACTTCCCCTGTGATAGTAAAGCCGGGCGAAGCCTCGAGCAGTAGCTAGTACTTACATAAAATACGGAGCACACATCCCTCACAAGTACAAGTAAAATACTCATAAAATTGAAGCATGTCTGATAGCGACGTGGAGCGAACCGACCGAACCCATCAATAAACTTATATGATAGTGGTGTTAGTACCGGGACCGCGCCGGCCCGGGCCGGGGTACAGCACTATCGGTGACCGCACGGAGGTAGATCAGCTAAATTCTATGCATTTAGAAACAGCCCCGGGCGGTCCTCCTGCACCCTCGGACCCTGGGACTGGCACCGGCCATACATTATTTATACTAGTACCCCCTTGTACCCCTCACATCGGTCACCTCTCACTGTTACATCATAGTTTCCGGGTGACGCTTCCTTCAATTGATACATTATTGATGTAGACCGCAACAATGACCACTTGGAAGGTGAGGTAGCCGTCATCACCATCTGCTAGCGAGTTGGTTACGTATGTGGGGACTCTGTTGGTAGGTGTTGTTGGTCTGGCTTGTTTGGCATAACTCGACAAAATGAGAGCAGCTGTTTTTATTTCGATTTTCTTTTTCTTTTTATTAAGTATATTTATTTCGATTTCGGTGTTGGTCTAAGTAAAGGTTGTTCGTAATGATGAGTAGGATTACCCCTTTCAGGTATTGCGTTTATTCTGTTACACGTTGTGTAGTTTCAAGCTTTTATATACAGTTCGCTATCTATGTATAGTTTCTTAAAAGGGTTACGTAAAGATCATAAACAGAATAGAGAATATTGAATGGCGGTGTAGTCCAACTTTATTATAATTTTGTTTCAGTTGGAGGTACTTTGTATTCGATATGACTGTGATGAGGTATAAATGGTTAATTTTCTTTAGGAAATAAAATGCAGCCAATCTTTGCGCACAAATATTCGGCGGTTACCAATCTGATCTCGTGACGCTCATGTAGAAGATGCTAGCGCACGTTGAGAGCAGAATTCTGTCTCCTACCTAAAATATATAGCTCTCGCACAAATCCGGGCCGAAATGCTAGTTTAAATATAAAGGAAGGTGGAGAAATGGTAATCCCCGTATTCTGGAAAAGCCTTATAAGAGAAAACCAATCTCAAAGCACGCGGCGCGGTGCGGCGCTGTGCGGCGCGCAGGACGTAGACACATTATAACGCTGCAGGTGAAATCCCACCGCGGAAATATTGCACGTGATTTAAAAATAAATTATGCACATTTTTCTTCGTTCTAGTGTTTAATATACCATGAGGTTCAGTGCGTTGCCGATCTGTTTAATTCTGACGTCATTGTATGGTGCCGTGTAGGTACAACTGGTGTGTCAGTAACATTTAGCACAGCGCAGCACGACTGCGCTTAGTGAAATAGTGCGCGTTTATCAACAGCCGCGCAATCTAAATGAGGCTGGCTCCAGTGTACACACCTCTGCTAACAACGTTATGTGTTGCTAGGTGTAATGGACTTAGCTTGCAAGTACATTAGATATTCAAGTGGCAACATGATAATTTAGAGCCCAAAAATAAAACACATAAGATATTTTTTATCGATTAAAAAAATGAATTCGCTTCCTTTCGGTGGCAATTTTGAATTGCGAAATTACTAGGCCAACAGTCATATTATAGTGTATACGTCTATACAATACTTCTAAATATACCTCTACGGCTAGAAGTGAGTCACGCCTTCTGTTGATGTCTTAAAACAATTATTTGTTTTGATCGCTATTCTGAGAAGTCTATCTGTCTGTTCTATCAACAAACATGTCCGAGTAAGTGTTATTACAAGAAACATACCGACGTGGATGTGGAATGTGCTCGAGTACGGTGGGTACAGTCTCAGCTGCGGTTCTCGGAACAAATGCAGGTGCGCCGTGCGGCGCTGTTTACTGCAAACGACTTATTTGCACAATGCTACAGAATTGTAGCAAAAACTATTGAGCTCAGAGTTCTTGCAACGAAGAAGTCTTGCATTCCACTGAAGTCTCCCAGATGAAGATTGGAATACCAGATAAATTGACCTTCATGAATGAGGGATTAATTTAGATGAAGCAAAACTCTCTTTAGTAAAAACCTCTAATCACATAACTGAAAACTTTTAAGGGTAAATTGTTTCCTAAAATCATCTAAAGAGGAATTAAGATAGTGTATGAAAGCCCAGAAAAGTGGAATAGGACACCGTCCGGTGCACGGCGCGGCACGGCGCGGCACGGCGCGGCATACTCTCGGCTCTTTATGAACGTTAACAGGCAATCGAAGTTAGTCCGCTCCTTAAGAGTTTAATGGCCACCGCCGCGTGCTAAATTGAAAAGTTAAGATTCATTTAGAACAATAGTAGCCGTCCCCGGGCGCCGGAGCCGGCTCAACGGCACAACATTCAACTCTCCGCCGGCGCCGGCCGCGATGTCCCGTTTAGTAAACTGTAGTTGTGAGCACCGAGGGCGGGTATTAGCGCGCACCTTCGTGCCACCCGGGAATTCTTCGCTCGGCGCGCCGCCGTCCGGCCCGGTCTGCGCCGGACACAGCGTTCAGTTCAATAGGTTACGTAGAACTGCACGAGTTGCACGACGCTCGCACCGCTGCTCCACGCGCCGCAGTTTTCTTAAACTGTGCATTTCGTTCAGATGTGGAACAATTTGGTGTAGGTATTGTGTTCGGTTCTCGCTCAGCGAAGCGTTCTCAGATAAGCAGATATTTTATTGTCGTAACCGGAACACAATCAGTTGTGCGACAGACTGAACTAAAGTTATTTTGAAGCAGTGGACGGTTAGTGCGCCTCGCTCTCTACGATCGAATTTAAATCTTTCTGGAAACGGATTTATAGTTAAGGTTGGATGTTGTTTATAGCGCGGGCCGGAGGGAGGGCGGGGCACGCGGTGCAGGTGAGGGGGAGGGGGGCGCATACTCTGTCGAACGACTTTGAGCTTGCTCCAAGAAGCTGGCGCTGTATGATGTAAACTATGTTGTGTTCGTAAATTAATAAATACGTCGCCTTCCGTATTGATGCGCCTTCAAAACTCATCAGTAACAAACTCCAACTGTTAGTTTAGTGAGGTTGAACCTGTTCTATTAGAACAGCTCGGTACACACTGGCACGAACTATGAGCTCTTGAAGTCACCTTTCTGTGCGAGACTGTAGTAGCGCCGAGTGCTAACTGTTCACACCCGCGCCCGGAGAGCACTTGACGCGAGTGGCTGACTCGACTCACTCGAGCACTGGCGCGAGCTCTCGCCGGTAACCGAGCACCACTGACATGCTGCAGCAGCGCGCGCGAGTTATGATCATGATAATGTGTCACTTTTAGCTGAAGTTTTAAAATTTTAGTTATTGTTAACTACGATAAATTCTTACAATTCAGTTCAATTCATTTCAATTCTTACAATGTTACAATCACAGTAAAGACATTGATCTTTCGCGAGGTCTGCAGCGAGGCGGCACTTGTCGACATAAACCCGACTAAACATCTCATAGCTGGTCCACGATGCTGTGACAACGGTTGCGGCGGCGGGACTCGAACTGTACGCTTGTATAGCTGACTCAATAATCTTATGCATCGCTTGCCGGCTGCCGCCATGCGAGAACATACGAGAACGTATACGTCGGGATATCTCTCAGGAGGGTATTGATATGGATGGTTGCGACTTCCTGATTATTTGAGTCCCGGGTTTATATACCCAGTTGCTTTCATAAGTTCAGGACAATATTTCTACAGGACAGAAGAGAGTGGTGTGGAAGACCATTTACAATTTTAACACGTTTCGCTATATGTATATTATGATGTATTATATATTATCTGAGTTCGCATCACTGCTATTTGTTAAAATAAAAACTGCGTCCGTTGCGTCACAACCTCAGTTTCAGTTGAAAACCAGCGTCAGGCACTAGTTGTCTGGCATCATGCTGAACTGGACCTATTTTGGAGCAGTCGTGAGGCACACTAATTTGTACTGTTTATTTTAGTTATTAATATTAGGTATTTTTGGTTTTTGCTTCTTTCTTTTTTTTTATTTCGTGTGTCACTATTGTTTGTGTGTGCCCTGCGTTTGTGACAAAATAAATGTTTTTTCTTTCTTTTTTTTCTTTTACAAAGAGTAGAAAAAAGGTTTGTGGAAACCTGAGAGTGTTGACATGTGTTGATTAGGCTGGAATTCGCCGATACTATAAGTTCAAATTTACAATATTTTAGACGTATCTATTTTGATGTAAGAGTGAATAAGTATTAATATTCCAGCATGCCCGCTGTCCAGTAGCGTGGCAGCCCTAAGTGCACAGGACACAATCGGGCAGTTCGTACATCGTCAGCGCCGGCTAAGCCGCACACCATCCACTTTGAGCCGAACCCAATATAATCCACAAATGGCTCTCGCCTGTCATGTGCCAATTTACAACACTCCCGCCAAATATTGACAGAGAGGCGACGACTGTGTGGATACTATCGTGGTGGAGGGTAGTGAGGACTGAGGGCCCGAGAGGACGAGTGCGTGTGGTGTGGTCGACTGATACCTCTCTACGAGTGATACTTGTGTCGTAGAAGTTTGGGATATCTTTTGTACGAAGTCAACTGTCCAAATAAGTGTTCATATGGAAAATATATTTAGGGTTAATAATTGGTTGCGGAATTGTTCGAAAGAGTGACCGCGGCCTTGGAAAAGGCAAAGGCAAAATACATTTGACGGAATACGGATGGGTTTGAGTCAGTAAGAGTCTGACACTCCCTCCGAGTCATTTGATGGTTTTCCATCCACAAAGAAAAGGTTAATAATGATTAGATCACACAAAATCCTAAGACGGAGTATTTTAATGGTCCTTAGGGTAGAATAATCGCTTGTGCTTGAATATGCATATTGTCTCTAAATAAAAACAAAGCAAAGATACGAGCATGTCAATCAAACCAGATAAAAAAATAATTACTCCAAAACGTGTAACGCAAACCCCGCGCAGTCGGCCAATAAAAGGCTTTTTCAAAAACCGTTTACAAAATATGCATGGTCAGTTTAATAAAGTTTCCGGGAGTAACGTCGATAGATTACGTGACGCGCTGCGCTGCACATAACGATGTATCGATGCGCGACTACCGACAGTATCGAGCGATCGCTCACTCGCACATCACTAGCGCTAGACGACTCGTCCCGGGCTCCCGGCGGATGGAAACTACTCTTTTATTATTAACGGAATGTCCGATTGATGGTATCAGTGTGTCGGCGAATATAGCTAACAAGCTACCTATAGGTAGATTCAATCAACTGTAAACGAGGTTTAGTCAAGCTCTGAATACATCGTCAGTGTTTGAATACTGAAATAAAGTTTTTACATTATTTTGGTGGAATTTTATAAGGAGAGCATCCGATACAGCGAGCAACGCCATCGATAGGACATCGAGTAGAGTGATCAATCACGCTGTGTGCCGGACTGCCGGACTGCTGCCGGACTGCCGGACTACTGCCGGACTGCCGGACTACTGCCGGACTGCTTGCGAATGCAAAATGATGTTATGTTTCAGTTTGCTGACGTTGCGAATAAAACTGAACCCAGTCTGTGTAAGTTATAAAATATTATGATGTTATTACATTCAATGGCGAAGAACTCCATAAAACTACACTCAAAGAAACATTGTCGTAAATGACAACGAAGGAGTCATCATACAGAAACACTTGGAAGCGCTACTCGGCGTCACATAAAGATAAGCGCAGAACGCGACCCGCTTTTATTTTCACCCGATATCAGATCTGTGTATAACTTTACACGAACTTTCGGAAGTAACTTGCAGTTTTTTATCTTTACCCATCGCGGATTTACGAGGGTACCGCCTCACACCTCACGCCTCACGCACGCGGGACACGCTGCAGATTAAACAGCTCCTTGACGCACTACCTCGAGGGAAATCAGGCGCCTTTGATTGGCTACTTAAAAATAAAACGCGTGTTGCTTACGTGTGATTCTCGTGTGAGTCGCGTGCGTTCTCGAGAGTGGCGGTTAAAGTTTCATCGCCCCGCGCCCGGGAGAGGACCGCGCGGCTGCACGCTGCGAGGTTTCCGCAACTTGTTCACATGACGTAAAGCTGCTGAGTGTTTCCTCCGAGGTCGAATTGATTTGTTGGGAGAAATGGAAAGTGATGAGAAGTGTGTTTGATAAAGGTATAGTGTGTAATGTGTACTTGCTCTGCTAACACCTTCACTTTCCTCCTCATAACACGATATGAGGTGAAGTAATTCTACTTTGCAAGTTAGTTGATATGGTCTACTGTATCAAGTGATATTTATCATATCTATAGATCAAGTGGACACCACAGCAGCGTCACGTTTGAAACGTGTCAGCCATGTCACACCTCTACCCGTGAGAAGCTAATTCAGTGGATAAGTGTATCAGTACATCAGAGGATATCGTAAAGCGACCTATATCGGCACAATGGGGCGCCAACGTTCGACCACGCCGTATAACTGCCGCTTTTCGATAACTGAAGGATAATGCCGAGCGCTGCGGCGGGCTTTACGACCCCATCACTTTGTATCATCCTGCTCAACGCCTCGTTATGACCGACATGTTTATTTTATTCCCCGTATAGGTATTAGCGGAATATACACGTAATAGTATCATCTCTACCTGTTTTTATCGGTAGGCTGCGATCCTTTACCGTGTGACTGAACAGACACGCCAGTTTGGTTGCAGCCTGAACGAATCGACAGAATTTTCTCCAAACAGTTTGAAGTGATAGAACACGAAACTCGTGCCAGAGCATGACACAACACTGCAGTGTTTCTATCGTACGACTTCATGTGAAAGTTTGTAACCGTCGCAGTCGGATAAAAAGTTCAGTTGGGGCTGGTGGAGCCGAAAGAGGTGATAAAGCTGTGCCGGGCCCGGCCGGCGCGGCGGCGGCGCCTCCAGGAAATTGAACGAGAGCCTTGATTTATGTGCCGCTAGGAGGATGCGCCGAGTGCCGCTCACCCTGGGGAATTACCTTCTTCCATAACTAAAAGGATATACGGACGCTACAGCTACTGATTTGGCACACATCATTTCATTTTTATATAGAGCAGGTACAACTGCACATTAGTATGTGGTGTTTTGATCTGTTAACTCAGAACCTGTCATCAATCATGAATAAAAATAAAAGTTATTATTACCTCATTATTTAAAAATGTACAATGCCAGAAATAAAACAGCAGAATTCAGATTGTTAGTCTAGTACACAAGGATTTTCCATATTAAAAAAGTCTACGTTTAAACGGCAGCTATTCCCGAGGTGATTGGTCTGTTAACTCAGAACCAGCGAGGACGCATGAGCTGAATTATTCATCGTATTACTGATATTTGTATTTATACATCTCAAGCAGTATTTCGTGTGCAAACTGTGTACATTGTGCGGCGCGCGCGGTTTTGTCGCGATCTCATGCTAATGTAATCCGACGACGTCCTCGATGTAGGCATGTAAGCATGTACCCAGGCATGTAGGGCGCCGGGGAACAGGCCCGTGCCGTTTGCAAACACTAATGAACACGGGATTCGCATTAGTTTCACTTTAAATGCGGCGCCTCGCAATCTGTCGGCTGTGATGAGGGTTCCCCGGGCCAATAATCAACCAATCAGGCTCGCCCGCCGCGCGACGTGACCGACCCCTCACACATACTCTTTTGTGATTATAGCTGGTCATTATAGTGATGGAAACGAACTGTTACTTTAAGAAAAAGAAGCTTTTTCATTCTTGTTCTATATTTCAGGATTTTTCAGAGGCAAACTGCTCACAAAATATACATCCTTTTTCAGCACGTAAGTGACGTCAAGAACTTTAAATGTATTAACAGATGTGTGTAGTAGACACCGATGCTATCGATGTATCGTGTCGCATGTATGTAGGCAGCGCGGCCGAGCGGCTGGCGCGGGCGAAGCAATCTCACGGCTCATGTGACGCGCGCTGATCTACGACGGCGACTAATGCGCCGCGCACTCGCTCAATGTACACACTGACTACGCTTTAATTGAACACTCGTCTTATGTAACATGAAAACCGAGTACACTTTGTTTGATGGAGCTGAAACAGGTCGTGCAAATTTTTCCGAAATCTTGTTCACACCATCACCACATCATTTTAATTAGGTACTTCTATATTTTAAGCCGTTGAGGCTTTGTTTTCACAAGGGGTTATATGAACAGCAGATTCCGCACAAGGGGTTTAATACTTCTTCTTAATGAAGAAGTCCCTACCTTTTGTTTCGCTTTTTGAATTATCAGCCTGGCCGGTTTGGATCAGATTTTTTTTTAAACTTTTAATGTTCGATTGACAAATAATTTGACACGGAATTTGTACGATTTGTGTAAAGGTAAAAGGATTTTCTACCAAATAATCCTGTTAAATTATAATTAAAAAAATAAACTGTTATGGTGCTGTTCTGCTAGTATAGCGAGTTTTTAAGCGAGCGGAATTATTACATTATCTAGGCATGTACGTACTGTAGATTCTTACTAATTTATATGGAGACCTCATGGAGAACCGTTTGTTCTGATTTCTCAGACTCCTTTTGTGAAGTGGTGTTGATTAGTCATTTCTTTGTCTGTAAAAACCAGTCTCTGGTTTCCTCGTACGGGAATCTGTTTTATCTGAAGAGTCTGAAGGTCTCGAAAGTCGCTAAGCTCTGAACGCTGCGTCAGGATTTGTGGGTATCTTTCTGCCGGAGCGCTATTACAGAAGGGGTGCTATTTCCTCCCGCCTCGGATCATCGAGGAGTAGCTCGTGTATTCTGTTTTAGTTTATTTAAATTTTAATCCGTATTAACCCGTTAATTGTATAGTGATTTTGTTATGAAATAGTTTCATAAGCAAAAACTTAGCTTCACGTTGTGTAAAGTGTTTTACTCGAATGCTTTATTTAATCGGTTGCAACCGTGTTATGGTCACACTTTTGCTTGGATTAATATTTATAAAAATATTAAAGAAAATTTAACATCTAATTTGGTTCCTTTTGTGTTCCTTTCTACTATTTCAATTACGGCTTTCTCTGTATAAAATCATTGTGCTCTTTTTTTACTTTCTTTTATATTTGTTTGTCCAATTTTTGGTATTTTTAATTCTAGAATAAATTACGTACGTTTCAAGTAAGTTAAGTGCTTTTATTTCGCTACACTAGATATGTAGTCTTTCGTGCTAAAACTATCGAGGACACTGAACTTTTCCAGTCTGTTAGATAGATTAGCAGCGTTTTACAAATATTAAACATAAGAAATAACCAGTACAATAAGCCTATAATGACCAGTACAAACAGGTTTCGGCTCAGCAGAATTGTTGTTCATATAACCATTACGAAAACCCATTTAAATGTAACACAAAATGTCCCGCTGTAACGTGTTGATATAAACTTTTATTATGGGAATGCGTGTGTACCGTGCACACATCGGGCCGCTCTCCGCGCAGCCCATCAGTCGACATCAATCGGAATTCAATTCGCAGCCGAAATAATATTTATATCGGAAATCCATTAGCGAGGTAGCGACGTGCTCGACATTGTGCTGTAGTGTACCTACCACTGCGGGCGTACCCGCGCGGATTACATAACTAGTATTGTATACATTGACGTCTTAATATTACAGACTATTGACGCACACACTTTCAAAGAGCTTTTTACGCTGAAGACGGAAATTCTGGCTCATAAAATTGTCCTCAAGTGTTGTTTACTTATCGGTTTTCTTAATTTTTGTGAACAGTGCCATTTCAATGACGGATTTTTTTATGGATGGGAAATCATCTAATGACTTCTGCCACTCTGGGTGGAGCGGGAGGGAGTGTTAGACTCTTACTGACTAAAGCTCATTCGTGCTCCTCGTAGTGCCTTTTGCTTTTCAGGGCCGCGGTAACTCTTTCGAACAAAATCCGCAACCCTGGCATACAATGACGGTTACTACCTTAATTTTGATTTAGGTACCTACTCAACTGATTTAAGAATAATCGACGTAGCAGTACGCAGGTACGGTCTTAAGCATATTCCTTGGCAAACAGAAGCATAGTTGTAGTATTCATTGTCCGCGGCAGACAGCACAGCGCGCACGCTTCCGTGCCGCAGCGCACTAACCACGCGCACGAGATAGCGATCTAAACGAAAGTTAAAGTTTAACGTTCGAGCCCAATACAGTTAGTTACAGCGGCATGTCTTTGTTGGAAGTAATTACGTCGCTTCGCGTTATGCGCCGCTCCGGGTTCTTTGTTTTGTAACATCGCGGCACGAATGTAATCTGCATGCAATTGCTTTTAGATAACTATCTGCTGTGTTTTCTTATTATCTCACGATTGGAACACGATGGCGTTTTGTCGTGCAACTGAATGTGCAGCGAACAATTGCTACAACGGCAAAGGTAACTTTTTACGAGCTCGCTTAGGTTTACCTGAAACTATTTAGTAAGTTTTTTTTTTCTAAACTATGTACAACATGTTTCAGTTTTCTGAGTAGCAGGCCTAGTATTTGGCATGCACTGAGCGGGCTCAGGGCTGTAGTCAATGTGTGGAGGCGTGACAAGAGCGCGCTGACTCGCTTACTGTGTGTGACTCACCACACTGTCGCCGAGCGGAGGGCGCCCGCGCTGAACATGCTCCGCGGAACACACCTACGAGTCATGACTAAATTGATGAATAGTAAACACCTGCAGCAGTTAGTCTATAGTTTTCCTCATAAACTGGCTGGTAGCCTTAGAGCGTGGATACTTAAATTAAAGTGCAGTAAGAACGACGGAAGTATGAAGTAATTAACAAGTTTCTTGGGAATACTTACCTGGCTAGAACAGTGCAGTGCTTGCAAGTAACCTTGGCTTGCTAGACTGGTAAACTTGGCATCTGGTGATCGATTTCAAAAGATCTTAGAGGGAAAGAAATAAACTGTGTATATACAGCTACAGTTTACGTAGTGGTGTGCAAATAGTTTTTAATAGCCTACCTGTACCTTTACAAAAGGCACATTTTAGTGTTTCGACAGGCCAGACGAGAGCTATGTCTTAATAAATACTAAGTGGTGCTATCGAGCCGCGGGATGCTGGAACACGGTCCATCTAGTTTGTGCTCCGCTTACAACTTTATGCGATACTGAGCTCGACCAGTTGTAGCCAGTTGTAGCTGAAACATGTTGTGAATATAGGACAATACTTTAGGATTTATACGGCAGAGTGAGACAGACAGTGTGGAGCTCCATAGTGTGGATAGACACAATTTATTTTTAATGTCATCGCATGTGATGTTGCAGTACAGCCGGTCGATGCTGTCGGCATCTCACGGTGTTCACCTAGGCGGGGTGAACGACAGTAGAGGTGTCATTCCATCTTATTTGTATGGTTTGACAAATCACCTGTCGTGCGCCTCGCCCAAGTGTTCACTTCGACATGTTTACAGAATCGCACTGCTGAACTGCAACATCACATGCGATGACATTAAAAATACTTCTTAAACAGTCCGATGCACGTGACAATAATGGCATACATAACATTGACAATTTCTTCGGCTCGGTGATAAAACACAATTCAAAATACAATGACATAGAGTGAGTTGTATAGGTATATGTAGCCGCGTATTGGTTACAGCCACAGAGTACTTTGATATATATGGAATACAACTATGTCCACTACATACACAATGTTATGTAGCTTCTGTAAGACGTATCTTCGGAGGTACCCCATAAAGCTATGTCAAAATAATACTGTACAAGTCCGGGCCACATATTTTTACTACTATACTCTATGTAAATTTTAAATGGTTCACAAAATGAAAGAATAACATTCAAATCTTTATTCTTATTTTTATCTAGGCACTACTATATTCGTAGATATCGTCTGTGCACCGAGGGGCTCGTGGCTCGTGTCTGGGGTCATGAGCGGCACATCGCAGACGGCTGCGGCGGCTCGTATTTTGATTGTGTTATGGGCGTTACGGCCGCTTGCCGGCTGGTCGCCCGGGGCGCTCGGGGCGCTCGGGTCGCCCGGGGTGCTCGAGGCATTCGGCTGCTGCTTATAGTGCCACACGTCGCCAAATTAAATATAAACATTATATGACTTGACTGTTCCCTATAGTCATAGCCTAGCCCTAAGCCGAAGATTGAAGCCGTGTTGAGGAGTGATCTTTTTACATTAATAATAGTAGTAAGGAATCAAACATTATTCATTTCTCTCTGGATCCAATTCTGAAGTCTACGCAGATGAAGTTGCGGAAAAAAGCTAGTTGATCTTTGCTTCTATTTTTCATTTGCATCCGTTTGGAAAAAGTTATCAGAGAACATTTTTCAAAAAATGGTGTCTAAATTCGACAGATTTTAATTTTCCATAGAAACAGGGATTTCCAATCCAATTAAATATTAGGTATCTTTTTTTAAATAAGACATTTCTACATTTTTGTCTGATAACTTTTTAGACAACTGTATCCTGCTTAAGCGTAGAAAGTTTCATTAAAATCGGTTAATTTATTTCGAATAAGACTTCAAAGTTTGTATGAAATACCGTTCGGCGTAACGCTCGCGTCAAACTGAATAGACCCTCTTCGAACGACAGAGAGCGACTGACACACTGACGTCACACCCCACGTCGTCGTCGACCGAAATTGTTTTAGACTAGCAGCGCGACGAGTTTATTACTGCACGCTAAATAAACTGTAGCATTCCCAACACGTTACTATTTCGTATCGAGGATGTATCGCGACCCAGTCCCGTCCTGCGGCTCCAAATAGACGCGAATCTTTAGCTAAATAAATCCGGTATTCAGCTATTCCTGGCTGCGAGGCTGGCGCACTATCTCATAGGTCGGCGCGGGATATTGCCTCCTTCGCGCCAAATGGAATATTCCCGTCGCCGAACGCCACACGCCCACCCGCCAAGGATGACAGCTTTATACCTACTGGAATAAAAACTTTACTTAAAAATATATTAAATAACTGTAATTTTTAATCTATAACATTGTTTTTATCTACAACAAAACAGACTCAAAAAAACTCTGACAGGACAATACGTTTTGACTTTGATTTCTGAAAGTAAAACATTCATTAAAACGTGTCTTGTCGACCCTTTTATTATTATTGTCTAACAAACTCATATGAAACTACACTTAAACTATAGATATAAACAAGACTTAAACCGATATTTGTTTCACAGAAACAATGCCCTATTTCTTATGAACCATTTGTCTCCTCACTCGTCGAGTGTGACAAAAAATGTTGAGAACTTCTGTCACGCCGACAAAAACTTGGGAATCCTATCGAAGTTGTGTGCTGAGTTATAATACGTGAGCGCAGAACTAGTTGGTCTACTTCTACAATCATTTTCACAGGTACCCGACGCGATACGACGCATTTACATTTTTAGATAGGTAGTATTGCCCCGATAGCAATGATAAAGTGCCAACCGCCAAGCTTGGATAAGACAATTTGAAACCGTACACGTACCGTAACCGCATGCGTAACCAATATGTCTGCTTTTCTTATGTAACATTTTATAACCATCACCTACTCAAATAATGTCTTTAAATTGAATTTATCATATTCGTAAATCTAATCTAAAATCACGAGAAAACCGAGACGAATGGGACTTCCCTGCAGTTATAGACTGATATTAATTCGAGAGAAGTAGAGAGTGTCAGCGGTGTGGCAGCGGGCAGCCCTGAGCCGTGCCGCCGTGCGGTGGCGCTATGAGTTTTGTTCGCATCACTCAGCTGGTGCAGTGCACCGCAGATTGTGTTCCGTCGCCTCGGCCGCTGTGTGCGAGGGAAGGGACCTGGAAAATAAAATAACATAAAAAAATATATATGACGGAGAGGCCGCATTATTAACATCATCATCCGACATAGTGGGCGTATAAAATGGGTAATCGAGCAATGAGACAACGAATTACACAACAAGATTTAATACACTGTACACAACTCACAAATTAAATCACACTGTACAACGAAACGTGAGGAACAGTTCCTAGGTTTGTGGAGAACTTGTCTCCAAGACGACCCAATGGAATCTCTGTCTTGGTCCGACACCCCTCCACTAGGTAGGCTCTGTTGTAGCACGAAGTTAGTTGTAAGACGGCGACGGTGCAGCCATCTACCGGAACTCGTGCTTCGTTTCGTTATTGGTCGGTACTAATATCCGTCTCCGAAACGGCCATCCTGCGCCGACACACGACCCCGTGTGTTTATTCTGTAACAAGGATAACGTAGCACAGTATATCGTTCGGTCACTCCTGACAGAAAGTTTTAAGACGGTTAAAGTTTTAAGCTCCCTTAGTTCTCTAAGGCTTAAAAAGAAACTAAAAACAAACTTTCTATCATAATCATTTTAAATTTACCTTAATCCTTTATCAAATTAATCATTTAAATCTAAAATTAAGTTAAGTAACAATTGTATTAACTAGGAATGCATGAGCGACCAAGTACCAATGTCATATCAACATACCATTAGCAGTTATCGTTAAAGTTATCACAAAATAATAACACAAAGTGTGAATCAAATTCGTGGCCTGTGGCTTTTCACTAAGCCCTCACACACTATTGCATTCCCTTGAATGCCGAGTCCCACGGACTCTTTGGTCTTCGCAAGACCCGACCTCCGCCAGAGCCACCCGCGCACCGCGCATCCACGGATTACATAAAGCAAATACCGACTTCTAACGGACTACGGCTACGAAATGGCTACTGGTACGGTCCGACCAGCCGAACTAAGATTCACCACTATCACTCAACTCAAACTCTTCTACTTCAAGGGGTACTTGGCCCTCAGGCACTCTCCTTAACCTATCATGCGTGTACCTACTTGTAAGTGCGTCTAGAATTTAAAGCTCTCAATATATAACGATCGCCATCTAACACTTCTACAACTTAAAATGGTCCTTTAAATTTAGGGTCAAGCTTAGCTTGGTTACGTTCTTCATTTTGAAGTAACACAAAGTCACCCATAGCCATGTACCATCGTTATCCACAACTATAATCACCTTAATCACAACAAAGCCTCGGGGAACCACTCACACAAGTAAACAACTCTTACACCACGGCTCTCATAGCCGATCCACGGTCACTACAGACCACGAGCAGCAATCACACCATTGCTCTCGAAATACGTGCCTCCACACACATGTGGACCACAAGCACTACGGTCACAACAGAGAACCCTACTCGCGTGTTCCCCGCCTCGGCTTGCTTGTCACCATTGTGACATCTCTCACTTCTACCATCTACTTTGACTGGTACATGACTTTGGCATCTTTTTTTTTCACCCTTCCATGAGCTCACCCAAAATAGTTCAGAACTTACAACGAGAGATTACCATCCAAAACTTCAGCTACTTTAAACGGACCTTTTAACTTCCATCTTATTAAGTCTGATTACGATCTTCGTTTTCTAATTATACAAAATCACTGGTAGAAAACTTTGTTTAAGCTATCATTCTATTATTAAATCGAGCTTTAACATATTCCCCAGATCGTTTAATGTTCAGTGTCACTATCTAACCTAATTTACTCCTACTCTATAGAAGTCTCATGTCTCTGAACATTTTTATTCTAAATACTAAATTCTGTAACATCATTGAAATTACACAGTGACTGACCATTGCTGAAAGATCTTCATGTACAACTCGATGTAAAAGTAGCAAAGTCATCCTTGTGACTACAAGTGTTCAGTGGTAGTCATCCCTGTGACTCCAAATTATCAGTCAGTCAAACCTGTGACCTCAATGATTCAGTCATCCCTGTGACTAATCAATCAATCTTATTTTAATCTCATTCGCATTAACTTACGTAGGTTCCTATTTTGACATTGTAATAGCTCAAAATTCTCTGTACTCGTAAAGTTTTAATCAAAACTAACTGTTGTTATAAAAGGAAAACTGTCCCCAACACGTTAACACAAAAGCCTAGTTCCAATTTTTCACTAAAAACGTCTAAAGTCGGAACATGACGTTGTGGCAACCTTACCATGCAATATCTGTCAATGGTAAAACTCTTTAGGTACTCGCTTTGTACAAAGTATGTAAAAATTACCAAGCGCTATCAATTCAATCACTGAATTGATGTAAACAACTTTCAAGTTTTGAAAGTCACAATCAAAATTAAATGGAAGCGACTCACTCGATATTCCAGTCAGCCTTGAATGCTCTTGTCCCCACAGATGTTGACATGACGCTCGGCTATTGCAGCCTGAAAACTGCTTGCTGACCTTCGGTCTGTCACGCTCAGAACCGCTCAGGAATTGCAGCTGCACAGCAATTATAGCAGCATGCGGACCGCTAGCCTCCTGCTGGCTTCATCCACCGATATACGATATCTGAAACTGAGAAACACTGCGAGAGTACAAGTCCAATCAAAGCTGTGGTGGAAATAATGGTTTCAGGTTAGCGTAGTAACCACATTATCAAAGTCAATCTAAAACTAATCAGAACATTGACACAAGAAAGAGGCCTATGCCCAGCAGTGGACAAAGTATGACTACGGTTGGTGATAATAATCAAAATATTGCTTTTGCAATTATCCTAATTTTCAATAAAGTGGGTACGGTGTAATGTTGTGACTATTAAATAATATCGCTCTTATGTCCAAACAACAATAGCTCTGAACTGCCACTGCACTTCATTACTCAACGTGCGATAGCAGAATATTACCGCTTCATTAGCATTATTTAAAACGCCAAAGCTATAGCGCCTAAACTACAACTACCCTGTTTACAGTAAAGCGATAGTCAACATGAAAATAACAACCTCACTTTAGCATAGAGCATTAAAGCGACAAGTCAATTAACAAACGTCGATAATCGCCATTCATGAGACCGTAGCTTTTTGTAAGTCAGTCTCCACAGCATTAAAATGTTTACTCGTAAACAAATAGAAAAATTAACCAACGAGTACCTCTGCTTCACAGCAATAATAAAACGAAAATGGCTCACCAGATTGACGAAAAGAACCTCACGGACATTCACGCACTTCTCCTTGACCTGGCCAGCTGTTATGAAGCTGTTCGCCTCCGTTCTGGACTGGTTTTTCATTTTTCAGGTTGATGAGGGTAGTCGCATAAAACTCGACAAGAAGAAATTTTGACCTCGAAATTTTCCTTGAATTGGTCCCACGTTGAACACAGATAGATAATCTATCTAGGTACGACCGGCATGTAGGCGCAAAGCTCTTCGTCACCTTACTTATGGTCAAAAATATGCTGCACTGCACAACACTGTATTCTCGACCAAACATACCACCGCGGTACGTTTAGTGCTTGTATAAGTGCGCGCATTTGCTCGTTCTGCATTTCAAACATCCTTCGCCACTGTGCGGTATCTAGGTTATCGCCACGTATTTTTTCATTTGCTCGATTAGATCCCACGTCTGATGACGGAGAGGCCGCATTATTAACATCATCATCCGACATAGTGGGCGTATAAAATGGGTAATCGAGCAATGAGACAACGAATTACACAACAAGATTTAATACACTGTACACAACTCACAAATTAAATCACACTGTACAACGAAACGTGAGGAACAGTTCCTAGGTTTGTGGAGAACTTGTCTCCAAGACGACCCAATGGAATCTCTGTCTTGGTCCGACACCCCTCCACTAGGTAGGCTCTGTTGTAGCACGAAGTTAGTTGTAAGACGGCGACGGTGCAGCCATCTACCGGAACTCGTGCTTCGTTTCGTTATTGGTCGGTACTAATATCCGTCTCCGAAATATATATTTTATTTAAATGCAAGATCTTGTGATTTGCCAAAGAGGAGTTTCAATAAAGGAAATTGTTGAATAGGTAATCCATCACATGACATAATACCAGCCAGCATTCCTGGAAGGGTCATCATGCAGAGGTACCTAAACCAAGGACCCCCAGTGCTTAACGGTTCGATCTCTTAGGTTCTAGATCAACGTTTGGTTTGTATCATTAAAATGTATTGTTGTACTGTGCTTGGGTACCATACACACATCAATTAATTTAAACCCATACTCGTAATTAATTCTGGATTTGTTTACATTTCTTAATATCTTCCACACGCAGTCGGCCGCTAGGTAGCTTCAGCGAGTTAATGCAATGATAGGTAGATATCCTGCTGTGGTAGATATAATGAATGTGATTTATAGTTCACAGGGTAACTTAACTGCCTCCGTGGTCGAGTGGTTTAGGCGTTTGCCTCGTGACCCGGTGGTCGTGGGTTCGATTCCCACGGGAAGTATACTTTGTAAAGTTGTTTCCAGTTTGGCTAGGACATTGCAGGCTTGAATCACCTGATGTCTGATAAAAAAGATGATTTCGTGCTTCGGAAGGCACGTATAAGCCGGTGGTCCCGGCCGCCAAATGGCGGTCGTCAAACCATGTCAGAGGCCCTTGTCGCGGTTTAGAAACACTGAAACTAGGGTGAGTGGGGTTGTTGGACCTTACAGCCCATACGAAGAAGAAGAAGTTCACAAGCAGCTTGTACTTTACAGGTTGTTCATGTTGGTTCTATGATTTGAGACTGCGCTGAGTTGCAACGACTGAATGAAATCATTCAGCTGTGAATGTTATATCGGCTAAACGTAACGTGTTGTTATAAAGAGGTTGAGCTCATGTCTCCGCGCGCATTTCGCTTGCACGAGGGCACGTGGCGAGGCTTTTAACGAAATGTATTAAAAAGGTTTCCAAAAAGGTTCCCTCTGTTATGTTGTTAGCAGTTTTTTTATCAGTGAACTTTTTTTTTCGTTGCATATATGCATTAGATATTTACTTAAGTATTGTGAAATTTAAATATTACGTAGGTAAGTCTTTCGTTATACCTAAACTTCTCTAAAGTAAAAGCGTCGCCTCGCATGTGACCGCACATGTCGTGAACCTCCTTCATGTCGGCGCTCAGTAACTTACAAACGATCACCTCGCTAACTGTTAGTTTATGTGCTCCAATTGTCGCCGCAGCCACGGCACGGCGCGAATCAATCCAGCATTACATTACTGCACACTATGAGGCGGCAATATCCATCGCCGGCAATAAACCGGCCGGCTTTACGACGGTTATACTGCCGCGATCAACGACGCCCGAATATGAATCGCGGCCTGACACGTACCTAGTGAATTTGTGAATAGTTGTGAACTGCAGCACTGTGCCGGCGCGCCGTGCTGATTGTAACTCTATGTAAACTAATGTTAGGTAGGTATTAGTCAAATGTTTGTGTGAAAGTAATAATCTAAGTAAGAACATTCTTTCGTTGATCGGAACTCAATGTTGCTGAGGTAGAGAATGAATTGAGAGGATTTTGAGCAACCCTGAATATGACCATCCTGGTCTCTCGGATTTTTATTTTAAGAAAAACATATTCTCGGTGTTCTCAGAGCACGGTGTACATAAGTATTCAGGTATTTAGTTTTCTCAATAGATTTATTTAACCCTCAAAAAACCTCTTAGCTTATTCTCAGAGCACGGTGTACATAAGTATTCAGGTATTTAGTTTTCTCAATAGATTTATTTAACCCTCAAAAAACCTCTTAGCTTAAAGTTTAAGAGCCATACGCTACTTTTTCATCTTGGAAATGTACATGGTTCAGTCGCGGGAATAAGCTAAGTTTGTTATGAGCTTATAACAGTCAGTTATTATTTTTATACCGTTTGTTTGTCTCGCCTTAATCAATAGTTTAAATCGATTAATTGAAGTGAAGCCGCAGTCTGTAACCAGTGGAGAAGTATGTCCATTTGTCGATTAAAAGCTCGAGTAAGCGAAGTGATTGAGTATTGTGCCGCGCGCCGCAGCGATGACTAATTGACTCGGGAACATTTATTTACCCACTTGTTTATTACAAACAGAAGGTATGCTATCCTAGAGTATTTGTGAAAATGAGAGCATCTATTGTACTCTCGTATTGGAAATGATAGTTTCGAGCTTCGTCGACGACGACGACGAGCTTCGTCACCTGCTACGTAGCCTTTCCCCAATAACGTTTGTCGTAAGCAGCGTTTCGTCTAACCGGAATACCGCATGCAACTGACTATCATCTATACTAATATAATACCGCATGCAACTGACTATCATCTATACTAATATAATACCGCATGCAACTGACTATCATCTATACTAATATAATACCGCATGCAACTGACTATCATCTATACTAATATAATACCGCATGCAACTGACTATCATCTATACTAATATAATACCGCATGCAACTGACTATTATCTATACTAATATAATACCGCATGCAACTGACTATCATCTATACTAATATAATACCGCATGCAACTGACTATCATCTATACTAATATAATACCGCATGCAAGTGACTATCATCTATACTAATATAATACCGCATGCAAGTGACTATCATCTATACTAATATAATACCGCATGCAACTGACTATCATCTATACTAATATAATACCGCATGCAACTGACTATCATCTATACTAATATAATACCGCATGCAAGTGACTATCATCTATACTAATATAATACAGCATGCAAGTGACTATCATCAATACTAATATAATACCGCATGCAAGTGACTATCATCTATACTAATATAATACCGCATGCAACTGACTATCATCTATACTAATATAATACCGCATGCAACTGACTATCATCTATACTAATATAATACCGCATGCAAGTGACTATCATCTATACTAATATAATACCGCATGCAAGTGACTATCATCTATACTAATATAATACCGCATGCAAGTGACTATCATCTATACTAATATAATACCGCATGCAACTGACTATCATCTATACTAATATAATACCGCATGCAACTGACTATCATCTATACTAATATAATACCGCATGCAACTGACTATCATCTATACTAATATAATACCGCATGCAACTGACTATCATCTATACTAATATAATACCGCATGCAACTGACTATCATCTATACTAATATAATACCGCATGCAACTGACTGTCATCTATACTAATATAATACCGCATGCAACTGACTGTCATCTATACTAATATAATACCGCATGCAACTGACTATCATCTATACTAATATAATACCGCATGCAACTGACTATCATCTATACTAATATAATACCGCATGCAACTGACTATCATCTATACTAATATAATACCGCATGCAACTGACTATCATCTATACTAATATAATACCGCATGCAACTGACTATCATCTATACTAATATAATACCGCATGCAACTGACTATCATCTATACTAATATAATACCGCATGCAACTGACTATCATCTATACTAATATAATACCGCATGCAAGTGACTATCATCTATACTAATATAATACCGCATGCAACTGACTATCATCTATACTAATATAATACCGCATGCAACTGACTATCATCTATACTAATATAATACCGCATGCAACTGACTATCATCTATACTAATATAATACCGCATGCAACTGACTGTCATCTATACTAATATAATACCGCATGCAACTGACTGTCATCTATACTAATATAATACATGCGAAAGTTTGGATGGATATTTGTTACTCAGTCACGTCAGAACGACTGAACGGATCTTGATGAAATTTGGCACAGAGGTAGCTTATAGTCTGGAATAACACATGTGATTATTTTTATCCCGGGAGTATGTTCCCTTGAGATCATTTTCGACATACACGCGGGCGGAGCAGCGGGCGGCTGCTAGTTTTACATGAATATCTAAACATCGTTAATCAATCCTGCGTGTGCTGTCCACATCCACCGGAGCCCTATGACGAAAAGGTTCATCTTGTGGCATAAGGGAGAGATATAATAGAGTAACTTTTACGTCTAAGTGTACCCGCTGCATACGCCGCACCGCGCTGGCTACTCACTTCCTCCCTGCGGCTCCGTCACATGTGAGGTAGTCCTGCAGCAGGCGACATGTCGTCAGGTCGTCCTCGTCAGCCTTCTGCACCTGTCGACTTGGTGTGGTTGCTTGTTCACTAATACTTATTTACGTCTGGTCCACGTCTCGTACAACTTCGGACTGCGCTATATTTTGTGCGAGCTCTCTCCGATACAACCTCGACCAAACAGACTTCAAATTCAGATTCGATACTGAAGTAGAGAGTGGCATTGTTTCAGGCGAGTTGATTCCTTCTGTTTTAGATTTGGAAGTTTATTATTGCACTCAATTCAAGTTAGCGCGCGGCGTTTCAAAAAGAAAATAAAGTACACATGACGTTGTTTGCTACGACTCGTAGAAGCGTAGGCGTCTCGTAGCCTCGTAGCTACGGCGTAGCATCAAGCCGTCACACTCACATTTTTATAGTTCTACGTGCAAGTCTTAGGTAATCGATTTAAGTGACTATTACAAAATCAATCTCCTCGAAGAACGAATACAGTAGGTATTAATGTCGCTACATTTGGCAAGAAAATGCAGCTCATTACATATATCGCTCGGAGGGCCGGGGTACATACAAACGACGCCATTACTTGGTGCGCGCACACACCTGAGCGGCGCGCGGCGAGTGTCTCGCACGCTGGAGATTCGAGTCACGCTCGCGTGCACTTAGCGTAATGTTCCCGCTGTTTACATTCAGGGCCGGCGCGGGCGAGGTGGTGGCGCGGCGAGGAATCAGATCATTCGGGAGTCATTTTAAAAACTAAATTGATGTGTTGCCTACACATCAACGTAATTAGTGAAAATGTTTTGGTTATTCATAACTGAGCCCACGCGGGGCTCAGTTATGAATAACCAAAACATTTTCACCCCGCGTCGTCGTCGTCGTCGTTACAGCACATACTTTACTCGTACTCGTATTCTAGTTACTTCAACACACAGAGTTTTCAGCAAAACTGGCCAAAGCGCCAGCAGTTAGTTCAATTCATCACTCAGCAGAGGAAAACAAAGTGCAGTTTTATCCACCAGCTTAATGGAGCGTGCGGCGCGCGCGCCTATTTATGTGACGGGCACGAGGGCTGGCCCGGCACGGCACAGCGGCGGCTCGACGGCGGCACGGCGCCGGTGCGGCCAGGGCGCGCGCCAGATTTCTGTGTCTGACAGGCGCAGGCCCTGCGATCTACTGACCTGCAGTGCCTTTTGTTGTTGTTCTGATATGCAACACAAGTAAATCAGTCAAGCTTTTATTTTTTAATTTTCTTATTTCCCAGAAAAAATGACAAGCTCTGTGGGATAGGACACACACACAGGAGCAAACCAACCAAAACAGAAAGCTCTTATTAAAATAAATTTTCAAAGAATTTTGTGCCAAAGTAGTTCCGGCAGAAGTTGACAAGACCACTCTTAAAAACACGAGCCATTGTTGTTTTAATAAACAAACAAAAGATATCAGATATTATTTTGAACATGATATTTCGGCACTGGCGCGCCGCAGCCTGCCGCCGCGCGCCGCCGCGCTGCGCTCACCACGCCACGTATCGTGTTGCTGCAGCGCTGCAGCTATCACTACATTCGCTGAAACTGCATCAACAACTTCATTATTTATGTACTACAAATATGATTGCATAGATTCAGGTTCTTCTTATTTATCTGACAGATGTGTTAGTGGGGAGTTTGTTGCGCCACTTCTTAACTACAATATTATGAGGTGGCGACGGGCGGGTGTTTGGGTACTGTTTATTGTAACATGTGGCTAACAAAAAGCTGATTCTCAAGCGTTTTAATGTGACATTGATTGTAATTTTAAACAGCAAAGGCATAGTTATTCAAGTTGATATAAGTTCTTGGCACAGTCCGTTAATTGAAAATAATATGATTTTGATTGACAATTTTCACGTAATAACGATGTAGGTTTACCTATGTACATAAATGTAAAGTGTATGCAAACTTTCAGGAACATAGATCCGTCCAGGCCCAACACGGCATCTATGCGCCTTTGTCCGGCGCTTTAAACACAAATAAAATATCAATTTCCTGGCTACAGGCGCTGACACCGGCTCTACGTTAAAAAACTATTATCTGTGACAAAGGGCGGCGGCGCCACAAAGCGGCGGCGGCTTATGACAGCGCACCGTGCACCGTGCGGCGCTCCTTTGTTATACCTGAACACGTCCGCGGCTCGAATACGTATAACATATTGATACACGATGCAACACCAACTTTCCAAAAGTTAATAAATCAATCCTACCACATGTCGATCATATCATAACACATGATTATGGACTAGGATTCTAGTGCCAATCGATATATTCAAATTAGAAACTTGTCTATGGTAAGTAATAGGCTGTGTGTGTATAACTCGTGCGGTATTCTGAGAGACATCAGGCACGGCAGGTAGTGCGGCAGTGCCACGACGTGTTACGAGACACAGAAAGCCCACTGCACACCTCATCTTGATTAGGCCTTTAAAATTGTAGCTAATCGTTATGAAAAGTAACGTTGAGATTTTTTACGGTTTAAGCTTTTGCCTGCGGTTTAGATAGATTTTCGTAAAAAGTAGCCTAGCCTACCGCCATCTCCAAGGTTCCGTCTGTGGCTAGGTAGGTAGGTACTAAAGCTCATCAAAATCACTTCATCAATAACGGCGTGACAAACAAACTCACTTTCTCATTATTAAGTCAGGATGTAAACCAAAGAGCTACCATCCTGAACCGAGAGGTTGCTCCAACAGTTTAGCTCTTCTGTACCCGTTTGCCTGGTGTCGCTGCTCCAGTATGCATCGTGTGTGCGGTACGTGCGCGGTGTTTGTACGCCGCGAGGTGAGCGCAGAGTGCCATCAATCTTACGCGACAAACGCTGACGATCCCCTCTACCCCGCGCCACCCGCGCCACCCGCGCCCCGCACCCCGCACACTCACAACTTGCGCTAAACAAATTGACTTTCTTCAACTTTTCTAAACGAAGTATCTCCTCACCATGACTTGGCAAAAATTGAATTTGGAACGAAAAGAATCGGAGGTAATGGCATCCGAAAGATTTATAAGAGCCCTAATGTAGAAGTTGTTAATGGACGGGCGACGAGGCTCTGTGGCCGCCGCCCGCCGCTAGCTCTGATAACATTGTGAGGACTAAGCTCCTAACATTAACTTAATTGGGATAAGAAATTGTTTACAAGAAAATGTCACTTTTGTTGTCAAAGCTCAAATGTTTACGCTCCAGTTCGTCACGAGTTGGAATCACGTTGATTCTGTGATGTCACGTAATTACGTCAATTTTAATAGAGTTCGGGTCAAAGAACTAAATGCTAACCGTCAACCTAATTAAACGGTTAATTAATGAGTTTATTTGAAAAGACCTTTCATTACCACCATCACAATTAAAAGCTAAATAGTTTTGTTTGTGGACTTGTTCGCCGAAATGTTAGGCCTTCATTAGGACGCTGACTTCATTATGCGATAGTTTTAGATTATTACCATCCACGACTTTTATGTAAAAAAAAACATGAAAATCTTAGTGAGGAAGACGTTATATAATTCATAATAATGTCTTTGTCTAGTCTTTGTACATAAAATGTTCATGCTACATTTCATGAAGTATTTTAAAGAAGGCGAATGAAGGTGGTGGTGGAGAAAGGAGGTAAAGATGGTGACGACGTACATAAAGGGAATAATAATCAAAATGAAAACGAACAGGAGAGAATGGTACAACCCCTGGTCACATGGTAGGCATGGGGAGGCCGAAGATGATTCTTGTCTGATAGTATTATATCGAGTGCGGAAGTGTTCCCCGCTCACGACAGAGGGCAGCACGTCCCTCGCTCTATCTGAGCAATCGTGTAATTAATGTAGTTGCGAGCTATCCAACTTGATATTCCTTTCAAAGTTGTTCGTCTTTATATCTGCGCTTCCAGTCTGCGCTAACTTCGGAAAATTAGGTGACTATGTGCCGCACGCGGTACACGAGGGATCGGTGACAGTCTGTCTTGCTGCTTGCAGTATGAACTGGTAGAAGAGTGAATACTCATCAAGTGGCAACCGGAAGTAGCTTATATATACTTATTCGTAAAATATATTGGAGTGCCGTGAAAAAATGATGTGCTATAAATTATATTGCAGAGCGCTATTTGAATAATCAAGAGAAGGATAGGATATTGCAAGTCAAAGTAATCTTTACTCATGCGATCGAACCACTCTGCACAGATACTCTGACAAGAGCTCAGTGTGCCACAATAACGTGATAGTTTAGGTTATGTTACATGAATGCGCTCTGTAGATACTAATTGTGTGATTCGTACACAAGGCATAATAGAGCTAGTAGGTAATGAATAACGCCCACTTGTACGTATCGGCACGTAGCGGGGGAAGCGCGAGTTCGGCTCATTCGGGATCGGGAGGCGATCTAAGTTCGGTAATTAACTCGCGCGTAATAACCTGAGCAATGTAATGGGAATAGTTGAAGTCGCGACTTTATTAGCGAAGTCGGCTCTCAAGGAGTTCCGGTTATTAACGGAGGATTTTACCGCCGCGGCGGGAAGTGGCACAGAAAATTGAAATACTTAAAACGTTGTTTTACAGTTAAATCGATGATGACGGTGCACTCAACCCCCGGCCCACACGCCGCCACACTGGCACTGTGTCGAAGGGTTTCGTTCCAGATTCATTTTATGTTTCGGTATCTTTATGAACGAAATTGAAAGTGCATTGTATTTTATTTCAGTCTGTTGGCAGCGGCGAGGCGGCACCGCTCGTAAGTTTTTTATAATAATTTCTTGCTCTTTTCATCGCAGCCAGTTTCCTTGGCCGCGCTCCAACCTCTGTTAATGAGTCATGTATTTAGCAGACCGTGTCCTGTACACTTTCCAGGTCTGTCTCTAGTACCTACTCCTTTTTTCTAGTCTGTGGTTCCTTATACAATAATAAGCTGCATTTAATTGCTTAAGTTAGTGTAGCAATAAGATTTCTGTGTTGTGTTGCCTGGCGGTGCAGTTGTTCCGAAGTGTATATCTTAGCGGTGGGCGGTGCACCCCCCACCCTCGCCGCAAGTGCCCGATTGGAAATTTTTAATTGCAACTTGTATTGAATTGGAAGTTTAATCTGCACCGCCAACGCCGCGCCGCCGCGCTTCAGCAGACACCTTGTGTCGGTACCGCTGACTATACCAGGTCCGTGCGCGTGTTTTTTTAATGTTTTAGAGAATAATTCGAGGACTAAGTTTATTTGCTTACTTTTAGAAAACTATGCCTAACTGTACCTAGCTATCTGCATCATGGCATTCACCTGTTCCAACCCTATTTAGAAACTGAGTTACCACAACAATTAGTCTCATTGATTTCATCGAGTATTCAATGGCTCCACATTTATCTGCGCACCGCGATGTGTAGCAAGCAATAGCACTCTCGTATGTACAGGTCGCAGGTGCGTCCTACTAGCGCAGCGAATGGGCTCATCTAGTGATGTACATCGGCCGCGTCTCCAGAGATACGCCCGCGCTATGCCCGCTCGTCTCCCTTTTGCCCGCACTATCGGCCCGCGCTCTGCCCACGCGAATGATTTATTCCGCCTCCTGCCAAACTGACTTAGGTCTGTTGAAACCAATTTAACACGATAGAAACTTTGCTACATTTTATGAAGTATTTCAAACAACTACATATTTTATACTTGTTTAGCTCTAACACAGAGGAATGCTTCTGCTCAGGTGAGGTCTGAGCACCCCCAAAAAGAGGCAGTGTTTGCTACACCAGTAGACGATGCCGTTGTTCATATTTTTACTGAAAATATTTGTACTGAAGAGTCTGCAAAGTAACGACAAACAAACATAGTTTTTTGCTCCACTTGTTCAATTCCTATTTGATATTATAACCACTGACCAATATTCATTGCTATCTACTTTATAGTGTCACAAACATATCCAGCGAGCAGGAGGTCAATATTCCGCTAGGAGCTCAGTGGCCCGCACCGCGCTCTCTCGTCGCACACATCTCGCGAGTACGGGTCTCGTGGTAGCAGTCACGAAAGCTATTCTGCTAGATTTTCCTACTCGACTCGAATTTCAATCGGACGGCAATTTCGCTTCCTCGCTTCCCGAACGATTTTCTTTATAACCGCCGGCGGTCCGGCTAACTATTAATAATATACTTACCTCCATTTATATTTGGCTTCCTTTCAAGCGACTCTGCGCGACTGTGGCCGTAACTCCGTGAAATAAGACGGGACAGAAGGTTCCTGCCTCGCAGTCATAAACTCGTACATTAATGAAGCTTTTGCTGTGAAACGGAGTCGAGTTGGTACTTGACAGATATATTTATTTTTTATTAGCATCGATGATGCGTGACGTCCAGGCGTTAACTGTGAGGAGCAGACCTTCGGCAGCTCTCTACTGCGCGACTCGGGAGGTCCCCGGTGCTCGCGTTGGCAGACGCTCAAAAATCACGTCCCGTGGAGTTATTGAGTTAGCGCACGCTTTATTGTTTTCTACCGCAGTATTGCCATCGTCAAACGGAGCTGAACTCACTACAATACAACTGGAAATATAAACAGGTATTTCTGCTGAGGTTTCAGTAAGAAATGGTATTGTTCTACGGTCAAGATAAAAGGAAAATATTGTAAGGCGAACATCTACATCACGCGTCTGTTCAAATGAGCTGCAAAATAACCAGGAACACATATAGAGGACGGTACATTTAGCTGGAGTTAGCGTGACTTCGAGCAGCTCTGTGTGAGTGTGGCTGCCCCCCCCCCCCCCCGGGGCCGAGGAGCGATTGGAACGTCGCTATACGAGAGTGTAATGGTGTGATGTGATGGTGTGTGTGTGTGTGTGTGTGTAGCAACAGGCTTCGCTCGCAGTCATCTAATAAAGGACTCGTCCGCGGGGAGCCGCTAATTGTCGCTTCTGAGGCTTCCCACAACCGCCGCGCCATGTCTACTTGTGACAGGGGCTTTAACTGTTTATTTAATTAATGTTCTGAAGAAATATTTATCCCGGTCATCATTATTGGGAATACGCTACAATAGCTATATCGCCAAAGAATCAACAGATTTCACATCAGCAACATATTATTATCATTGTTGTACTCCCACTAATTAATTCAATTATTTCTTCGTAATATTCACGACTGTTAGGACACGCGAATATTATGGGACGCCGAGTACTGCTCGCAGTGACACGAGATAAATGGATGTTGTGAAGCGAGAGCTCGAGCGCTCGGGCGCCGACGCCGGCTGCGGGCGGCGGCGGGCCGGCTGCCGCGCGGAATTACGGGGATATGAATAATCATGACGTGACTTAATACTAGCGCCGGCGCCGTTCCATCCACAAGTGTCGAATTTTAAACTGAATAGTCGGGTGAGCAGAGCTGCAGAAGAACCTTTTTTTGTAAACGTTGCCCCAAACTAGGAATTTCTCCTGTATCGTGGGTGCGTTTACAAACATATAAACTCACATACACAAACAGCCAGACCCGGAACAACTATCTGTAGGCCATACAAATATTTAATCCGTGCGGGAATCAAACCCGCGACACGCAGCGCAGCAATCAATCGCTCAACCACTACGCCAACCGTGTCGTCAAACTTCGGAGCAAAACATAATATATTGTCTGGTAGTATGTATCGTAAGCTATCTCCACAAAGAGATTTCCTTTTTGAATATTGTTGTAATCCAAATTGCTATAGAACTGCATTCTCCATATAAAACCCGAGATGCTATTATATTCAAAGCAGGAGAACGAGTCGCGACTTATTTGAGAGCGTGCATACAAGCGCCGCGCGCCGTCGGCGTCGGGAGACGAACGGCGGGATATATCTCACGACGCGACGCGCGTATCGCGCGGCTTATCCGCGGACGCGACTTCACGCGACGTGCCGCGTCTGCGGAAATATCGCGCCGTGTGCAGCGCGCCGGGCGAGGCAGTATGACAATTGGTTTCATATTGTGCGCGGAATAAGATTTTACTTTGACTTCACAAGTCTTCAAAGCGATGTTTTTTAAATCGCAATAAGATTGAATAAGTAGGTAATGTTTTCCCTGAAAACTTCACTGGGTTTACTGAACGAAATTTCTTTCAGTTATATCGAGTTTTGTGAGCTTTCTAATTATCTCTCACAAGCTTTTGCTTTACTTAATTAGTCGAATGCGGGATTAGAACAACTTTTAACGCGTTTGAAGTTACGTAGATTTCAATTAGTGGATGAACTTAGGGCTTATATTAAGTGTCTGCTGGATCACTGTCTATATAATCTTCTTTATTTACAACTAGCTTCTCCCAGGAGCATGGCGCGCTGAAATGTCCCCATGGGACCTTACTCGAAGGATAAGGAGAAGCCTATGTCCAGGACATAGTCTACCCGCGTGCCATGTTTCAATCATATCTGTTCAGCAATTTAGAACACTTATGTACTCTACCGACGTTTTTAAACAACGCTTAGAAAAATAACTTCTCATCTCAAATGAGAGTTGTTCTGAATATTTCTTTGGTACCTATCATTCTGTAGCTAAGTGTCCTGTCAACTTAGTTTGAGATTTATGAATCAGGTTAGCTATGCGTTTTGTGTAATCAAGAAGTAAGTCCAGCTGTGGAAGCCAGACGTAAATTCAGACAAAAAATATGTTTCAGTAACATCTGGGTTAGTCGTGAAAGTGTAACAGACAAATGAACTCACTTTCTCATTTATAATATTAGGTAGAATGGATAATTTAATTAGACTGATCCTAAAGTCCAAAGTGAAGTCAGTTTCTTTCGCTACGGATATGTGTAGGTGAAATTTTATCAAACAAATTATATAGGTACCTTAAGTCGGCTATGTAGGTGGTCGCTGGGTGTTTAGCTGTTTAGTGTTGTAATATGGTGAGTATCAACACGGCGGCGCGACAGAGATTGATTCGAGCGCGCCAACTTCACGCGCCAACTCCGAGCCGGCTTACTTGTGTGCGGTGCTGCTGTGCATGGCCGGTGATGTATTGGGTGACAACTGAAGTAATAGACACATCTTACTTCTCTGTACTGTACTATAGTAGAACGACGTAGGATTATAATCCTTCGTTTTGCTGGAATTGCGAAGTTAAGGTAAATACGGTGCGTAAGTACGATCAACGACAAAATCGATTAACATTGCTACTTTTTGAAATCATCTAAATTGGCATAAAATTATTCGACATCTGCAGGCTGTTTGGCATTTCAGGTAAAGTGTTAATATTAATTTAAATATTAGGTACTTCATAATATTGCCTTCGCCTGTATTGTTTTGTAGATTTTGTTATTGTTGGTAGGTTCATGTTCGACCACAATCTCACCTGACGGAAAGCTATGATGTGGTCGACGATGGAGCACCCTTGCCTAGTAGTAACCTGTTCACTCTTGACTTAAACACCCCGAAGTTATAGCACAGTATGAGTTATAGCTATCACTCAGGTGTCTTTTTTATTTAAAACAATCGAGTAGTAGGATTTTGTAATAATATATTGTGTAGTACACATGCAGGTAGTTTCCCTGTAGCGTAGGTGTCGGATTATTTTATAACTTCAAGCCGCTGCAGCGCTGTTGCGTTTCACAAGTCACGTTACACTGAACAGAGAATTCTCTTTGAAAACTCTGCGTTCTGTGACTGAAATATGAGCCTTATACGAGAGAGCCCTGCACTCAACATAGCTATCTATTTTAAAGAGATAATATTTTTGTTTAATTATTGTTTGTTTGTAATTAGTAGATAATAGGTTAGAGCTTTAGCTTTAACCATAGGTAATTTGATTTATCAAGAACTAGTGAATGTTGTCTGCAACACACCTCTGCGACGCGCAGACGAGCCACGGACCGGATCAGACCGGAGGACGTGCCCCGCGGTGTTGCTCTGTCCCCTCTCCTTTGTAGTGGCCATTGAGTTGCCACTGAGCAAACGGGCGCTTTGACTTCGACTGGGTGAGGAAGGTACAAGGTGTTAAGGGGTACTCATCACAATGAACAACTTTTACTATTGGACCAACACTGAAATCGCGAAAATATTACCGCACATACATTAGGTAATTAGGTGCGGATAACTCGACAAAAAGTACTGAACAGCTGATTTTTTTTCGTGATTTCGGGGTTGGTCCCATAGCAAAAGTTGTTCATAATGATGAGTATAATGACCTCTTTAGTGATATTGCGTTTATTGTGTCACACCTTGTATATAAGATGATTTTATTTTAGAACTCTTATTAATTGTACATAGTTTTTAAAGCCAGGGCTTCTCTCGCGTTAAAGTAGCTTATAACAGTTTTCCCAGGGTCCGGCGACATAAGCGTCTAAGCGTTACAAACTAATAAGCTCACTTTTGCATTTATTCGTTGGGGATACGTTACGAGTTCTCGGATAGTCGAGATGAACAGGAATGTATTCAATGTGGGACAGCGGTTACGATGTGTTTCAATCAGTATTCCATATAGAGCGGCTGCCATCCGACCTCCACAACCCAATTACTGGGGGACGACAAATAAGAGCCTTTCATCTTCGAAAAACGTGTGTACGGGTTCGATTCCCAGGAGAGGAGCCAGTTACTGTGTGTTTGAGCATTCTCTCTGTAGATCACTTTTGTTACCAAACTGACGGTTTCTTGCGAACTGACGCAGTGTTGCCACACGCCTGCGTTGTGAATAGTGCCGACAAAGGACGTCCTACAGACGAGATAGTCCTGTTTCGGCAGATCTGACGTAAATTGTGTTAGAATTTGCATATTTCGCTCAGAGCACACTATATTTTTTTGGTGAATAAGAATAGAATAGAAAACATTTATTCGTCATAGACACAACGCACATAATGTAATAATATTTTATTTTTGTTTTTGAATGACCGTTGCGGAATTTGTTCGAAAGAGTCACCGCGGCCGTGGAACGCAAAGGGCATGAGGAGGAACACTGATGGGTTTTAGTCAGTAAGAGTCTGACACTCCCTTCCTCTCCACCCAAAGTGGAAGAAGAAAGTGGAAGAATCATTTAATGATTTCCCATCCATAACCGACTTCCAAAAAAAAAAACTACAAAGTACAGAATAACTTTAATTTCGGAAGTCGGTGTTATTCTTCTGCTTCTTCGTTATTTGACACCGACTTCCGAAATTAAAGTTATTTTGTACGTTGTAGTGTTTTTTTTGGAATTTTGTATTGTGAAAAAGTTTTTCATTTTTCACTTTTTAGTGGTACCCCACACCTAACAACACCACTGGAAAGCCACAGGAAAGCAAAAATACGCAATTTCGTATACAAAGATGATTTTTTCACACATTTATTCCAGCTATTTGGATTTAAAAATCAATCTGCTGAACCGATTTTGATAAAATTTCAATCGAGAAGTTAGAATTTTTCAAATCGGTTCACAAATGACGGCGATAAGCGGTAACAAACACAAAAAAAAGAAACAACAAAAAAATACAATCGAACCTCCTCCTTTTTTGAAGTCGGTTAAAAAAGGGTGTATGTCCGTCTGGCTGGGTCAGTCAATTTGCTCTGAATTTAGTTTTAAATTCTGCTACTCTTAAAAAATAGAAACATCTTTCAAAACAGGCTCACATTGAAAAAAAAAACCGGCCAAGTGCGAGTCGGACTCACGCACGAAGGGTTCCGTACCATTATCTATATAAAAAAAAACACTTTTGTTGTATGTCAGCTCCACTTAAATATTTATTTTATTCTGTTTCTAGTGTTTGTTGTTATAGCGGCAACAGAAATACATCATCTGTGAAAATTTCAACTGTCTAGCTATCAAGAAAGAAAGAAAGAAAGAAAGAAAATAAATTTATTGGCCACAGTAAGAGGCACACAACAAAAACAGCGAAAAACACAAAATAGAAGAAAAAAACAAATAAAAATAAAACAGTGGCTTTGAGAACAGAAGTCAAACATTAAGTGTGCGCCTCACGGCTGCGCCAAATAGGTCCAGTTCAGCATAAAATACCAGGCAACTAGTGCCTGACGCTGGTTTTCAACTGAACCTGAGGTGTCACGGATGTAAAACAGTTTTAGTGTCTTGAGATAGTGTTGTATACCTACTTAAATAAAAATTAAAAACTTTAAAAAAGTGTCATTGTAGAGTGTGATAATAAAGAATGTGTAGGTACCTATAATTTCTAAAAAGCGTGACAAAAAAAAAAAAACAATAAATAATAAAGAAAGTGTATAATTATTTATGGAAATCAACCTGTGCAAGCCGAATGGGTGAGCAATTCCTATCAACTGTACAACTGCAGTACACTCTAAGTTGTCATATAATTGAGACATTTAGTGCTATCATACCCAGCTTCCGTTGTGTGTCAACCAGGTACTGCCGTAAGCGTCTTCTGAATGTACCTATCGTGTTGATTGCTCTAATAGGAGGTGGTAGGTTATTCCACACCTTGGAAGCTGCGTAACGAAAGCTGCCTCTAAAAGCAGCTGTACAGTGAGGCTGAGTAACGTTCATGAGACACGGTCTGGTGACAGATGGACAGTGGAGTCTTACTAATAGAGTCCCGTTTTTACTCTTTGGGTACGGAACCCTAAAAACGAACACGTATGATATCTTTTTAGTTCTTCTATGAAAGCAACATAAGGTTCTGCTATGTGATTGAGACACTGTTTGATCCTCAGTCAAATTATATCACTAATGGAATCTACGAAACATGATTACCTACAGAGAACACAAGAGCACACAGGGATAACAGGATGTTAACAGAGGGTTAACTGTGCCTGTCTCGACATGTCTGCATCGCAGTGTGGCCTGGCGACTGATCCATCGTCCGTAGCGACTGACCCTGCTACTGGTCCCGTGTACTGTACGACATGCTTGATTAAATTATTAGTTGCTTGATTGCCAGAAATGATGCATGTTACAGCTCAGATATCTACTCCTGGAGAATGATTATATTGTTATTACTAGCAAAAGGAACGCTTGGCAATGAAATCAACGTGATTGTTTGGGTACTAAATGATGAGTCACGTTTCTGAAAACTATCCTTAAATTATGATCGATCGAAGTTTGTTTTCAATTCTAAGCTAAAACTATTGTCTGCGAAAAACTCAAACGAGGCAACGTTTGAGTTTTTCGCAGAAATATTGCGTAGGTTTCGCTTCCCCGTATGAAATGTTAATAGATGGGGAACAGTGTCGAATGGCGGAGCCCCCAATTATACAAATTAATTTGATAGCACTTTAACAACCAACTCAATTTTGTCACAATAAAAAAAATAACAGCAAAAAAACTTTAACAAAACGAGAGTCGTCCCCGGGAACCGTAGAGTGCCGGAAGGCAATACTTGTTAATTAATATAACTTCCTGCGCGGGGGCCGTTTTCACAGGCGTTTCAATAAAAGTGGAAAACAACGGCGCGATTGTTTCGTTCCGGGCGGACGTTGCGGGGCAGGGAGGGGGGAGTGTTGCACGGGACAACTCCTTCAAAGAACAATAAAAGTTAGTAATGAGGCTGAGCTAATGGCCGGCAAATTAGGAGAACGTTTGGAAACAAAAATAACGAGCAGCGAGCCAGACTACTGTGCCCCCCGCCCGGCCCGCGCTACCCCCGCCGCCCCGCGCCGCACCACTTCGTGTCGAGCGCGCCTTTGTCTTGCAGCAGAGACACCAAATATTTAGATATCCTAATTAACACCTACAACAATAGGAGTCTGAAGTTTCAGAAACTTACAGGTTGTGTAAGTACATGTACAATTCGACAAATACTAACAATATTGTTTTCTTTTGTGAAAACTGAGGCTCTGATGATTCTAGATACAACATTGTAATCCTTTAAACACCTGCCAAGAAAGATACGAGTCCCTCGGGATGCTCGCATTGAGAGAAGTCATGCAGTATGAACCAGTATATTCCAGTTTGAGGCAGTTCAGACCAGCTGCAACCGTCTCACACTGGTTCAGTACGGTGGGGTCGTGGAATCAGATCGCGCACGTGTTGACACCACAATACACTTAACAGATTAAGTTCTCGTTACGCTCGCTTGTTCGTAGTGAAATCATTGCTCTTTCACGATATTGTGCAGTTCTCGACTCGCTCGGTGTCAGCTAGAGGATCTCTTGGGTTTTGTTTGAGATTTTAATTAATGAGTCAAGAATATGATGTGGGGTACTTTGATGGTTGATCGGTTTTTGTATGCTACGTATCTTTTTTTCAATCGAGGAAAACGGAGCTTGTAGCTAAATATGTAATAGTTTCAAAAGTTGATCTTTGAGTTTAGCCAAATTTGCCGAAGTTGGTCGTGGACTGGTGAACACCTTTAGAATCTCTTCGTGCTTCGAAATGCACCGTTAAGCGGTTGGCTGCTGCTATTTGTAGATCTTTACGCAGAACCTAGAAAATCTGACACTAGTATTGTTAAATTAAAAGGTAGGATATAAGCCCTCTTCCAGGCCGAAGGAAAGGAATTAGTGAACAGAGAAAAAATTACTATGTGAGTTATGACAGAAACTAATCCGGGATCGTCACCTTACCGCCTTAGTGGAAATAGATCGGATACTTTTTTTTAATATCTAGTTCAGTAATTGGGTGAAACCAACAAGAAGTATTTGCAGGCAATGGAAGAATATAAAGATCGTGGAGCGAGGAAGAGTTAACAAGGTCATCGAGTACTAGCTCTTCCCCGCGACTTTGTACGCGCATATCCCATTTTTTAACCGACTTCCAAAAAAGGAGGAGGTTCTCAATACGATTGATTTTTTTTTGTGTTTGTTACCTCATATCTCCGTCAATTATAAACCAATTTGAAAAATTCTTGTTTTATGTGAAAGGATATACTTCTCGATTGGTCCCATTTAAATTTTATCAAAATTGGTCAAGCAATTTGGTTTATAAATCCAAATAGCTGTAAAAAATGTGGAAAAATCATAAATGTATACGAAATTGCGTATTTTGCTTTCCTGTGACTTTCCAGGTGGTTTTGTAAGGTGTGGAGTACCACTAAAAAGTGAAAATTAAAAAAACTTTTTAATTTTTTTAATTTCGGTTGTCGATGTTTGGTTGCTTCTTAGTTATTTGACACCGACTTTCGAAATTAAAGTTATTTTGTACTTTGCAGTGTTTCTTTTGGAAGTCGGTTTTTTTTTGTGACAAAGTATTTTTTATATTTTTATTTCCCGTATAACTTATAGCCTTCGGCTTCCTCATGAATGTGACTTTCATATACAAAAATTTTTCAAATCCGACTGGTAGTTCCAGATATTAGCGCGTTCAAACAAACAAACTCTTTAGCTGTATTATAGTAGCATATAGTATACAGATTACTGGTGACTTAGAAAAGTGCGTATTAAGTAGGTACATTGAGGTCGATTTTATCTGGAAAACTCTTGCTAATTGATTTATCAATACCAAGAGAATTCAAGAATTGTCATACTTGTGTTGTTGTTTGGTTGGTGATTGAAGTTTTCAATTGAGTTGTGAATGTGGCGCCTTTTCGCATTCCTACACAAACGACCGCAGAGATTTCACAACTTCTTATAAAGATCCCAGGTTTCCTCAGTAGGCCGCTTCCTGCACAAACGCCTGTGCGTGCCTCGTACAACTCCAACATAGTCCTGCTGAAACCTGCCACCATAGTATCTATACTCTCATCTCCCAGTTGAACACTCTCACTCCAGTCAACGCCACCAGCGTCGGTTCTTAAACGCTCCAAATCAATGGTTTTGAAACTGCGAAGAAAGAGAAATTTGGCCTTGCGTTTAGGAGGTCGAATATTATAAGAAGGTAGATGAGGTCAACATAAATAACATGATGAGGTCAATAACAATAATTAATGTTATATAAGATAACGTGAGTGTAACATGGTAGCTAGGCATGGTAGCCTGTTTCCGAACAAAACTGAAAGTGACGTTGACATTGGATGACTTCATCAAAACAAAAGAAAAATCGAGTGACCGACATCGACATGCTAATGAAAAATGATGAACCTATACACACAGAATAAAAGGAAGTGTCGTGAAATAGTACCATCATGTCGGTGGCTTGCGAGTTCTCTTCTCGGGCACATGCTTCGATGCTACGGCTGAGGACTCGGCAACGGGGAACGTAGCTACCAGTTCTCGATATTCCAAGGCAGACTCGATCTTCCGTCGCGTGCTATCGGAGACCTGGATGACGACTGTACCCTCACTCATCCAGCACGGCCACCTAGAATGTAATGTTATAATAACATCACTATCGTCAAGACATGTGTGACTCGAGGCAATATTGTTTCTTCCTAAAGTGGCAAGCAGGAATACAATCACGATAACGACGACCGGATATCTACTTTCACTGTGTAAAATGTGTTCCCGAGCAGCAAGCGCGTCATTGAGCGAGTGTATGTCAGTGTGTCGCACAATGATGTCGCCGTGAATGTGCCGCTTGCCGCTCAAGTACCGCCTGCTTGCCGCTTGTGTGCCGCGTCGTGCCGCTGTGTGCTGATGCAATGTTGATAGCACGCTGTTTGCTCTAGGGCTCGTCTCGCGGAGATAGTATTCAATGGCGCTGCGCCCGTTTTTTCCTCAATATCGTATTACACATACCCACATGTGCGATGGTTGCTCTATTTGATAGGTCATTAATGATGACAAATCTTTAAGAACATCTCTGAGTCTGTAAGATTGGACTGTGATAAAGGAAGGAACTAGTAAAACTTCATTGTCTTCCAACGATGTATGTCAAAATTTGTAGAACCCCTCCTACATACCCTCTGTTATAGCTGGACATCATGCAAACAAGTGGTATTGTGCCATTAAACGCAATCTTCTTTCATTAAATCTATCACTTTAATGAACAGTGACATATAAACCGTTTTTAAACCCTGGTTGCATCAACACGTATGCACCGCTAAGTAGTTCCCGGTACGAGGCGGACCGCCCGGACTGGTCGCCCGGACCATTAGCCGCCGCACACACGCCCGCTAAAAGCCTCGTCCGCGCCTGTTTGCGGCCGGCCTTATTTTGTTTTGCTGTCGTTACGGGGCGCCGCTCGCCTTTACGATAGCTGCAGTTTAACCTTTTGTAAACGCCGCGCGCCGCTGTCTGCAGCCTCACCGGGAGTATGCAGCTGGAAGATATGCAGTAGAGCGCTAGTGCACTGGGAGTATGCACTTTACGAAAAACATAAAATAGATTCATAGATCGATAGTCACTAAAATGATTTCCTATTTGTAAGAACAACTTTATTGCCATACATTTTGTTAGATGTCTCTTGTTAAGTAAAACTTGCGTCCATTATTTACCAAACAAACTCTAGGCATATCTATTTATTTAACGGGTCGAGCACTGCTGCTCGTCTTATGAATACTAATGTTCTCTGCGTAGGCGTCGCTCACAAATATCTCCATGCTGTGGTCATCGCCTCAAGTCTCAGTTTGCTTTGCCATCGCTACTCGCCTTTTATGCATGCATGCTTTTTGCCGCCAACAGAACCTCGTTACCTTGTTTTGTTGTCGCTACCTCGCCCCTTGCTTTATATGCATGCGTGGTGGCTTTAGCCAGCTTGTTTTGCTGTCCCTCCGGTAGTACGCGGTCACTTTGTATGCACGTTAGCGGGTGGTTGCGGCCGCACGCATTTAGTTAAGCCGGATTTACATTACGAAACTAGTTTCATGCATGATGAAATTAATTTCATGACACTACTTTCAGTACCTATGAAACTAGTTTCATTCAAAATAATAGTGTCGCGACACCCACAGTATGTCTGTGTTCATGGCTCCGTCAACATCAAAGCTGTATTTTGGATTGCAAAATGTTGTCATTCAGATGTTATTGTACAAAATTAAGAAAAGACTGTCTCGAAAGAAAAGACGTTGGTGGATTCGAAGCTGGCTAGCAAGAAAGCAAGCACGACTAAAAAACACTCGTCCTTTCAACGCAGGCGCTTTCGTGACACTAGTTTCGCGTCGCGTTTATACGATGACATTAGTTGCATGACACTAGTTTTATCCAAAAATCGCGCGCATCACGAAACTGTTTCAGTGTCGTGAAATCGATGCATGCATTGTAAAACTTGACGTTTACACGTGAAATTGTTGGTGAAATTAATGTCACGAAACTACTTTCATGCCACTAGTTTCGTAATGTAAATCCGGCTTTATGTTGCCGACGGTACGCCGCGCCGCCTCGTCCGTGTACCGACGTGACCCAAAAATGTTTTCGTGAAAAATGATTTAGTGCGACACTAGGCGCTGGATAACATTCTCACCGGGAACGTATGTACATGTGCCTGCAAAGTTATATTTTTTGAAAACAGAGGGCTCGCTCGGGAATTCCAGGTATTTCCAGATATTATTGTGTAGAAAGAATGATTGTGGGAACATTTCAGGCACGATAATGTCGTACAGTAGATTAGGTTTAGGATGCTGTTTGAGTATTGGGCACACGTTTGGGGCTGGGCGTCACGGCGCGGCGGCGACACAATAAAACAGCGGGCACACCGGTGGCGGCTCGCGACAGAGACGAAGTGCGTCCGCCCGTGTGTACTTACCTAACGCGATGTATTACGACAATTAGCTCGTGTGCTCATCTCTAGTGGACACGTGATTCAGATGAAAGAGTTACGACTATGATGCTTGGTTTCCTATTAATTCTGAATACATAATGGGATTTTCATTCAGATAGTTTACTGAGGATCAAGTAGCGGTTCTAGGGTACTGAGAGAGCCTCTGCGCTCCTCGCCCTGTTCGTCCCGACACCCGCGGCGTCTTCTTCTGCTGCGGCAGCTGGGGTGTTAGGTTTGGCTCTCCCTCACGCATCTCGCCTCCTTCTTTGTTTGCATTACTACTTTGCAGAAAGAATTTAAGTGATTGCCTCCCATGACCCCTCGCTCCGGACCTTGGTTTAAACCAGTGCCGGACGTGAGAGGTCGCCGCAGCCGATCGCCTCTACGAGGATACGGCGATGCTCCGCCCTAGCAGGGCAGCCCTCAACCGTATGCTCCACCGTGTCCTCCGGGCGGTCCACACAGTGGTGATACCCTTGACCCTGGCGTATCCTCCCGCCGAATCCGAAACTGGTACCTCAAGAAACAACAGTGTCCGGTGAGTACCTGCGTCAGGCGGAAGGTAAAGACGCCGTGGCGCCTCTCTAGACAATCCTCAAAGAGGGAACTTGTCGCCACAATAGTGGTGAGCCCAGCGCTGGGTTGCGACAGTCGCTCTCCATACCGCCATGAGATCTTGCTGGAGCTCCATTCACTGTGCTGCGTTTTTCCGCGGCAGCGGAGTTCCGCCCTGCCGTAGCGCCCCTACGCGCCACGCGTATACGTGCGCGTGGCCTCTACCTCCGGACCCATGGCAACAATCCGGCAAGACTAGCAGCCTCGCTGGAGACCGTGCGGTACCCCCGGGCCAGCCGAGCAAGCCAAGTCCTTGAAAGAGCACGGGGAGAAGATAACCAGCTCTGAAATGGATTTGCGAATGGGAGTGGAATATTTTCTCGAAAACTGCTTTTAATCAAATGAAGGCTTACTTTCAAACGCAATTAAAACATCGCCACCACTCAAGCGATATATGTATTATACCAACAGAAGTTCCCCGCTCCCCGGCACGTAGGTACCACTGTGTCCCGGCAGTGCGGTACAGTGGGGGAGCAACAAGTCGATGCGACAGACAATGAGCTAATTACTTAACATCAATACAACTCGCTCATTACACGTTGTTTTAGTTAATGTGCGCTCCGAGGACTTCTAATTTAAGAAAGTTTGATAAATAAAAGTGTGCGAGATAACCTAAACTTCTATTAAAATGTTACTGTGTCAAAATTTATAATAAGCTAGCTTGTGCCCGCGACTTTGTATGCGCAAATCTCTTTTTTTTCCCATTCCCATAGGAATTTCGGAAATCCCATTCTAGTGCTCCCCTACGAAGTGTAGGGGAGCACTAAAAGGGGATTTAATTTACCCCACTAAGGAACACGCAAGATTTCAGGTTTCTACAACCAGTAGTGTCGGCTGTGCGATGTCTGTCAGTCACTCAGTCAGTTACCAATAACGGAAGAGTTTTATATTATACCTATTGCTGTATGTAGTACTGTTAGTACCTAACTAACCATGTTAGAAGGTTAATATGCGGTGTCATGCACATTTTGATTTATTCGTAACATTCCGAACATTCATTACCAGTTTCCACCAGGACGTGACGTTGTTTTACTTTTCCTAACGAATTTATTCGTTTGAAACTACCGTTCTCGTCACGGCGCCGGCGCCAGTGTTAGGTACACCCACGCAGTTATATCAATGATTCAAATTAAATAGCTTTCATAACACCGTTCACTCAATCGGTTCAACTCTCCGCCTGTAGGTGACAGTACTGACAGTGCGCCGATGACAAAGTAAATAGATTGGCTGATTGACGGCGCGGGCGGGGCGGCGCGGGACGAGATCGAACCATTAAATATTAAGCGGGTATCGGTTCATCAGAACTACTGAGGAATACTCCATTGTTTTGCGATCCACCTTTGTTCCGCGCCCGCGGAATTATTAACTACATTCTGTGTACACTGTGTAGTACCTACCAGCAAAATGAGATGAACTCAATTATTCCGTCGAGCAAAAACTCGTCTCCGAAGTTATAGCGCGAGTATATTTGCCTAAGTATCACTAGTACCAACGGAATTCGTACGAAATAAGTTCCATTTGGAGAGTATGAGGATTACGCGAAAGGCGCATTCGGTAAAATTGAAACGAGATTGCATGTAAATGCGCGAGGGGCGCAGGCTGGTGACCGTGCCTCGCCATGCCGCGCCGTCCTGCGTCGTGCCGCGCCGTGCCGCGCCGTGCCGCGCCGTGCCGCGCCGTGCCGCGCCGTGCCGCGCCGTGCCGAGCCGTGCCGGGGCGCGAGTAGTGACACCGACCCGCTAGGAGGGCCCAATGCTGATAAACAAACATTACTTTCACGACCTTTTCTCATTATAATAACTGTCGATAACTTATGCATAGATACCTGATGTGACATTTTAATATCTAACAGTGTCGGTTCGCTTGTTCACAACAAACTAAAACGGTTTGCGTGCGAACCAGCTTGTTTGAGTTTTTTCATGTATATCGTAATCGGTCGAATGATTTAAGCAAATAGGTTTAGATTCAACTTTGTGTACAAATCTATCGAAATTTCTTTGTTGTATGCATATTGGATTTTCCAAACCATTCTACTCGTATTTAGTTTTATCCCGCGTCGAGCCCGGAGGCACAGTTGACAAACATTTGTTTCAGCTCGGTGTACAAAATTGTATTTTCCAAGTAAAGATGAAACGTTTGGGACTTAAAGCGACGGCTGTTATAAAAATTCAAATGAGAGTGAGTCGACCTCATGAAAGTGACATTAGACTTGGCGTTCAGATTAGCGGAATAAGAAGTTTATTTTATTTCTCGTTCGTTCTTCTCGGCGTTTTTATTTATTTTCCTACGTTTTTCGGGAGCGGTTTAGCTTCACCTGGGGCTCTAGACAAGTGACATTCTGTCAGCGGTAGCGTGGCGAAGGCGATTATCAATACGTCAAAAATGTATGGGATTGACAGATGCTATCGAAATGTCACGAGATCGAATTCCTACATTTTGGCATTTCGACAGTCGCATTCGCTATTCGAATAGCACATTGTCTAGGGGCCCTGCTGGTCTTTGACAGTCACTACTTTAATATCTCTTGCCGTGATGAATATGTTTTTAAAATATTAGGGGTTTCAAATAAACGCATATCATTAACAGTCTTCAGAAATCGGTTTTCCTGGAATTTAAACACGTGTAAGAGCATCGGCTAATAACGTAATTTACAAGCAGGAGCCGTCCTATGAGCGGGAACTAGTCGCATACAATGAGAACCGCTGTCCCTGCGCAACAGTTTACATTGTAAGCATCGCGCTAGTTGAAACTAACCCGCCGGCAGCCACCCCATTTCCATCTGATAAGTGCGATTAGACTAGGTCGGTGTCGCCCGGCGCCGTGCGCGGCCGGACGGAGCAGCGCGGAGTCGTAGTCGTGCGGAGTCGTGCGGAGTCGTGCGGCACGTGCGGTCACGACTATTAGTGATAGTTTGTCGTTGATAAAAACTCAGGATGGTCAGTCTTTGATAATGCTACAGAAGATAGCAGTAGTTTACACGTGAAGTGTTACGAAGAGACTGTCACCAGTACGCGAGAGGACGTACATAATAGACCTAAATAAAATAACACGCCTGTTTTCTAGTGTATGTAAGGGGGCCACGCACGTTTCAGCAGTTATGATCAAGTGCCTCGTCACAGGCGGCAAACATATTCCTTTTTAAGCCGAACATAAATAAAGTCTCCAGGTTACATAATTATTGACAGAAAAAGCACTTCTATACATTTTAAAACTCGATATGTTCAGTTAATTCTGGTCGCTATCGCAGGCGCAGGTAACACCCGGATATATTACATAGATGCGCTCTCGCGTGGCGTGGCGTGGCCGTGGCGCGGCAGCGCCGTCTAGTGGCGTAGTGTAATGAGTCTCGGGGGCGCGTGGGGGCGCGGCACACGAGCGAACATCTCCAGATATCATCTGTGCACAGAGACGCTGCGATATCAAACGTAATTAAAATTGGTGCAATATGAAGAGAGTTGTACTTACAGTGTGGTTTACATTTTGCGATGATGAGTAAAAAGAGGGGCCATGGCATAAGAGTACCTACCTACTGTTATGGAATGGAATGGGTTCTATAATGGAATGTATCCTATGATAGCTACCTAGTCTGATAGCAAACTTTCATCATTACAATGTGTAGCTAATAGTGATTTAATAGTAGGGTAAAGCCGGGATAGTTGCCCCAGGGGTATAGTTGTCTCGATTTTAATTACTCTAGTTTCGCGGATGGATCATATGTTACTTTATTTATCAATCAAGAGACTACAACGACCACTAAGTCTACCTTGTAGCATGACGTGTCTGTGTGATGCATGGAAGGCAAGATGCGATCAATTTTTTTTCAGGATAAAAGTCCTCTTTCTCGGCGTCTGTATCCTAAATGTAATTTATATGGATTAGACTAAACTAACCCCTTTATTGGATAGATTCAAAAAGTGTGCAACTGTCAGCACAGTAGACGGGTCCGCTAGGGCCAGAGTCTGTCAGGGTTGCGGAATTTGTTCGAGGTCACCGCGCGCGGCCCTGGAACGCAAAGGGCATTTGGAGGAACACGGACGGGTAAGAGTCTGACACTCCCTTCCGCTTCGCCCAGAGCAGAAGAAGTCATTTGATGATTTCCTATACTTAATTAAAAAACAGGCTTTTACCCTACATGTGTACCTATAATAGCAGCCGCACGAGTCGAACTTCGAGGTGAAGCGACGCCTGCCGAGGTCGGGCCGCGGATGTGTCTCCATCTCTACATACACACCGAGTCCGTGCCTCACAGGACTAATCCCGAACCCGGACTTAGAACAACTGCCAATCGTGTTGTTATTCATTCTTAGTTTGGGTTCGGGACTGATCGTAAGTCCGTAGGTAATACGGAGCAGAAAACGCCCGACACTAAGGCCGAAACTACGGACTTCGGGCTTAGAGAGTAGGCCCCCTGGGTTGTGGAAGTAGGACAAACAGTAGCTCCATATAAAATACTGGTTCATAGTTGGGAAAACATTAAAGGAAAATTGATTGATAGATGATAAAACATTTTCATACGTATTTGATGCAACACTACAAAACCTAAGTTTTATTGGCATTGATCAATAAATACCTATACAAGTGACTATGCCGCGAACTAGTTAACAACATCATCCCTTCACTTTGTAGTTACATTTTATTTGTTCCGTACAGATATCAAAATATGAAGCAATTTGAAATTGTAATGAATTTCATAGTGATTGTATGTGACAGCACTTGGCAGCGCGGAGTTGTTTAACAAACGACGCTGTTCGTGTAATACAATCAGTAACCGACGCGCGACGCAGCGCTGCGTGCCTCCGTAATAATTACCAACCTGCCCCACACCTGACGCACGCCATCTTCAGCCTTATTGCTGTTGGAATAGGGACGGTGACGTGTGCATCAGCAGGTGGCTGGTATAGGCACCAGACGTACTAATTAGGCGAAGTTGTGAGCGCCTGCAAATCGTGTGCAGTGGCAACACCGCGACGCCGGGGCTGGGGCAGAAGGCTCAACTCATACCAACGAGCAGCATTATAAATGCTCATTCAGGTTCCCATCACATTGTCTTACAATAATTGTCCTTACCCACTGCAGTTCCACTGAAAACTATGAGTGATTGAGCACGTGAGATTTTGATTTGATAACGCCGCGCACCAAATCGTACTTCAGTCATTTATAAAAATATAAATTATAACCTTAAATACACAACCTAGCACAATTCTATTACAATTTCATAGATGGCTTATTAAAGTTCAATAAAACGTTATAACAGCGAAGTTCATTTCCAATTCCGTGATTTAGTTCCAATTGTCATCAGGGCATTTAGTTTGAATTTGAAGTGCACCTTCTGCCAACATCTACTTCATAGTTGAGTTTTCAGCTCAGTCGCTCATTTCCTAATTGTAAATGATACCAGTTTGGTGATGTTTGTAAAGACAATTGTTATTAGGACTGCTTTAGGAAGTGCCGGAGTAGTGTCACGGTAGTGTCGCGGTAGTGTCACGGTAGTGTCGCGGTAGTGGCGACGTGAGATGTCGCCTGCTCGGCATGTGGTGGCAAGTTTTACTTGCATTTGTGAAGTAGGAAACCTAACATAATGAAGTTGGAAATAACGAGGGAATAGTAGAGGAAACCTAACTAAAACATTGAAATCTTTTGTTCAAAAGAGGAGTTATTTTCTTCTGTAAGTTAAAGAAACTGTTTTCATAGACTTCACGTATAGTATAGCTAGAACCGACGTCTTTATAATTTCCTAGAACCTGGCAAAATCACAGACATAGAGATAAGTTTCAGCAAGCGACACAAACAGTCCATGTACGTGTGTGTACCCATAACAGTTAGACATATGACAAGGCTGCAAAGCATCCCATTACATTCGTGGCCGTATTGGCGCACCACTGTGTACAGGCCTGGGCCATTACCTGCCTGTGCGAGGTACTCGTGTGCACGTAAATATCTATTACACGGAGTCGTTCTGCGGCGCGGCATTAGTATGCAAGCGTCGTACACAAGTATACCAGTGCCTACTGGTCCCCGGCTCATTTGGTTGCAGCCGCTATTTCGCGTGTGTTGTCCCTTTTAACTGAGGAGAGAGAGGGTAAGCGGTATTAATTCCAACAGTTTTAGCGCCAAAGTTGGTGATAGCCTGTAATTGTTTAATTTGAAGATGAGTCCTGTAGCCGTGTGTATAGCTGTGTCTCCGTGGGACCGGACCGCTCGTTTCGTTACTACGATCTGCTTTAAGAGCGTGTACGCCTATGTCATTTCATACAAACTTTCAAGTCCTTATTCTTCAAAATGATTGAACCGATTTTAACGAAACTTGGTATGCATACGCTAGATATCCAGGTCTAAATAGTTATCAGAAAACATTTTTGAAAAAGAGTTCAGGGGGAAGGATATAGTGATTTTTCACTTTCTATAAAAAACTTAAAATCAATCTCTCTCTCCCTCTGAAATCTTTTTCAATATTTTTTCTCACTTGACTTGACTTAAAGACTCCCAGGTTGTAGCTATCAGGAAACACAGACTCTGGCAGGGGATTCCACTCCTTAGCGGTACGCACAATGAATGTAGTCCCAAAACGCTTTGTGCGTGTGGGTGGGATACTTTCACTCGTTCTACCGATGTGATGGAAGACGATGTAGTGCAGTCTAAGTGAGTGTAGATCATAGGGTTTCTAGTAGTCAAAATTTGCGGTCCTGAGACGCGATGACGCTTGGCAAAAAGAATCGCACCTATATTAAACTAAAAGGGTCAATACATATTATGTTTTACTTTTTAAAGTTTTTTGTGGGGCTTTTTAAACACGAAAGGTTCTCTCGAGGTCGTGTCAATGTGCCCGTGGCTCGTGGTCTCTATCTCGTTGCTAACGGAAAGGATTTTAACTGGAAAACTCAATTAACCGTGAGCCCGGTTGAACCCTCGCGTTTGATCTCGCCGGTCCGGTCCGGTCCGGACCGACCTCGGACACGTTAACGTGCTGAATTACTTATTAGAGAATCACCGAGCGACGTTATTTATTAATACGTTGTTTCTCGAGGGTGTTGAAGAGAGGATTTAAAATTGAAGGTTAACTAGTAGAGACAGCATATACAATGTGTAACAGAATAAACGCAATACCTCTTAAGGGTACATTGTACTGATCATTATGAACAACTTTCACTATGGGACCAACCCTGAAATCGCGAAAAAAATATCAACTTATATACATTGGTCTGTCGGGTCGGGGTATATACAATATACATTGGTCCCATAGTGAAAGTTGTTCAAAATGATGAGTACAATGACCCCTTAAGAGGTATTGCGTTTATTCTGTTACACGTTGTATATACCTAGACCAGGGGCCTATTTCATAAAGCTTGACAAGTCGACAATTTGTCAGAAATGACGACATTTGTCGGATTGTCACGACAATTCCCGTTTCATAAAACTTGACATATTTATAATTGTAGACAGGAATACAGTGGTAAATTGTCACTATTTCTTGTTTGTTTCTTATAACAATTGTCATTACAAGTCTTGCATAAAACACCTGTCGGTGACAGGAAAATGATTGTCGGTGATAGGTTAGGACGTTAGGTTATAGGTTAGGTCGTTAGGTTATAGGTTAGGTGGTAGGCTAGTACATCTCAAGTGGATTGCGGTATCCACTTGAGCTGTACTAACATATTCAGGTTCAGGAGTTGTTATAATCTCATCCAATGTAACGCACTTAACAGCTGTTGCACAGGTTCAAGAGCTTGATTTCTCTTAGTTGGGTGTTGCAATTGGCCTCCTACTTTAGTCAAAATATGTTCTACCGACACTTTACTGATACGGAATTTTTCGTTGAATGTAATGTCGGTGATTTCTTAAGAAAAGTTTTCTCTCTCTCTCTAAATTAAAGGGTGCCTATCAAAAATGTACGACAATTCGACAAGTTTACAATTCCATATTGACAATTATGTGTTTCATAAACGACAACTGTCAGAAAGTCCTCTACAATTTGTCGAATTTTCATTGTCATCTGTAAATTTTTATGAAACACTAAATTGTCGACTTTTTTTTTTTTTTTTTAGAGAATGGGAAATCATCAAATGGAAATCCCCTCCCGCTCTGGGGGGTGGAGCGGCAGGGAGTGTCAGACTTTTACTGACTAAAACCCACCCTTAGTCCTCCTAGTGCCTTTCTTCCCAGGGCCGCGGTAACTCTTTCGAACATATTCCGCAACCCTGGCAGGCTCTGGCCCTGCCGGGCCCCGTCTCCGTTGCTGACTGCTCGTTGCTGACGGCGCGTTTGGAGTGAAACGCGCCGTCGACTCTGGCCTGACCTTATCGGACAGCGAGCTACCCATTGCTCGCTGTCCGCAGGCGTCAGTCACTGCGCCTTGCCCAGGAGCGTCAGTTCCTGAGAGGCGCAGCGACTAACGTACGTCTGGAGGAGGCGGAATAGTGGCCCCATTCCGCCTCCAAAAAAGGGAAAATGAAAAATGATGAATGATGAATGATGGATAATGGATGATGGATGATGGATGATGGATGATGGATGATGAATGATGGATGATAGATGATTTATGATGGATGATGGACAATGGAAAATGGATGATAGATGATGGATGATGGATGATGAATAATGAATGATGGACGATGAACGATGGATGATGAACGTTGACCGAATAACGACGAACGGTGCACGATAAATGAAAAATAATGAATAATTAACCATGAAAAAAGGAAAAATGAAAAATGATGAATGATGAATGATGAATGATGGATAATGGATGATGAAGCTTGGATGATTGATGATGGATGATGGATAATGGATGATGAATGATGAATAATGGATGACGATCGATTAACGACGAACTATGAAAAATGAACGATTAATGATGAATGATGAATGACGAATGATGAACGATGAAAGATGAACGATGGATGTTGAACGATGAACGATGAACGTTGACCGAATTACGATGAACGGTGCACGATAAATGAAAAATAATGAATGATTACCATGAAAAAAGGATAAATGAAAAATGATGAATGATGAATGATGGATGATGGATGATGTATGATGTATGATGGTTAATTGATGATGGATGATGGATGCTAGTTGATGGATGACGGATGATGGATGATGAAGGTTTGATGATGGATGATGAATGATAAATGATGAATGATGAACGTTGACCGAATAACGACGAACGGTGAACGATAAATGAAAAATGATGAATGATGAACGATGAAAAAAGATAAAATGAAAAATGATGGATGATGGATGATGGACGATGGAAAATTGATGATAGATGACGGATGATGGATGATGAATGATGAATGATAGACGATGATCGATGAATGACAAACTGTGAAAGATGAACGATGAATGAATGATGATGATGGATGATGGATGATGGATGATGGATGATGGATGATGGATGATGAATGATGGATGACGGTTGATGGATGATGGATGAAGAATAATGAATACTGGATGGTGGATGATGTATGATGTGTGATGGATGATGGATGATGGATGACGGTTGAGGGATGACGGTTGATAGATGATGGATGAAGAATGATGAATGATGAATGATGGACGATGATCGATGAACAACAAACTGTGAAAGATGAACGATGAATGATTGATGATGATGGATGATGGATGATGGATGATGCATGATGGATAATGGATGATGGATGATAGATGATGGATGATGGATGATGGATGATGGATGATGAATGAAGCATGATAAATGATGGATGATGGATGATGTATGATGGATAATAGGTGATGAACGAAGAATGTGGAATTATGGATGATGGGTGATGGATGATGGATGATGGATGATGGATGATGGATTATGGATGATGGATAATGGATGATGAATGATGAATGGTAAATGATGAATGATGAATGATAAATGATTAATGATGAATGATGAATGGTGAATGGTGAATGACGAATGACGAATGATCGATTTTTTCGATCGATTTCGATTCGATCGACGTCATTCATCATCTGTCATCATCACTGTGTAAGATGAACGATAAATGATTGATGATGAATGATGAATGGTGAATGATGGGTGATGTATGATAAATGATGGATGATGTATGATGGATAATAGGTGATGAATGAAGAATGTGGAATGATGAATGATGAGTAATGGATGATGGATGATAAATGATGGATGATGGATAATGGATGATGGATGATGAATGATGGATGTTGGTTGATGGATGATGGATAATGGATGATGTATGATGAATGGTGAATGATGAATGATGAATGATAAATGATAAATGATGAATGATGAATGATGAATGGTGAATGACGAATGACGAATGTAGAATGATGGATGATGAATGATGTATGATGTATGACGATCGATGAACGATGAACGATGAACTGTGTAAGATGAACGATAAATGATTGATGATGAATGATGAATGGTGAATGATGGGTGATGTATGATAAATGATGGATGATGTATGATGGATAATAGGATGAACGAAGAATGTGGAATTATGGATGATGGGTGATGGATGATGGATGATGGATGATGGATGATGGATGATGAATGATAAAAGATGAATGATGAGCGATGAGCAATGAATGATGAATGATGATCGATGGACGATGAATGATGGGTGATGAATGATAAATGATGGATGATGTATGATGGATAATAGGTGATGAATGAAGAATGTGGAATTATGGATGATGGATGATGGATGATGAATGATGGATGATTTATGGATGATGATCGAAGAACGATGAACGATGACCGAATAATAATTGATGATGATGGATGATGGATGATGGATGACAGTTGATTAATGTAAAATGATGGTTGATGGATGATGAATGATGAATGATGAATGATGAATCATGAATGGTGAATGATGAATGATGAATGATGAATGATGATCGATGGACGATGAACGATGAAAGAGAAGAAAGAAAGAAAAGGTATTTAATTGCCACAAAAACAACACACATGACTTAAGTGGATCCTGCACCAAAACCCAAACGATAGTGTTAGTAGATCTTAGATTATGTTAGTTTAAAGACAAGTTAATAATTAAATAACAATAAAAAACAAAAATGAAATTCAAAACAAGTTTGAATAAAGCATGCATGTCGTGGTTGTGGCAAAAAGGCTTCCACTCAGCATATTACTGTGCCGTGGGGGACCCTCAGCACGGCGCTGATTTTCAGTGGTTGCCTAGGACATGACGTACGGAAATCAAAAGTCTGCCGTTTATGTGAAAATACAAGAGTTATAAAATAAATACAGTAAAATTAATACAGTATGAACGTTGACCGAATGACGACGAACGGTGAACGATAAATGAAAAATGATGAATGATGAATGATTAATGATGGATGATGGATGACGGTTGATGAATGTAAAATGATGGATGATGGATTATGGATTATGGATAATAGATGACGGTTGATGGATGATGAATGATGAATCATGAATGATGAATGATGATCGATGAGCGATGAATGATGAATGATAAATGATGAATGATGAATGGTGAATGATGGGTGATGTATGATAAATGATGGATGATGTATGATGGATAATAGGTGATGAACGAAGAATGTGGAATTATTTATGATGGGTGATGGATGATGGATAATGGATGATGGATGATGGATGATGAATGATGAACGATGAATGATGATCGATGGACGATGAATGATGGGTGATGTATAATAAATGTTGGATGATGAATGATGAATGGTAAATGATGGGTGATGTATGATAAATGATGTATGATAGATAATAGGTGATGAACAAAGAATGTGGAATTATGGATGATGGATGATGAATGATGTATGATGATCAATGAACGATGAACGATGAACTGTGTAAGATGAACGATAAATGATTGATGATGAATGATGAATGGTGAATGATGGGTGATGTATGATAAATGATGGATGATGTATGATGGATAATAGGTGATAAATAAAGAATGTGGAATTATGGATGATGGATGATAGATGATGGATGATGGATGATAGATGATGAATGATGAATGGTGAATGATGGGTGATGTATGATAAATGATGGATGATGTATGATGGATAATAGGTGATGAATGAAGAATGTGGAATTATGGATGATTAATGATTAATGATTAATGATGAATGATGAATGGTGAATGGTGAATGATGAATGACGAATGACGAATGACAAATGACGAATGATGGATGATAAATGATGGATGATGGATGATGGATAATGGATGACGGTTGATGGATGATGAATGATGAATCATGAATGATGAATGATGAATGATGAATGATGATCGATGGGCGATGAATGATAAATGATAAATTATGAATGATGAATGGTGAATGATGGGTGATGTATAATAAATGATGGATGATGTATGATGGATAAGAGGTGATGAACAAAGAATGTGGAATTATTTATGATGGATGACGGATGATGGATAATGGATGATGGATGATGGATGATGAATGATGAATGGTGAATGATGGGTGATGTATGATAAATGATGTATGATGTATGATAGATAATAGGTGATGAACGAAGAATGTGGAATTATGGATGATGGATGATAGATGATGGATGATAGCTGATGGATGATGGATGATAGATGATGAATGATGAATGATGAATGATAAATGATGAATAATGAATGGTGAATGATGGGTGATGTATGATAAATGATGGATGATGTATGATGGATAATAGGTGATGAATGAAGCATGTGGAATTATGGATGATGGATTAAGGATGATGGATGATAGATGATGGATGATGGATGATGTATGATGGATAATGGATGATGGATGATAGATAATGGATGATGGAAAATAGTTGATGAATGATGAACGATGAATGATGAGCGATGAATGATGAATGATGAATGATGAATGATGAATGATGAATGATGAATGATGAATGGTGAATGATGAATGATGAATGATGAATGATGAATGATGAATGATGAATGATGAATGATGGATGATGGATGACGGTTGATGAATGTAAAATGATAGATGATGGATTATGGATTATGGATGACGGTTGATGGATGATAAATGATGAATCATGAATGGTGAATGATGAATGATGAATGATGATCGATGGACGATGAACGATGAACGTTGACCGAATGACGACGAACGGTGATCGATAAATGAAAAATGATGAATGATGAATAATGGATGATGTATGATGGATGATGGATGATGGATAATGGATGATGGATGATGGATGGTGGATGATGGTTGATGGATGATGGATAATGGATGATGAATGATGAATGGTGAATGATGAATGATGAATGATGAATGACAAATGATGAATGATGAATGATGAATGATGAATGATGAATGGTGAATGGTGAATGTCGAATGACGAATGACGAATGATGTATGATTAATGATGTATGATGTATGATGGATAATAGGTGATGAACAAAGAACGTGGAATTATTTATGATGGGTGACGGATGATGGATAATGGATGATGGATGATGGATGATGAATGATGAACGATGAATGATGATCGATGGACGATGAATGATGGGTGATGTATAATAAATAATGGATGATGAATGATGAATGGTGAATGATGGGTGATGTATGATAAATGATGTATGATGTATGATAGATAATAGGTGATGAACGAAGAATGTGGAATTATGGATGATGGATAATAGATGATGGATGATAGCTGATGGATGATGGATGATAGATGATGAATGATGAATGATGAATGATAAATGATGAATAATGAATGGTGAATGATGGGTGATGTATGATAAATGATGGATGATGTATGATGGATAATAGGTGATGAATGAAGCATGTGGAATTATGGATGATGGATTAAGGATGATGGATGATAGATGATGGATGATGGATGATGTATGATGGATAATGGATGATGGATGATAGATAATGGATGATGGAAAATAGTTGATGAATGATGAACGATGAATGATGAGCGATGAATGATGAATGATGAATGATGAATGATGAATGATGAATGATGAATGATGAATGATGAATGGTGAATGATGAATGATGAATGATGAATGATGAATGATGAATGATGAATGATGAATGATGGATGATGGATGACGGTTGATGAATGTAAAATGATAGATGATGGATTATGGATTATGGATGACGGTTGATGGATGATAAATGATGAATCATGAATGGTGAATGATGAATGATGAATGATGATCGATGGACGATGAACGATGAACGTTGACCGAATGACGACGAACGGTGATCGATAAATGAAAAATGATGAATGATGAATAATGGATGATGTATGATGGATGATGGATGATGGATAATGGATGATGGATGATGGATGGTGGATGATGGTTGATGGATGATGGATAATGGATGATGAATGATGAATGGTGAATGATGAATGATGAATGATGAATGACAAATGATGAATGATGAATGATGAATGATGAATGATGAATGGTGAATGGTGAATGTCGAATGACGAATGACGAATGATGTATGATTAATGATGTATGATGTATGATAGGTGATGAACAAAGAACGTGGAATTATTTATGATGGGTGACGGATGATGGATAATGGATGATGGATGATGGATGATGAATGATGAACGATGAATGATGATCGATGGACGATGAATGATGGGTGATGTATAATAAATAATGGATGATGAATGATGAATGGTGAATGATGGGTGATGTATGATAAATGATGGATGATGTATGATGGATAATAGGTGATAAATGAAGAATGTGGAATTATGGATGATGGATGATGGATGATGGATGATAGATGATGGATGATAGATGATGAATGATGAATGATGAATGATAAATGATGAATAATGAATGGTGAATGATGGGTGATGTATGATAAATGATGGATGATGTATGATGAATAATAGGTGATGAATGAAAAATGTGGAATTATGGATAATAGATTTAGGATAATGGATGATAGATGATGGATGATGGATGATGGATGATGGATGATGGATAATGGATGATGGATGATAGATAATGGATGATGGAAAATGGATGATGAATGATGAACGATGAATGATGAGCGATGAATGATGAATGATGAATGATGAATGATGAATGATGAATGATGAATGATGAATGATGAATGATGAATGGTGAATGGTGAATGATGAATGATGAATGATGAATGATGAATGATGAATGATGAATGATGAATGATGAATGATGGATGATGGATGACGGTTGATGAATGTAAAATGATGGATGATGGATTATGGATTATGGATTATGGATGACGGTTGATGGATGATGAATGATGAATGATGAATGATGAATGATGAATGATGGATGATGGATGACGGTTGATGAATGTAAAATGATGGATGATGGATTATGGATTATGGATGACGGTTGATGGATGATGAATGATGAATCATGAATGGTGAATGATGAATGATGAATGATGATCGATGGACGATGAACGATGAACGTTGACCGAATGACGACGAACGGTGATCGATAAATGAAAAATGATGAATGATGAATAATGGATGATGTATGATGGATGATGGATGATGGATAATGGATGATGGATGATGGATGATGGATGATGGTTGATGGATGATGGATAATGGATGATGAATGATGAATGGTGAATGATGAATGATGAATGATGAATGATGAATGACAAATGATGAATGATGAATGATGAATGATGAACGGTGAATGGTGAATGTCGAATGACGAATGACGAATGATGTACGATTAATGATGTATGATGTATGATGGATAATAGGTGATGAACAAAGAATGTGGAATTATTTATGATGTGTGACGGATGATGGATAATGGATGATGGATGATGGATGATGAATGATGAACGATGAATGATGATCGATGGACGATGAATGATGGGTGATGTATAATAAATGATGGATGATGAATGATGAATGGTGAATGATGGGTGATGTATGATAAATGATGTATGATGTATGGGTGATGAACGAAGAATGTGGAATTATGGATGATGGATGATGAATGATGTATGATGTATGATGATCGATGAACGATGAACGATGAACTGTGTAAGATGAACGATAAATGATTGATAATGAATGATGAATGGTGAATGATGGGTGATGTATGATAAATGATGGATGATGTATGATGGATAATAGGTGATAAATGAAGAATGTGGAATTATGGATGATGGATTAAGGATGATGGATGATAGATGATGGATGATGGATGATGGATGATGGATGATGGATGATGGATAATGGATGATGGATGATAGATAATGGATGATGGATAATGGATGATGAATGATGAACGATGAATGATGAGCGATGAATGATGAATGATGAATGATGAATGATGAATGATTAATGATGAATGATGAATGATGAATGATGAATGGTGAATGATAATTGATGAATGATGAATGATGAATGATGAATGATAAATGATGGATGATGGATGACGGTTGATGAATGTAAAATGATGGATGATGGATTATGGATTATGGATTATGGATGACGGTTGATGGATGATGAATGATGAATCATGAATGGTGAATGATGAATGATGAATGATGAATGATGTATGATGAATAATGATAGATGAATGATGAATGGTGAATGGTGAATGATGAATGACGAATGACGAATGATGGATGATGAATGATGTATGATGTATGATGATCGATGAACGATGAACGATGAACTGTGTAAGATGAACGATAAATGATTGATGATGAATGATGAATGGTGAATGATGGGTGATGTATGATAAATGATGGATGATGTATGATGGATAATAGGTGATAAATGAAGAATGTGGAATTATGGATGATGGATGATGGATGATGGATGATAGATGATGGATGATGGATGATAGATGATGAATGATGAATGATGAATGATGAATGATAAATGATGAATAATGAATGGTGAATGATGGGTGATGTATGATAAATGATGGATGATGTATGATGGATAATAGGTGATGAATGAAGAATGTGGAATTATGGATGATGGATTAAGGATGATGGATGATAGATGATAGATGATGGATGATGGATGATGGATGATGGATGATGGATAATGGATGATGGATGATAGATAATGGATGATGGATAATGGATGATGAATGATGAACGATGAATGATGAGCGATGAATGATGAATGATGAATGATGAATGATGAATGGTGAATGATGGGTGATGTATGATGAATGATGTATGATGTATGGGTGATGAACGAAGAATGTGGAATTATGGATGATGGATTATGAATGATGTATGATGTATGATGATCGATGAACGATGAACGATGAACTGTGTAAGATGAACGATAAATGATTGATAATGAATGATGAATGGTGAATGATGGGTGATGTATGATAAATGATGGATGATGTATGATGGATAATAGGTGATAAATGAAGAATGTGGAATTATGGATGATGGATTAAGGATGATGGATGATAGATGATGGATGATGGATGATGGATGATGGATGATGGATGATGGATGATGAATGATGAACGATGAATGATGAGCGATGAATGATGAATGATGAATGATGAATGATGAATGGTGAATGATGGGTGATGTATGATAAATGATGTATGATGTATGGGTGATGAACGAAGAATGTGGAATTATGGATGATGGATGATGAATGATGTATGATGTATGATGATCGATGAACGATGAACGATGAACTGTGTAAGATGAACGATAAATGATTGATAATGAATGATGAATGGTGAATGATGGGTGATGTATGATAAATGATGGATGATGTATGATGGATAATAGGTGATAAATGAAGAATGTGGAATTATGGATGATGGATTAAGGATGATGGATGATAGATGATGGGTGATGTATAATAAATGATGGATGATGAATGATGAATGGTGAATGATGGGTGATGTATGATAAATGATGTATGATGTATGGGTGATGAACGAAGAATGTGGAATTATGGATGATGGATGATGAATGATGTATGATGTATGATGATCGATGAACGATGAACGATGAACTGTGTAAGATGAACGATAAATGATTGATAATGAATGATGAATGGTGAATGATGGGTGATGTATGATAAATGATGGATGATGTATGATGGATAATAGGTGATAAATGAAGAATGTGGAATTATGGATGATGGATTAAGGATGATGGATGATAGATGATGGATGATGGATGATGGATGATGGATGATGGATGATGGATAATGGATGATGGATGATAGATAATGGATGATGGATAATGGATGATGAATGATGAACGATGAATGATGAGCGATGAATGATGAATGATGAATGATGAATGATGAATGATTAATGATGAATGATGAATGATGAATGATGAATGGTGAATGATAATTGATGAATGATGAATGATGAATGATGAATGATAAATGATGGATGATGGATGACGGTTGATGAATGTAAAATGATGGATGATGGATTATGGATTATGGATTATGGATGACGGTTGATGGATGATGAATGATGAATCATGAATGGTGAATGATGAATGATGAATGATGAATGATGTATGATGAATAATGATAGATGAATGATGAATGGTGAATGGTGAATGATGAATGACGAATGACGAATGATGGATGATGAATGATGTATGATGTATGATGATCGATGAACGATGAACGATGAACTGTGTAAGATGAACGATAAATGATTGATGATGAATGATGAATGGTGAATGATGGGTGATGTATGATAAATGATGGATGATGTATGATGGATAATAGGTGATAAATGAAGAATGTGGAATTATGGATGATGGATGATGGATGATGGATGATAGATGATGGATGATGGATGATAGATGATGAATGATGAATGATGAATGATAAATGATGAATAATGAATGGTGAATGATGGGTGATGTATGATAAATGATGGATGATGTATGATGGATAATAGGTGATGAATGAAGAATGTGGAATTATGGATGATGGATTAAGGATGATGGATGATAGATGATAGATGATGGATGATGGATGATGGATGATGGATGATGGATAATGGATGATGGATGATAGATAATGGATGATGGATAATGGATGATGAATGATGAACGATGAATGATGAGCGATGAATGATGAATGATGAATGATGAATGATGAATGATGAATGATGAATGATGAATGATGAATGATGGATGATGGATGACGGTTGATGAATGTAAAATGATGGATGATGGATTATGGATTATGGATGACGGTTGATGGATGATGAATGATGAATGATGAATGATTAATGATGAATGATGAATGATGAATGATGGATGATGGATGACGGTTGATGAATGTAAAATGATGGATGATGGATTATGGATTATGGATTATGGATGACGGTTGATGGATGATGAATGATGAATCATGAATGGTGAATGATGAATGATGAATGATGATCGATGGACGATGAACGATAAACGTTGACCGAATGACGACGAACGGTGATCGATAAATGAAAAATGATGAATGATGAATAATGGATGATGTATGATGGATGATGGATGATGGATAATGGATGATGGATGATGGATGATGGATGATGGTTGATGGATGATGGATAATGGATGATGAATGATGAATGGTGAATGATGAATGATGAATGATGAATGATGAATGACAAATGATGAATGATGAATGATGAACGGTGAATGGTGAATGTCGAATGACGAATGACGAATGATGTACGATTTATGATGTATGATGTATGATGGATAATAGGTAATGAACAAAGAATGTGGAATTATTTATGATGTGTGACGGATGATGGATAATGGATGATGGATGATGGATGATGAATGATGAACGATGAATGATGATCGATGGACGATGAATGATGGGTGATGTATAATAAATGATGGATGATGAATGATGAATGGTGAATGATGGGTGATGTATGATAAATGATGTATGATGTATGGGTGATGAACGAAGAATGTGGAATTATGGATGATGGATGATGAATGATGTATGATGTATGATGATCGATGAACGATGAACGATGAACTGTGTAAGATGAACGATAAATGATTGATAATGAATGATGAATGGTGAATGATGGGTGATGTATGATAAATGATGGATGATGTATGATGGATAATAGGTGATAAATGAAGAATGTGGAATTATGGATGATGGATGATGGATGATGGATGATAGATGATGGATGTTGGATGATAGATGATGAATGATGAATGATGAATGATAAATGATGAATAATGAATGGTGAATGATGGGTGATGTATGATAAATGATGGATGATGTATGATGGATAATAGGTGATGAATGAAGAATGTGGAATTATGGATGATGGATTAAGGATGATGGATGATAGATGATGGATGATGGATGATGGATGATGGATGATGGATAATGGATGATGGATGATAGATAATGGATGATGGATAATGGATGATGAATGATGAACGATGAATGATGAGCGATGAATGATGAATGATGAATGATGAATGATTAATGATGAATGATGAATGGTGAATGATAATTGATGAATGATGAATGATGAATGATGAATGATGAATGATGGATGATGGATGACGGTTGATGAATGTAAAATGATGGATGATGGATTATGGATTATGGATTATGGATGACGGTTGATGGATGATGAATGATGAATCATGAATGGTGAATGATGAATGATGAATGATGATCGATGGACGATGAACGATGAACGTTGACCGAATGACGACGAATGGTGATCGATAAATGAAAAATGATGAATGATGAATAATGGATGATGGATGATGGATGACGGATGATGGATAATGGATGATGGATGATGGATGGTAGATGATGGTTGATGGATGATGGATAATGGATGATGAATGATGAATGGTGAATGATGAATGATGAATGATGAACGACAAATGATGAATGATGAATGATGAATGATGAATGGTGAATGGTGAATGTCTAATGACGAATGACGAATGATGTATGATTAATGATGTATGATGTATGATGATCGATGAATGATGAACGATGAACTGTGTAAGATGAACGATAAATGATTGATGGTGAATGATGAATGGTGAATGATGAATGATGAATGATGAATGATGTATGATGAATAATGATAGATGAATGATGAATGGTGAATGGTGAATGATGAATGACGAATGACGAATGATGGATGATGAATGATGTATGATGTATGATGATCGATGAACGATGAACGATGAACTGTGTAAGATGAACGATAAATGATTGATGATGAATGATGAATGGTGAATGATGGGTGATGTATGATAAATGATGGATGATGTATGATGGATAATAGGTGATAAATGAAGAATGTGGAATTATGGATGATGGATGATGGATGATGGATGATAGATGATGGATGATGGATGATAGATGATGAATGATGAATGATAAATGATTGATGTTGAATGATGAATGGTGAATGATGGGTGATGTATGATGGATAATAGGTGATGAATGAAGAATGTGGAATTATGGATAATGGATGATGGATGATAGATGATGGATGATAAATGATGAAAGATGAATGGTGAATGATGGGTGATGTATGATAAATGATGGATGATGTATGATGGATAATAGGTGATAAACAAAGAATGTGGAATTATTTATGATGGGTGACGGATGATGGATAATGGATGATGGATGATGGATGATGAATGATGAACGATGAATGATGATCGATGGACGATGAATGATGGGTGATGTATAATAAATGATGGATGATGAATGATGAATGGTGAATGATGGGTGATGTATGATAAATGATGTATGATGTATGATAGATAATAGGTGATGAACGAAGAATGTGGAATTATGGATGATGGATGATGGATGATGGATGATAGATGATGGATGATGGATAATGGATGATGGATGATGGATGGTGGATGATGGTTGATGGATGATGGATAATGGATGATGAATGGTGAATGATGAATGATGAATGATGAATGACGAATGACGAATGATGGATGATGAATGATCTTTGACGATCGATGAACGATGAACGATGAACTGTGTAAGATGAACGATAAATGATTGATGATGAATGATGAATGGTGAATGATGGGTGATGTATGATGGATAATAGGTGATGAATGAAGAATGTGGAATTATGGATAATGGATGATGGATGATGGATGATGGATGATGGATGATGGATGATGAATGATGAATGATGAATGGTAAATGATGGGTGATGTATGATAAATGATGGATGATGTATGATGGATAATAGGTGATGAATGAAGAATGTGTAATTATGGATGATTAATGATTAATGATTAATGATTAATGATGAATGATGAATGGTGAATGATGAATGACGAATGACGAATGACAAATGACGAATGATGGATGATAAATGATGGATGATGGATGATGAATGATGGATGATGGATGATGAATGAAGCATGATCAATGATGGATGATGGATGATGGATGATGGATGACAGTTGATGAATGTAAAATGATGGATGATGGATTATGGATTATGGATGACGGTTGATGGATGATGAATGATGAATGATGAATAGTGAATGATGAATGATGAATGATGTATGATGAATGATGATCGATGGACGATGAACGATGAACGTTGACCGAATGACGACGAACGGTGAACGATAAATGAAAAATGATGAATGATGAATGATGAATAATGGTTGATGGATGATGGATGATGGATGATGGATAATGGATGATGGATGATGGATGATGGATGATGGATGATGGTTGATGGATGATGGATAATGGATGATGAATGATGAATGGTGAGTGATGAATGATGAATGATGAATGATGAATGATGAATGATGAATGATGAATGGTGACTGGTGAATGGTGATTGACGAATGACGAATGACGAATGATGGATTATGAATGATGTATGATGTATGATGATCGATGAACGATGAACGATAAACTGTGTAAGATGAACGATAAATGATTGATGATGAATGATGAATTGTGAATGACGAATGATGAATGATGAATGATGAATGATGAATGATGAATGATGAATAATGAATGGTGAATAATGAATGATGAATAATAAATGATGAATGGTGAATGGTGAATGATGAATGACGAATGACGAATGATGAAAGGTGAATGGTGAATTATGAATGACATATGTTGAAAGACGAATGACGAATGATGGATGACGAATGATGTATGATGTGTGACGATCGATGAACGATGAACGATGAACTGTGTAAGATGAACGATAAATGAATGATGATGGATAATGGATGATGGATGATGGATGATGGATGATGAATGATGAACGATGAATGATGAGCGATGAGCGATGAATGATGAATGATGAATGATGATCGATGGACGATGAACGATGAACGTTGACCGAATGACGACGAACGGTGAACGATAAATGAAAAATTATGAATGTGGAATTATGGATAATGGATGATGGATGATGGATGATGGATGATGGATGATGAAAGAAAAATGATAAATAATGAATGATGAATGGTGAATGGTGAATGACGAATGACGAATGACGAATGATGGATGATGAATGATGTATGATGTATGATGATCGATGAACGATGAATGATGAATGATGAATGATGAATGATGAATGATGAATGATGAATGACGAATGACGAATGATGAATGGTGAATGGTGAATGATGAATGAATAATGTCGAAAGACGAATGACGAATGATGGATGATGAATGATGTATGATGTATGACGATCGATGAACGATGAACGATGAACTGTGTAAGATGAACGATAAATGATTGATGATGAATGATGAATGGTGAATGATGGGTGATATATGATAAATGATGGATGATGTATGATGGACAATAGGTGATGAATGAAGAATGTGGAATTATGGATGATGGATGATGGATGATGGATAATGGATGATGGATGATGGATGATAGATGATGAATGATGAATGTTGAATAATGAATGATGAATGATGAATGGTGAATGATGGGTGATGTATGATAAATGATGGATGATGAATGATGAATGATGAATGATGAATGATGAATGATGAATGATGAATGACGAATGACGAATGATGAATGGTGAATGGTGAATGGTGAATGATGAATGACAAATGTCGAAAGACGAATGACGAATGATGGATGATGAATGATGTATGATGTATGACGATCGATGAACGATGAACGATGAACTGTGTAAGATGAACGATAAATGATTGATGATGAATGATGAATGGTGAATGATGGGTGATATATGATAAATGATGGATGATGTATGATGTATAATAGGTGATGAATGAAGAATGTGGAATTATGGATGATGGATGATGGATGATGGATGATGGATGATGGATGATGGATAATGGATAATGGATGATGGATAATGGATGATGGATGATGAATGATGAATCATGAATGATGAATGATGAATGATGAATAATAAATGATGAATGATGATAGATGGACGATCAGCGATGAACGTTGACCGAATGACGACGAACGGTAAACGATAAATTAAAAATGATGAATGATGAATAATGGATGATGGATAATGGATGATGAATGATGGATGATGGATGATGGATGATTAATGATGGATAATGGATAATTGTTGATGAATGATGAAAGGTGAATGATGAATGATGAATGATGAATGATAAATGATGAATGGTGAATGACGAATGACGAATGACGAATGATGGATGATGAATGATGAATGATGAATGATGAATGATAAATGATTAATGATTAATGATGAATGATTAATGGTGAATGGTGAATGGTGAATGATGAATGACGAATGACGAATGACGAATGATGGATGAAAAATGATGGATGATGGATGATGGATGATGGATGATGAATGATGGATGATGGATGATGGATGATGGATGATGGATGATGTATGATTGATTGATGGATGATGACCGAAGAACGATGAACGATGATCGAATAATAATTAATGATGATGGATGATGGATGATGGATGATGGATGATGAATGATGATCGATGGACGATGAACGATGACCGGATAATAATTGATGATGATGGATGATGAATGATGGATGATGAATGAAGCATGATCAATGATGGATGATGGATGATGGATGATGGATGATGGATGACGGTTGATGAATGTAAAATGATGGATGATGGATTATGAATTATGGATGACGGTTGATGGATGATGAATGATGAATAATGGTTGATGGATGATGGATGATGGATGATGGATAATGGATGATGGATGATGGATGATGGATGATGGATGATGGTTGATGGATGATGGATAATGGATGATGAATGATGAATGGTGAGTGATGAATGATGAATGATGAATGATGAATGATGAATGATGAATGATGAATGGTGACTGGTGAATGGTGATTGACGAATGACGAATGACGAATGATGGATTATGAATGATGTATGATGTATGATGATCGATGAACGATGAACGATAAACTGTGTAAGATGAACGATAAATGATTGATGATGAATGATGAATTGTGAATGACGAATGATGAATGATGAATGATGAATGATGAATGATGAATGATGAATAATGAATGGTGAATAATGAATGATGAATAATAAATGATGAATGGTGAATGGTGAATGATGAATGACGAATGACGAATGATGAAAGGTGAATGGTGAATTATGAATGACATATGTTGAAAGACGAATGACGAATGATGGATGACGAATGATGTATGATGTGTGACGATCGATGAACGATGAACGATGAACTGTGTAAGATGAACGATAAATGAATGATGATGGATAATGGATGATGGATGATGGATGATGGATGATGAATGATGAACGATGAATGATGAGCGATGAGCGATGAATGATGAATGATGAATGATGATCGATGGACGATGAACGATGAACGTTGACCGAATGACGACGAACGGTGAACGATAAATGAAAAATTATGAATGTGGAATTATGGATAATGGATGATGGATGATGGATGATGGATGATGGATGATGAAAGAAAAATGATAAATAATGAATGATGAATGGTGAATGGTGAATGACGAATGACGAATGACGAATGATGGATGATGAATGATGTATGATGTATGATGATCGATGAACGATGAATGATGAATGATGAATGATGAATGATGAATGATGAATGATGAATGACGAATGACGAATGATGAATGGTGAATGGTGAATGATGAATGAATAATGTCGAAAGACGAATGACGAATGATGGATGATGAATGATGTATGATGTATGACGATCGATGAACGATGAACGATGAACTGTGTAAGATGAACGATAAATGATTGATGATGAATGATGAATGGTGAATGATGGGTGATATATGATAAATGATGGATGATGTATGATGGACAATAGGTGATGAATGAAGAATGTGGAATTATGGATGATGGATGATGGATGATGGATAATGGATGATGGATGATGGATGATAGATGATGAATGATGAATGTTGAATAATGAATGATGAATGATGAATGGTGAATGATGGGTGATGTATGATAAATGATGGATGATGAATGATGAATGATGAATGATGAATGATGAATGATGAATGATGAATGACGAATGACGAATGATGAATGGTGAATGGTGAATGGTGAATGATGAATGACAAATGTCGAAAGACGAATGACGAATGATGGATGATGAATGATGTATGATGTATGACGATCGATGAACGATGAACGATGAACTGTGTAAGATGAACGATAAATGATTGATGATGAATGATGAATGGTGAATGATGGGTGATATATGATAAATGATGGATGATGTATGATGTATAATAGGTGATGAATGAAGAATGTGGAATTATGGATGATGGATGATGGATGATGGATGATGGATGATGGATGATGGATAATGGATAATGGATGATGGATAATGGATGATGGATGATGAATGATGAATCATGAATGATGAATGATGAATGATGAATAATAAATGATGAATGATGATAGATGGACGATCAGCGATGAACGTTGACCGAATGACGACGAACGGTAAACGATAAATTAAAAATGATGAATGATGAATAATGGATGATGGATAATGGATGATGAATGATGGATGATGGATGATGGATGATTAATGATGGATAATGGATAATTGTTGATGAATGATGAAAGGTGAATGATGAATGATGAATGATGAATGATAAATGATGAATGGTGAATGACGAATGACGAATGACGAATGATGGATGATGAATGATGAATGATGAATGATGAATGATAAATGATTAATGATTAATGATGAATGATTAATGGTGAATGGTGAATGGTGAATGATGAATGACGAATGACGAATGACGAATGATGGATGAAAAATGATGGATGATGGATGATGGATGATGGATGATGAATGATGGATGATGGATGATGGATGATGGATGATGGATGATGTATGATTGATTGATGGATGATGACCGAAGAACGATGAACGATGATCGAATAATAATTAATGATGATGGATGATGGATGATGGATGATGGATGATGAATGATGATCGATGGACGATGAACGATGACCGGATAATAATTGATGATGATGGATGATGAATGATGGATGATGAATGAAGCATGATCAATGATGGATGATGGATGATGGATGATGGATGATGGATGACGGTTGATGAATGTAAAATGATGGATGATGGATTATGAATTATGGATGACGGTTGATGGATGATGAATGATGAATGATGAATGATGATCGATTGACGATGAACGATGAACGTTGACCGAATGACGACGAACGGTGAACGATAAATGAAAAATGATGAATGATGAATAATGGATGATGGATGATGGATGATGGATAATGGATGATGGATGATGGATGATGGTAGATGGATGATGGATAATGGATGATGAATGATGAATCATGAATGGTTAATGATGAATGATGAATGATGAATGTAGATCGATGGACGATGAACGATGAACGTTGACCGAATGACGACGAACGGTGAACGATAAATGAAAAATTATGAATGATGAATAATGGATGATGGATGATGGATAATGGATGATGGATGATGGATGATGGTAGATGGATGATGGATAATGGATGATGAATGTTGAATGGTGAATGATGAATGATGAATAGTAAATGATGAATGATGAATGATGAATGATGAATGGTGAATGGTGAATGACGAATGACGAATGACGAATGATGAATAATGTATGATGTATGATGAATGATGAATGATGAGTGATGAATGGTGAATGGTGAATGGTGAATAATGAGTGATGGATGATGGATTATGGATGATGACGGTTGATGGATGATGAATGATGAATCATGAATGGTGGATGACGAATGATGAATGATGAATGATGATTGATGATGATGGATGATGGATGATGGATGATGGATGATGAATGATGAATGATGAATGGTGAATAATGATTGATGAATGATGAATCATGAATGATGAATGATGAATGATGAATGATGAATGATGAATGATGAATGATGAATGGTGAATGGTGAATAATGAATGATGAATGATGAATGATGAATGATGAATGGTGAATGGTGAATGATGAATGACGAATGACGAATGATGAATGGTAAATGGTGAATGATGAATAATGAATGATGAATGATGAATGGTGAATGGTGAATGATGAATGACGAATGACGAATGATGAATGATGAATGATGGACGATGATCGATGAACGACAAACTGTGAAAGATGAACGATGAATGATTGATGATGATGGATGATGGATGATGGATGATGGATGATGGATGATGGATGATGAATGATGAATGATGAATGATTAATTTCACTTAACTTTTGAGTCTACCATACCATTACAAAAAGTGCAGATGCAAACAAGACCAATAACAGCCGGTAAATTAAACAAATTTAACAGCACTTTAGGCAGCAAGTTAAGTAGTCAGGGCTTCACAATGAACAATGGTAATATTTTATATAAAGAATTTTTTTCTGTTGTCCAAACTGAGTTCAATAACACTTTTAAAAAGATTACTAAAACTATTTGCCCTAAGTTTTTATTTAGTGACTGGGCGACTAAAGGACGCAGAAAAAGTCGAGATAGACTTTATGAACTATATGGCCTTAAGCCTTATATTAACACTGAAAATTTTAATAAGTATGTAGCTACCTACTCAAAAATTTATAAAAATACTTGTAAGGTAGTTAAGGCTTTTTACATAAGCAATAAGGTGAAAACAGCAGACAATAAAATAAAGACTGTTTATAATAAAGACAGAAATTATAAATAATGAAACAAACAGGAACAAAAGACATAACACTGATTACACATTGGAGACCACTCAGGGTCTTATTAGCGATAACCAACAAGTTGCTCAAGAATTTGTAAATTTCTTTACCAGTATTCCAATTAAAACTACTGAAGCCTTGAATTCGTCACCTTCGCTTGCTTTTGATTTGTTACAGGCAAATGTTTCAGCCTGCCCGACTGAATTTAATTTCAAGCATATAAACCCCATAACAGTAATGAAAGCTTTCAAACAAATCAAGGTTAAATTGACCGAGGATTTATGGGGGTTGTCTATCAAAGTGTGTACCTCATTATTGAAACTATAGCGCCTTACTTAGCTTTAATATTTAATTTGTGTGTCGATCAAGGTGTCTTTCCGGACCTAATGAAATTCAGTAAGGTGATACCACTTTTCAAATCCGGGGATAGTAAAGACACAAACAATTATAGACCAGTATCCGTGTTGCCAGTGTTCAGCAAGGTATTTGAAAAAGTGATGCTTAATCAGATGCTTTATCATTTTAACACCAATAACATCTTGCATGATAAACAGTATGGTTTCACCAGAGGACGTTGCACGACTGACGCTGGTGTTACCTTATTGAAGCACATCTTTAATGCGTGGGAAGAGGCACAAGATGCCATAGGCATCTTCTGTGACCTATCTAAGGCGTTTGATTGTGTAAATCACGAGACATTACTTCTGAAACTTGGGCATTACGGGCTGGGCAAAACAGCTTTAAGCCTTGTTAAATCTTATTTAAATGATAGACAGCAGTTAGTTCAAGTAAACGGTGTCAATTCGTCGGGATTAAATGTGAAAATGGGGGTTCCCCAGGGCTCAATTTTAGGTCCTTTTTTATTTTTTTTGTATATATAAATGATTTGCCCCATTTATTACAACAAAAACTTGATATGGTGTTGTTTGCCGACGATACCTCTTTGATTTTTAAGATAAATAGACGAACCAATAATCTTGACGTCATAAATAACGACCTAATGCAAGTCCAAAATTGGTTTACTGCCAATAATTTAGTTCTAAATGAAAAGAAAACGAAATGCATAAGATTTGCCTTACCAAATGTCAGAGGCAGTGATTGTGATATAGTATTGAACGGGGAAAAACTTGAATTCGTCGATAAAACGGTTTTCCTGGGAATTACTCTTGACTCAAGGCTACAATGGGGTCCTCATTTAACATCTCTTGCAGGACGGCTAAGTTCAGCAGCATATGCTGTCAGGAAAATCCGCCAATTTACGGATGTAGATACCGCGAGACTGGTCTATTTTAGTTACTTTCACAGTATCATGTCTTACGGTATACTACTATGGGGACGGGCTGCAGACATCGAGTCTATTTTTATTCTGCAGAAAAGAGCCATTAAAGCCGTATACAAACTCGGCCGGCGCGATTCTTTAAGGGAACTGTTTAAGAATATTAACATCATGACGGTACCTTGTCAATACATTTACGAAAACATCATGTATGTTAGAAAGAATTTACATCTTTTTAGTAAAAGAGGCGACAGACATAATATGGTACTCGAAATAGGGACCAATTAGTTCAACCAGGTTTCAGACTGATGAATGATTAATGATGAATGATGAATGATTGATGATGATGGATGATGGATGATGGATGATGGATGATGAATGATGGATGACGGTTGATGGATGATGGATGAAGAATGATGAATACTGGATGGTGGATGATGTATGATGTGTGATGGATGATGGATGATGGATGACGATTGAGGGATGACGGCTGATAGATGATGGATGAAGAATGATGAATGAAGAATGATGGACGATGATCGATGAACGACAAACTGTGAAAGATGAACGATGAATGATTGATGATGATGGATGATGGATGATGGATGATGGATGATGGATGATTAATGATGGATAATGGATGATGGATGATGGATGACGGTTGATGGATGATGGATGAAGAATGATGAATGATGGATGATGGATGATGGATGATGGATGATAGATGATGGATGATGGATGATGAATGGTGAATGGTGAATGATGAATGACGAATGACGAATGACGATTGACGAATGATGAATGATGAATGATGAATGATGTATGATGATCGACGAACGATGAACGATGAACTGTGTAAGATGATCGATAAATGATTGATGATGAATGATGAATGGTGAATGATGGGTGATGTATGATAAATGATGGATGATGTATGATGGATGATAGGTGATGAATGAAGAATGATGAATACTGGATGGTGGATTATGTATGATGTGTGATGGATGATGGATGATGGATGACGGTTGATGGATGACGGATGATGGATGACGGTTGATGGATGATGAAGAATGATGAATGCTGGATGGTGTATGATGGATGATGGTTGATGGATGATGAAGGTTAGATTATGGTAATGGATGATGGATGATGGATTATGAATGATGAATGATGAATGATGAATGATGAACGTTGACCGAATAACGACGAATGGTGAACGATAAATGAAAAATGATGAACGATGAAAAAAGGGAAAATGAAAAATGATGAATGATGAATGATGGATGATGGATGATGGCTGATGGATGATGAATGATGGATGATAGATGATTTATGATGGATGATGGACAATGGAAAATGGATGATAGATGATGGATGATGGATGATGAATGATGAATGATGGACGATGAACGATGGATGATGTTCGATGAACGATGAACGTTGACCGAATAACGACGAACGGTGCACGATAAATGAAAAATAATGAATAATTAACCATGAAATAAGCCTTACTGGCACTTCATTTCAGCCCCCTCCCGAGCAGTGGCAGCGGCGGCGACGGTGGCGGCGGCTGCGGCGGAAGCGACGGAAGCGACGGCTGCGGCGGAAGCGACGGCGGCGGCGGTGGAGCAGGGTTTTCTCCTCATCCCGGCCCTGGCGGGTGGACCGCAGGCTTTGCCCCCAGCCCAGTGATCGGCCAGCTTGCCAGCTGCCGCACATGCGAAGCAGTGCGGCGCGGCGTTGCACGAGCCGGCCCTGTGACCGGGCTGACCACAGCGGAAGCAGTGGTCACTGCGGTCCACCTCTGAGGTGCAGAGTGCTCCGACGTGGTTGCCAACTTGGCAACGGAAGCACCTCATAGGTCTGGGCTCCAGCAGTTTCACTTGCGCGGAGACCCAGCCCACCAAGAGCCTTCGGCCCTCTGAGATTTTCTTGGCCGCCGACACGGGGCAGCTCACCACTACGGTTCGCATGCCCGTGTTGTCAGGACGGATGGTGCCCGCCTTCACCTCCTCTGCAGAGCACCTCCCCGTCCCGACGACGGCGGCCAACACCTCCTCCTCCGTGACGGAGTCGTCCAGGCCCAAGATGCGCATGTCTATGCACTTCGTGGGCCTGGACACTCGGACGTCATCCGCGCTCAAGGACGCCCTAAGCCTTTCGGCTAGAGCGTCCGCGGCCGGACCGCTATCTGCTCCAGGGATCTCTAGCATCCTGGCCCCGGTCATGGTGACCCTGAGCCGGAGACCCCCGACGATGCCAAGCTCACCGAGGTTGACGCTCCAGGGATCTCTAGCATCCTGGCCCCGGTCATGGTGACCCTGAGCCGGAGACCCCCGACGATGCCAAGCTCACCGAGGTTGACGGCCTCCTTCGCCTTGGTGAGCATATTGGCATACGTCACGCCCCTCTTCACCGCGTCCGGCTGCAGCGTTACCACCACAGCCGCGGTCTTCGGGGCGCGGAGCGCAGCCGCGACGCCTCGCGCTCTCTGCCGCCGCCTTCTCTCCCGCCTCTTTGCCGCCCTGGCTGCTTTTCCCGCCTTCTTCTTCTCCCCGGCCACTTGCCATTCGGCTTGAGTCGGGGGTGGTTCAGAAGGCGAGGAAGCCGGGGGGGCTGCTGCACGGCTGGCGCAGGAGCCTTCGCCGTCCGTGCAGCCACCCCACCTTTCCTCTTCCTTCCCAGGGCCGGGTCCGGTTTTCCCGACACCGGCTTCGCTGGTGCCGGCCCGGACCCTTTTTCCTGGCCGGACGACCCCGGTTTGGCAGCCACAGCGGCCGCGTACGAGTCCGCTTTATTGCTGCCTGGGGCTTTCGCCGCGCTCGCCGCCAGCGGGGGGCGTAGGACGATGCCCTCCAGGACGGAGAACCACGCCTGGAAGGCAGCCATCTTCTGCCGCACAAGGTCCAGCACCTGGCTCTCCTGCGGCACGGGCTGGCTGTCCTCCCTTCGCCCCCCTTTAGGCGCCCCCTGTGGGCCGGCTCCCTGGAGCCTGGCCAGGTCTGCTCGGAGCCCCGCGTTCTCCCTCTGGAGACGCTCGGTGGCGGCAGCCAAGCGGGCGACCTCCGACCGCAGCTTGGACAGCTCGTCCGCCGGAGGCCCACCTCGGTTAGCCTCCGCTGCCGCCAGGATGGAGGCCAGCGCCGCGCTTATGGCCTTGTTTTTAGAGGAAAGTTTCCTCTTCAAGGCCACATCGCGGATCGCGGCCTCCACCACCTCCGCAAACCCGGCCCTCCGAACCTGCTCCTGTCCGGAGTCATCCGGCTCACCGCCGGAGGACTCCGGGCCAGGAGCCCCACTACCGCTATCTCCGAGGAGTCGTCCAGCATCAACTCGCTTGCCAGCCTCCTTGGAGGCAAGGACTCTGCCCTTGCCTCCCTCTCGGCCCTTACCCCGCCTGCTGGTGGGGATTTTACGGGCCGAGGCCACCTCCTCGCTGCCGGACGACCCCCGGTCCTCCTCTGATCTGGGCCGCTTGCGGAAGGACCTAGAGTCCTCCGCAGCAGCCCCCGCCCTCTCGGGTACAGAGCTCGCCGAGCTGATAGTCGCCAGGTCGTCGGAGTCCAACTCGGACTCCGACTCTACACCCGCGCTACGCTCAAGCGAGCCCTCCTCCCAATACAGCGCGCCTCCGCCCGCGCTCCGCCCGACCGACGATATGTCGGGCGAGCCAAAATTGAACCCGATCATGTCCTCAAAGGACGGCTTGGATCGGGGGCCTCCTCGGCCACTGATGCCCTTGGCATGTGTAATGTGGACAGCACTGTTGCCCCCCAGAATACAAGGGGCTTGACGCACGAGGCGTGGCGGATTCCCGAACTGCTGTGCAGTCCGGACCGCCATGGGGTACAATATCTCTTGCAGTACTGTCCATGGGTTTCCTTTTTGAGGGTGCGGTCCCTTTCTCCCCTCCTCTCTCCCTCTCTCTCACTGCTTGCTCGCCGCCCTCACAGTCACGTCTGATGATCAGACGCGTACCAGAGAGCAGCGAGCAAGCCAATGAGACGCACACCGTCCGAGGACCCGAACACAGCTCAAGTCTCCGAACGGTGTGCCCCTCTTGTGTCTCTCTTGGTCTGGTCTCTCACTTGGGACCTTCCGGCATGAGTGGCTCTACCGGCAAAGCCCCCAAGATCACTGAGACACGCAAGCCCCACCACGGCAACGTGGAGACACGGTCGGTGGGGTAAATTGTCGACTTGTCGTGACAATTTGACAAATATGTCGGATTTTCCGATTACAAATAAATCAGACCAAAAGATTTATGAAACGTACAATTGTCGCGTTGTCGACTTGTCACCTGTCACCTGTCACTGACAATTGTAAGCTTTATGAAACGGGGCCAGGTATGAACTAACTTTGTATCAATAGAATTCTCCGATTTAGGCTGATTACCATTCACTCTGCTAATCTGCGTCATGTTTTAACGACGGTGGCGATACAGATACTGCATTAATTTTTGACTCAAGAGAGTTTAGTTTTATTGAATCCGTCTGTTTGTAAAGTATATTCACAAATTCTCCAAGCATGCTAACAACGTTACTATATTATATGTAGTTGCAGAACAAGTGAGCAGTTATCACCGCAGCGGAGCACAGAACATTACTGCTGCCTGCGCCATGCTGCGCGACGCTGTACTGTGCTGTGTTACACGGAGCGAGGCGACGCTACAAGTGGCGCTCGGGGACTCGTTGCAGCAACAACTGCCCGGGGCGCACGGGCAACGCTACCAAATGAACTAGAAATTGTGTTCTAAATCGGTTATGGTACAAGGTTCCATTAAACTAACTAAACAGAAGTTCAGAACATTCATTAGAGGTGCATGCCAGCTGGAACAGTACCTACGATCTTAATTGACTCGTCTTTCACAGGGGTACTGATTAGACAATTGGACATGATGCATATGCTCCTTTTAGGTGATGTTTCAAAAAGATTTTAGTTTGCTGAAGAAGAGAAATCATTACAGTTTTACTATGTCGGTCAACGACTTAACGAATTTGTGCATGTTGAGGAAACTGACGTTAATTATCCATGCATAATACCTGCATTGCAAAACAAAAAACATACAGATACACCAAGTGACCTTTAAAAACTTTATAATCATGTCAGCTAAATTAATCAGTTGCAGTTGAGGTATTTTTCTTTTTGATTCCAAGAAAATAAAAAACTTCAACTTCAAAAGCCTTTCATTTCTATTTAAAGGAGCATCAAACTCTTATTCATTTCATGAAAAGAGGAATACGTTTGAAGTGTCCTATCCCTAACGTCTGTCCCGGACAGACGCGAGGCGGGCCGGACGTGTCGGTTTACGGCCGCATTACAATTAGCCAGCGAGCGCCGACGACCGACCAGACCGACCCCCGACGATGTCTTCACTGGCGACTATCGCTGAACTACAAGTGTACACGTACTCGTACATTATTTTTATTGGTACTTTGTCACGTAATAAACCACGTAAGTCGGTTTTACTACGGTGTACCGTACCTACGTCTGCTACCACATAATGTAATAGGTAAGTATATGGAATGTATTCACTCCTCGCAAACACTGGACATGTGGCTACGTAATTATATAGTAGGTAGTAATATGTATAAAGTTCTTTCTGCCTGGTGGTTTCAAGGGTCATAGAAATAATAGTGGAATATACATCTTTTATCCTCTCATTGCTTAGTATTATATTACTTAGGATGTCCTCTAGTAGTGAACACCCTCGTCTCGAGAGAATTGTGAGAGTCGTTTTCATGAATCCAGTACAATGTACGAAGGTACATTAGTGTCGTAGAGTTTTCATGAAAACGACTCTCACAAAATGTAGTAAGTACCTACATAGTCGACTATACAACCGACGAGCCTTCGTTATTCTATACTTACCATTTCAAATGCCAGGCATAAGAGATAACGCTGACAAACATATTCTATTCGCGCTCATCAAAAATAATATTCGTAGTTAGTCTGTGAGAGCTACAGTGTACGGGTCACGTGATACTGTGCCTCATAGCTATGTACATGTACCGGGATTTACACGGATACAGTAATCAGAATATTTCATTTGGTCGGCAACTCGTTTAGAAGCGAACTTTTTTTTTGTACAATTGTGAATTGATCGGCAGTATTTCGCGTGGACGGATATTTTAATTTTATTCTTTTTGTGCCATGTCTGCTGTTACACTAATATTATATTTTTTATCATAAATAATCATTCCGTTGTTCTAAATAATAACTTTTTTACGTTTTTTTCTACCTGTGCTTAGGGATATCAAACTGGCTGTGTAAGTACCGACATGATGACGCCCACATACTGATCAACCTGTACTGATCAATCATACGGATCAACCGATCATTTTGTACGGTTCATTACTTGTACATATACTTACTATGTTTAACTAGCTTTTGCCCGCGACTTCTTTCGCGGCTTTATACCGTTTTTTCCCGTTCCCGTAAGAATTTCTGGAAATCCTCTCTTAGTGCTCCCCTACAGAGTGTAGGGGAGCACTAAGAGAAGGAACCTACATGCCAAATTTCAGGTTTCTACGACCAGTATTTTCTTCTGTCAGTCACTCATCAGCTATTTTATGTTGATGTAATTGACTCATTATATTCCAACTTTATATTAACACTCATAATATTTTTACCAAACATAGGTATTTAAATATTAAATTTTTTTTGTAAATGAGGTGTGAATAATAAAGTAATTATTCATTGTTGAATTGGAAGTGATCGCCGAGATAATACCTAGTTTTTCATTTATATACATACAGTTTAGTACCTATAACCTGTTATGTAGTAGGTACAGACGGCGTGTGGTCAGTGCGTGTCAAAGCGGCTGCTAATCCTGTGGGCAGTGCGCTGTGCCTTTGTGTCGCTCTGTGCCGCTGTGCAGGTGTGACGGTGTGTCGTTGTGTGCCGTGTGCCGGTGTGACGGTGTGTCGTTGTGTGCCGTGTGCCGGTCCGACTGTTTCGGGCTAATGTGTGCTCTGTCTTACAGCTTCCGGGCATAAAGTGTCCGCTGTGTCGGACAATTAACCGAATTCATCCTTGTTTCTGCACGTTCTTGTTTCTTGCCTGACAAATTTAAATCACACTGAGTTTTTCTGATCATATGTTGTCTGTTTGTATCCAAATTCACCTTCAATATGAATGTTAAATCGTTGTGATTTAGTTATAATTATATTTTCTAACGAGAAGTTTTTGTTGCCCTCGAGGTGGCGTTATTACATTTGAATGGCGAGAGGCACTACAATCGGCTATCAACAGCCACATGTCATTAGTACGCACACAACTACGTCACGATGATTGACTATGGGTAAACCTGACCGTACATCAACAGTCAATATTTGACAGATTACCGCGTGACGTCACGCGTAGCCGGTCTGTTCGCTAATTGTGACGATCCGCGCTGCTGATTACTCATTTACTCGTATATTATATCACGCACTATATACAAGCTGAGCACTAAGCTGTTTGTGCACGTTACTAATTATATTGTCGTATTCATCAGGCGAGACGACGCGGCGACGGTCAAACGCGAGTCTATATATACTGATATACAATGGATTAGCACACGCATGAGTATGTACAACTATTTTCTTGATGTACCTCCACCTCGGCAATCATCGCATTTCCGAATAGAAACAAATGATAATTTTCATGTCCATCAATTATTATATTTTTCGTGTCTAATAATATTTGAATTGAGAACTAAGAAGATACTTTACTGTTGTTTTGTTTTGATTTCCGTGTGAATTATATAACAATAAAGTATTTAGGGCCAATTTCACCAATGAAACTGAACGCGATCAGCGAATAAACCACGTTTATGAGCTGTTAGTGTCAGTCTATTTTTCTATGGAATATTGAAGCTGACAGTAATTATTAGTAAGACATGACTGTACATTAAGAAAATAGTTGTACTGTTCATATGTGTAGTATGCAGCCTCTACAAATGTGATGGCAGTATAAATAGCAGACACAATAGAAAAACAATGGCGCATCGACTCCACGGGTCACGTTACGGTTATGCGGATAACATTTCTGGAATTATACATTTAAGCAATTAGGAGCAGAATTCACTGCACATCTAAGTATGAAACCGTTGTGTCATGTTATGTGTCAGTCGTTATATTCCCAACGTTTTACGTGCAGGCATGGAATTCCTACACATTGGCGCGCCTCAAGCGAAGCGGACGAGCGCGCGCGACTCAACGCGGACATATGCGCAGTGTAGCGGTGTGGAGCGGAGCGGAGCGGTGTAAAACGATATAAAACGTTTAAAAATGGGCCGTCTCCCCCTCCCCGCCCCGCACCGCCCGGCCGCACCGGACGCCATTTAAATATAAAATAAGATACACGGAGCGGCTCGCTGGTGCCACGCGCGGCTACAAACGTAACATAATTTCATACATATGTATGAGTGGATTCTTTCGTGAACACGATAATCATGTTCGTTTATGCCAAACCTCCCCCTCCCCCCTTGCCGCTGTACTAACATCCCGCATAATATCGTAACGAGGCGTCTTGACGTGAGCCGCGCGACTGCTCGCGACTGCTCGCGCGTGCTGCAGAACACGCGCGTCACACGACGCTCGTTGCCGCGCCAGGCAAAGAGCACTTTGCTTATAAATTAATATCCGCTCACTCAAGTAATAAAAAAGGTATTCATGGGGTTATTTCCCATAGTGATTTTTTTTTGCTGGACCATCTTAGCGATAAAACTACAGAAATCTGTTGCTAGCATCCTTATCTTTTGTGAGAATAATATTGTTTACGTTATCAAAAAAGGCTAATATAAATTGATTATTTTTTCAAGAAAATCTCTGTAATATCTGATCCAATTAAGAAAATACTTTCAGTGATATAAAGCTGCACAATTTCTGAGTGCCATAGGTACTTTCGTCCCGAAAAACATCGCAACAAGAGCGAAGCCGCGGGAAAAGACTGTTATAAAATAATGAGAGTTTACATTTAGACTCGCAAGTTCCGAGTATGTGGTTCATGTTCAGGAGTGAGGAAGCAGAATATGAAGTCTGGTTAAATAAAATTGCGTTACATATAAACTCGAAGGCCGATAGTGAAATTTCCCCCGGGGTGACCTGCGTGCCCTACAGCACATAATGTATGTTCTTACCTAACATATGTATGTCTGTATGTACGTACGATGTATGTACGTACGGAGCGCTGCGATTCCGACGGCGAATAATTTTCGCGTCGTCGCGTTGTTACGTCAATCCGTGAATGATACCGTGATAACTGATCCGCGAATGTGATTATTTGTTCCAGTGTTCAGGACGGCGACGTGCCGATGCCTTCAGCGTTCAACATGTCATTTAAGATGATCACAGCTTGAACGCTTCTTGCGTGGTAGGTGATGATGACGGCGTCACTCAGAGGAGATAGACTTATTTTTAAACTCGTAACACCTTAGTTTTCTCCATTTGCGCGCCTCAAAGACATGTCAGCATAATGGACGGGCCAGAGGCGGGCGCATAGGGCCAGAGCCTGCCAGGGTTACGGAATTTGTTTGAAAGAGTCACCGTGGCCCTGGGGGTCTACTCTCTAAGCCCGAAGTCCGTAGTTTCGGACAACTGTCAAATCATGTTATCATTAAGTTATCATTCATTCTTAGTTCGGGACTAATCAGTCCTTAGGTGATACGGAGTAGAAAACGCCCGGCACTAAGGCCGAAACTACGGACTTCGAGCTTAGAGAGTAGACCTCTGGAACGTAAAAAGCATTAGGAAGAACACGGATGGGTTTTAGTCAGTAAGAGTCGGACATTTCCTTCCACTATGCCCAGAACGGAAGGGATCATTTTATGATTTCCCATCTTCAAAAAAAGGGGGCTTAAGCCCACCAAAAGACCATAGCAGACCATATCTTTGGTAGTCTATCCTGATAAAGTTTTTGAGGATTTTACGATAAGTGATCCTGGAGGCTTGTTATGCGTTAATCAAAATTATTTTTGGGCTTTTGTCGTGTTGCTACTTTGCTCAAACCGCCGCTAGTCTTCTCCTAGTACCGTAGCCTCCGCGTAGCGTCGTAGCTACCACCGTAGAACCGTAGTAGCTTTCTCGTAGCACCCTAGTCTTTTCGTAGCAACGTCGTAGCTTTCTCGTAGCATCTAAGCCGTCTATCTACTCGTAGCATTGCAAGTTACGTAAATACAATAATAGAGTTCCAGTGAACTGGCATGCTGCAGTCAGCTTCAATAATAATACATTGTAAAGGCACAGCTAGAGCCGGCGCACAAACGTTTGTAACATTTTCATCTTTAACTAAACATGTGCCCGGAGTAGTCACAATGCAGAATTGTGCTGCACTGTGCACTGCGCACTGTGCAGATAATAATATTTTATTGCTGGCATACTTCTTGCCGACGACGATAACGACGCTCATTGTATGAATGAAATGTAACTTTGTTCCATTATACGTGCATGTGTAGTGAACGAGCGTTAGTAAATAAATATATTGAACATTAACAAGTTCTAAGTTATATCACTGGACCAACTTGCTTGCACTGAACATAAAGTTAAGAGAAAAGTCTATACAGAATTGGAACCGTATTTCACACCTTTTTATTAAACTAAAACGTTGAAGGGCGTGATTGTGTTAAGGTCTAGATCTACAAGCGGGTGTAATATGAAGTCGTTTATCATCCGCTACGTATATAACAGTGGTTTTAATAAACACGTGACAGTGAGCAGCACAGCCGCATTACTCGCGAACTCCGCCATATATCACGTCGCGGGAATTCAACAGATTTTTTTAACCCGAAACTTTCCCACCTCCCACCTGCGCGCACTCGCCACTCGCAGCTTTAATTGAACGCCAGTGTACAGCGCAACACTCATGCCGCCCCGCGCCGCCGTCCGCGCGTAATGTATGGCGCTCCAATGTGGGACACGGCGAATAAAACAGATGTCAAGCTGAATAGAGGCGCGAGGCGAGAGGGCGAGGGACGGACTCATTGAATACTCCTGTCAATGGGAGAGGTGCCTGAAAAAATGGTACTTTTTGTAAAAAAAAGCCGGCTAAGCGCGAGTCGTTCTCGGTCACAGCGGGTATATAAATATACTTTAAATAGTTACGAACTCTGAAAGTAGCGTGTTTTTTGTTTGTGTTTATCCTGCTCAGTACACGAGTACAAAAAATACTGAAAATCTTCACCATTGTCAGAAGAAAGAAAAGAAATCTGCCAAAATTTGAATCCCCACAATCTATTAAGTAACCGACGATTGGATCTATAAATACTGACATATAGCTCCACGGGTACGTGGTAGGGGCCGACCCACCCAACGTTACATTTTATCAAAGAGACCGCTCACACATAAAAGTAAGTTATTACGTACCGCGTCACTTTATAATCGTACACCGCGGGCGCCGATATTCGCGCAGAATTTATTCCAAGTAAACTATCGGTGACCGGCCGACTGCGAGCGATACACACGCGTACACTCGCAGGAAGACGTCGGCGGTGTCGCGAGTGTCGAGTGTCGGTGTCTGTAGTGTCGGCAGTGTCGGGCGGCGTGGGAACATAATTGTACGAGTGTGTATTACGACGGAGGCGCTCATCGCAAAGCGCCCCTAAAGTGTTTCTTATTCATAGAATTTCGGGACTCCAGATTGTTACCTACTTACTGACACCTCGTCTCACGTTGCTAACTCTGTCAAGCTGAATACAACTTTATACTAACCGAATAAAGTTTCAAGTACAAGGTGTATTGAGAATAGAGTCAAGATGTTTTTGGTATGAAAGAGGACTTCAAAAGCAATTCAACTTTCCTACTTAGAAATATGTTTTAGATGAGCGTGTTTCTGTGTATGATCGGTAAACGTTAGCACAGTGTCGCCCTCTGGTGGGTGTGGGTTATGTGATTGTTCCTCGGAAATGCTCACAACTGCATTGTCTCTGTAAATATTTTATCTGTCTCGTTTTACTTCACTTACCGGGAATCGGCGTCACAAAGATACCGAGAACTGTCTCATTGTACCGATTTTATTTATTTGGATGAGCGAGTTACACAACTGTTTGAGTTCCGAGAATACACCCAGCTCGGAGCTGGAGGAAGTGCGCTCAGCGCGGCGGCATACAACTCTATGTTAAAACTTTTGGTGAGTTTAATTATAAAGTTGTAAGTAAATAAGTTGTGACCAAACTGCTTTACTAATCTTAACAAAACACAGTCTGCGAACAAGCAGCAGCGCCTGTGGCCGCGGGGCCTGTTCCCCGTAGATACAAACCAACTTCATAATAATACAAATGGATATTTTAATATTTCCACTTTCCCTTAGGATTGGGAATGTCACAGTTTGGTACAAATCCATCGGAAAGTTTCATTAATCAGACTCCATTAACGAATATTAAAATGTGTGCGTGTTGAGCTGGCGGGATGATTGACATACTAACTTTTGGCCGCAACTTCGCCCGCGTCTGGTTTTTTTCTTAATTTTTTGCACCCTAATCCATTTTCTAAAATAAATGATACACAGATGACACAGATGGTGTGATGAGACAGATGGTCCATGGGGCCGAAAAGTTTTGGAGTGGCGACCGCGTATCGGAAGACGCAGCGTTGGAAGGCCTCCCACAAGGTGGACCGATGACCTGGTGAGGGTCGCGGGTAGCCGATAGATGCGAGACGCACAGGACCAGTTCTTCTGGCGACACTTGGGGGAGGCCTATGTCCAGCAGTGGACGTCTTTCGGCTGATATGATGATGATGATGATGATGATGATGATGATGATGATGATGAAAAAACCGTTTTGAATACAATAAATCCCATCCAAATTCAATATTTACCAATATTTGTGTCTTATTAATAAAAAATAGTTTACAATTTCACAAGATATATTTTACAATTTTACGGCGTTTGCAAATTTCCGGTGACATAAAATAATTAATATGCATTTAGTAAAAAGTTGTTATATTACAAACAAACACTTCAATTTTATTGATTTGTAGGCAGTGATACTTGTAGGCAAATTTTCAGCAATATTTCCATATCCGTACACAGATGTATTAATCAAATGTAATTGAATATTGTGGCAATTAACGAATACGAACACGAATAGGTATCAGTATTGCAGCGCTTTGCAACAAGCAGCACCAGTCACTACGTAGGTAGATACCTATACGAGTATGTGGTGTTGTGAACTATGTGTTCTTTGATTAGCTATGTAACACACGGAATTAAATCATGTTTTGTTGAGCAGTTTACATACAAAATACGTTCAAACATAGCTTCTTCTCCCAACTCCGTTGCTAACAAAGTTCGCGTCCATCATGAGTATTTCACGGCAGAATATTCTCATGTATTTACAGACCGCAAACCAATTATAAAAGTGGTAGAAAAGCCGGATGAAAACGAAACAAACGCGACCCGAGCGCGCCATGTGTGTGTGTGTGTGTGTGTGTGTGTGTGTGCACGTGACGGGCTTTGTACTCACCTTTCATTTTTTGTGATCGAAATTGTTATTTCCTTTATAACTATCACTGATTGTGTCATAGCTATAGCGATGAACAAATAACTCTGAATAACTAAACTTACCATCAGGTGAGAGAGTGGTCACACGCGAGCCTATCAATAGTTAAAAAAGAATCATCATGTTTTATCTGGAACACAAATGACTTTCATCAATTTATTGTTATCCACTTTTGAGAATGTTACTATCATAGGAACACGTACTCGTATCAGTAGCTACAAGGACATCCTCGTGGTAACTGCGCCCACCCTAAAGCAACAAACTCTATTGGTCTAATAAACAATGTGAAACGGCGATATTTTTCAACCTTAGTGATTTTTTTTCGGGGAGCTTTTTGTCAAAAGTTACTAGATAAAGTGAACTTGTTATAATAGAAAGTATGGTCAGTTGGATCTTTAATTTAATCAATATAAATGAACTCGTCACTCTAAGCGACATGCAGGGAAAATGTACATGCACGCATGCCTGTTACTGCATCGAGAGATAACCATTATCGAGTTTTCAAAAATGTTTAATAATATTTGAAGGTGATCCAAAACATGTTCCCCACCGGAGGCTTGCAGGTACTTATGTAGCAGATATTCTTACGCAAACAGTTATAAACAAATTCCAATAATCGCTTCATAACTGTTCGTCGGGCACTAGGTATTCACTAGTTACCGAAACTAAGTCCCCGTGGATAAGGGTCCTCGAACCGCTTAGCATAAGGTCCGGCCACAGCGGGGGTGAGGCGAGGCTGGCATGGCCAGTTGTACTGGAGCGTGACTGTGGCTACTGGTCGAGTGAGTGAGCGAGTACTGGCCGATAGCCGTGGCGATAGCGGCCGGTGGGCTTTTGGGAATATGTGATTTGTGGGGATGATTGGGAAACTGAGACTAGCATATTGTGTGAAGGTTCGACGCGGCAGATGGCAGTACTGTTGCGCTGCGAGGCCAGTTGTGGATGCTTCGAGCGGTACTCAGAAGATTGTGTGCTTTTATTTGTTTTAATTTTGTCACTGAAATGTGTATCTTTGCGTGTAGTAATTAGGTTTTTATTACATTGTATCCCTATCTTAAAAATGCATACGGCGTCATGTTGCGTCGCGTCTCGGTGTGAGCTGACCCTAAAGTGGAACATTTTAAATCACTAGCAAATTGGCATAGTAGCGCCACGTTCTGCTCGGGCCGAGCCCGGGCGGCCGGCGCTGCTGAGGAGCCGCTCGGCCGCAGCGCGCTCCGCCACACATCGCTCCGCTAACTCCTCGCTGGCCGCGCACTTGTAACTTCGCTAATTGCAGCGAGAATTATAATAAGGTTGATCATATAATTTCAACTCTCTTAAATGATATCTATTTAGCGTAGCCATTGCGCGCTGCTAAGGTGCTACGGAGCTACTCGCTACTTTGCTACGGAGCTACGCGCTACTTTGCTACTTTGCTACGCGCTTCGTTGCTACGGAGCTACGCGCTACGTTACTACGGAGCTGCGCTCTACGTTACTTCGGAGCTACGTTCTACGTTGCCACGGAGCTACGCGCTATGTTGCTACGGAGCTACGCTACTACGGAGCTACGCTCTACGTTGCTACGGAGCTACGCGTTATGTTGCTACGGAGCTACGCGCTACGTTACTACGGAGCTACGCTCTACGTTGCTACGGAGTTACGCGCTATGTTGCTACGGAGCTACGCGCTATGTTGCTATGGAACTAAAGGCTACTTCCGGATTCGTCACATTCCCGTTTCGAGCACAAGTTAACACGAAAAAAAAAATTAACACAAGTAGCGTTTCGTTAAAATGTTGATGTTCATATAATAATTTTCCGTTTCATCAACTTTTGAGAATGCTTGTGTCCATTACCGCTTGGGTCAACCTTTTATTTAGCAAGTAAAATCAGGAGAAATAATAAATACTAAATAGTTTATATCTTTTTTTTGTTTTATAATGTTGCCCACACTAGGAATTTCTCTCTCCGACAGGGTCCATAATGATCACATTTTTTTTTAACTTACCACCTAAGTACACATAGTGGAATGCAAATAAAGTATTGAGTATTGAGTATTCCTTACTTAATTAAATTTCGGAAGTTTGGGTGCCAAGATACCTTTAAAAATACATTTCGACACCTTTAAAATCTATCAAACTGTAGGCTACAAGGTGTACCCAGGAAATACATGCAAGTTACGCGCACAATTTAGGAATTTGCATACACTAGACGAACATTATACCCACCTCTGGGAAATTCGGATGGTAAACCGCGCATCAAAAAGGAGTTTAGTAACTACTAGCTCACTGTGCCATACTAAATTTTTGTTTAAAATAAAAAAGGTTCCGACGAATTGAGAACCTCCTCCTTTTTGAAGTCGGTAAAAAAAGGGTGACAAAGCGCACTTGTGTTTATTAGAAAGTGTGTGTGTAGTAAGTAGTCGGTATTAACATTATATTCCATTAATAATAGTTTTTGGTGAGCTTATAGTGGCAAATAATATACCCGACTAAAAATGAAACTAGTACAGACTTCATCATCATCACATCTCAGCCGAAAGACGTCCACTGCTGGACATAGGCCTCCCCCAAGTGTCCACAACAACCGGTCCTGTGCGTCTCGCATCCACCGGGCTACCAGCGACCCTCACCAGGTCATTGATTCACCTTGTGGGAGGCCTTTCAACGCTGCGTCTTCCGGTACACGGTCGCCACTCCAGAACTTTTCGGCCCCATCGACCATCTGTCCTGCGAGCAATGTGCCCTGCCCACTGCCACTTTTGTTTGGCGATCCTCCGGGCTATGTCGGTTACCTGGTTCTCTTGCGGATTTCATCATTCCTGATTCGATAACGCAAGGAAACTCCGAGCCTTGCCCTCTCCATTGCCCTTTGAGTAACTTTAATCTTTCTGATGAGACCCATTGGATAATGGGTCTCATCAGTACAGACTTAATCTCAATGAATTCAGTCATTTCTCCGGGCAGTTAAAACTAAAATACACGCAGTCGCTACCACAAGGCGGAATACCTAGTTTTAAAATAAAATGATAGTTCCTTAGGGCCAATTTCACCATTGAAACTGAACGTGTACGATTATTTATTTGGAAGAGCTAAAAATAATAGACGTACTAAGGGGCAAGGAATTTATTTATTTAAAATTCAGATATATAAATTAGCTATTTAATAACTATTTATTTGTAAAGGAAATACACAAATTTTAGAAAGCAGTTTGGTCTAGCTATTTACTTTATAGATATAGACATATTATATACTTGTTTTATTGTACATCACAGTTGAAGTATACACATAATCGAAGTAGAAGTATACACATAAATCATACAACAAAAATACATTAGAAAATATTTACTAAAAATACACATAAAAGTTAACCAACAAGATAAGGTACTTAACTTAGTTCCGTTCGGTGTGACTGTTCCGGAGCGAATGTGCCGAGTACGGCGGAGCGACGGCTTTTATAGCCGATGGTGAACAAGTGACGTCACATCGTACGATTTAATACAGACTTGTTAATACTTGCATTTTAACATAAAACTATGATTCAATCATATAAAAATAGAGTAAATATGTTGAAATTAATTAGTTCAATTACTTATTTGGTCTTACATTGGCATAATTAGTAATCAAGTCACGGTAAACAGTTAAATATGATATTATACAAAACAAAAATGAAAGAACACAGTTTAACTTATTTTGTTTACGTATTTCGTAATAGTATTTATATGATTTTGATAAGAAACTGTTGTAATTTTTAAGTTTCACATGTAAACAAGATTCAGAGATGTTTTTCTTTGTGTCCAATTAACGAACAAGATTCGAATAATCTATCAAACGCGATCATCGTATAAACCACGTTTATGAGCTGTCAGTGTCACTATTTTTAAACGATTTCTAAAAAAGGAGGAGGTTCTCCATTCGGATGTCTGTATGTTTTTTTTTTATGTTTGTTCGCGCATACTCCGTCGCTTGCCAACCAAATTATTTTTTTTTTGTTGGAAAGGGTATACCTCCCAAATGGTCCCATTGAAATTTTATCAAAATCGGTTTAGTAGTTTGGTTTTTAAATCCAAATAGCTGAAAAAAATATGTGGAAAAATCATCCATGTATACGAAATTATGTATTTTTGCTTTCCTGTGACTTTCCTGTGGTGTACCACTAAAACGTGAAAAATAAAAAACTTTTTCACAAAAAAAAGAAACCGACTTCCAAAAAACACTACCTACAAAGTTCAAAATAACTTAAATTTCGGAAGTCGGTGTCAAATTACGAAGAAGCAACCAAAAAGACCGACTACCGAAATTAAAGTTATTTTGAAGTTTGTAGTGTTTTTTGGAAGTCGGTTTCTTTTTTTCGTGAAAAAACAACTTGAGAGGTGTTAAGGGACACCCGGATGGAACGAAGCACGGCTTACAACTAAAGCAAAAAGTGTCGTTACAACTTTTGGTCTTAATTTTTTCCGTCTAGCCCTCCCCTTTCGCAACGCGCAAAAGCAAAAACTGAGCAACTTCGTTCCAAAAGTTTTTCTATAGAATATTGACGCTGACGGCTCTTGAACGCAGTTTAGATGTACCGAACGCGTTCAGTTTCATTGGTGAAATCCGCTCTTAGTTCCTCAGCAACAGTTAAGTACTACGCGATATAGCCCGAGCTCTACGCCGCTCGTAGCAATCGTAGCGCAGCTACGACGCTACGCTTCGTAGACGCGCTACGATGGCTACGAAATGCAAGGTAGAAGTGTAAGGTAGAATATTTGTTGCAGAATTTGTTCGAAAGAGTCACCGCGGCCCTGAAGCTCACAGGACATTGGGACGATCACGGATGCGTTTTAGTATTTCAGTAAGAGTCTGTCACTCCCTTCACTCCCAAGGAGTCATTTGATGAGTTTTCCTTAAAAAAAAAGAGGTAGAATACTTAAGTTGAAATCAGTAACTATTATTTTACACAGAATGTAAATATACAAGCGTGTCTATGTGTGTGCGAGTCTTCTCTATGTTTCGTGTCTCTCGAGTGCTACGTTATGAGTCAAACAGAATTTGAGCATTAAATGAATTAAAATTGTTCTGTTCAAAATATGTTTGCCTACCTATATTGTCAAAAGTACATTTCAGCTATTTTCATTTCTGTCAATGGCGGGCAATTTGTGTAATTTACAAACTAATGACATCTTGTCATTTTATTCACAAGGTTACTTCTGTACGAGTTTATTTGAAATCCAAATCCTATTTCAAAACCGTTCTTTAACTGAAAACCGTTTAAAAGGCAAAGTTATAAAATAGAAATATAACGAAGGCTAAGGAGGGGAGGGGGCGCACTAATCACGACGACGCTTTTTACAAGAGTCCGCCGGAGACGAACAATCTAATATTCAAATTGGTTCTACCATCGACTGGCTATTGCTCCTACATGCTTTCACTATGAGTTTAGTGTTTAGTCTCCACCTGCTCCTTGGTTTGATACTGTCATACATTGAATGATGCTTGACTACTTCGTCAGTAATTACCTTTTGGATGCAACGGATCACCACTACATCACATTACGCTACTGACTACCTGCAGTGCGATTCTGCCGGTCGATTCTGTCGACATCTCACGGTGTTCACCTAGACGGAGTGAACGACAATAGAGCTGATTCTGTAAACATGTCGAAGTGAACACCCGGGCGGGGCGCACGACGGGTGAGTTGTCAAATCATACAAATAAGATGGAATGACAACTTTATTGTCGTTCACTCCGCCTAGGTGAACACCGTGAGATGTTGACAGAATCGACCGGCTGACCTCGTTACTGGATGTCACGTCACCCCTTCTAATCACTTTTGTTGCCGTCAGTGACTATGACGAATGTACTCGTCTTAGAATAATAACGCCTAGAAGGAGAGTCTCATACACGCTCCCTACCAAAAAATGAAGCAACTTTCGTACTTATGTGTGAGTGAGCGGTATGTAATTACAGCCACAGACGTAAAAAATGTTGCTAGGAATGAACACTTTCCCTAAAATCGGGAAAAATGTTAATATACTTGGGACTAATCATAGATCAATATAAAAAAAAATGTTAAGTACGTAACTTGTCGGTATGTACTTATTGTAATCGAAATCCAAGATGGCGCCGACGAAATTTGCTAACTTTTCGTCATGGGTGTCATTTCCATGGTTTCTGGGGTCGCTAAAACCGATTATGGGGTTAAAATTGAAATCCAAGATGGCACCGACGATATTTGCTAACTTTTCGTCATGGGTGTCATTTTCATGGTTTCTAAGGTCGCTAAAATCGATTATGGGGTCAAAATCGAAATCCAAGATGGCGGCGACGAAATTTGCCAACTTTTCGTCATGGGTGTCATTTTCATGGTTTCTGAGGTCGCTAAAATCGATAGTAGGGTCAAAATCGAAATCCAAGATGGCGCCGACGAAATTTGCTAACTTTTTTTTTTTTTTTTTTGGTTGGCAACACTGGTGACAGGTCGTGAAAAAACGACCTCGTCGAAGAATTATTTTAAAATATTAATTTATTGTGTATAATTATGTGTTAAATCTATTCTTTACCTTAAAATCAATGTAATAAGTAACATTCAGTGTTTGTGCCGTGTTTTTGAAATGATAACGTCCATAAATTGATAATTGGATAAATGTTCTACCGGCTGTCAAAGTTTTGATTACGGATTTGAATTCTTCAAACCCGGGGAGTATTTTGTTTTATATTATAGCTTAAGATAACTATATTTACACACTATTCAACACCTGTAAACACTGCTCAGAGTTCTGAGCTACGTCCAAAACACACCGGCACCGTTTATGTCTCCTTTTGCTTGACAAATTGTGGAAGCAGAATCGACGACTAGAACACTCGCCACAGACCTAATTTGCACTACAATATTACTGCACACACTTATAATTAAAATTTAACTATATATGCTTCATTAAAACTTGTTACTGTTGTTACCTCTTGCTCAACAAATAAAAACTAGTTTCCTTCTCAAGTTCAACAAATAATATTTATCTACCAATTAAGTACCTAGTCAGTCTAATAGGTGCCTGGGTGTGCCCTATTTTGCATAATAATAAGTATATGTAATAGTAAATTGGAAAATTCTATAAAATCTTACAAACTTTTTCTAGTTACCTACCCTCACAAAGTAAAAGTTAAATCATCATAAGGCAACGAAAAGCAAAAAAAAAAACTCAATAATTATTAGCTTTCCAAGCCTATTTATCAGCCAACCTCATTTCTCATACCAGTTCCACTAAACTGTACTAGCTTACTCATTCTGTTTTTGTTTTTCCCTACTTTTCCAACTTTTCTTTAATTTTCTATACTTTTGGTTCTCACCGTTTCTATATTCTATTTTCAGTAACCAATTTTGAAACCATGCCTGTGATGACCCGTAAGGCTGCCGCTCAGGATATGGAGCTGAAATTGAGAACGGCCCTCGAGGAACTTAGAGAATCGAAACACCTGTGTCAGCAAATGCTACAGGAGAGAGAAGAAAGTGAGGGGGAAATCGAGAACATAGTCCTTAAGAACACATGCCTTAAGCGGGAGCTGGTGGACCTCAGTCAGCAATACCAAGATGTTGCTGATGAGCGCGACCAACTGCGGGTGATCACGGATGGCTTTAAGAACTGTAGCAATTTATATGAGGAGGCTTTATGTAAAGTTAGGGATCTAGAAGATGAATTGGCTCATGCTAATGGTCTTATTCTCAAATTACAGAAGGAAAAGGAATGTGCTCAGGTTAGGGAAACTACTCATTTATACAATGAGTTAGTATTACATTCTAATTGTAATCCACCTTCCTTAATAACAATAGATCTAACTGAAGATTCTTTATTAAAACACAACAATAATCTTAAATTTAGTCAGAATAAAATAAAAAAATATGCAAGACTGAATAAAATCATTAAAAAATGCAATAAATTCAAAAAACAACAAAAACACTTTTCCAAAAATATACAATTGAGGAAAGAACGTGTTACTCTCATCAATAAATTGAGTAATTACCAAATTAAGTTAGAAGATAGTATAAATATTTATGAAATTGATACTCAACGCTTACAGTCTGAAATTCAAAATCTTGAGTATAAATTAAAGTCTCTTTATAGTAAATATGTAAGTTCTAAAAACCAAATTAAGGAACATATCCTTGCTACAAACGAGTTAGTCGACAGAGTAGACTTGCTGACTCTTAGCAACACCAAGTGCACCTGTCAGAAAATCCTCCAGCCTGTGGTAACGGAGGACCCGTCCCAGGCTATGGGTACTCAGGATTGTATCCCCTTCCAAAACATTTCTGATATTGAGCAAGATTCATCTCAAGTGGTACTTTCATCAAATAGTAGTTCCTCTTCCACTTGTAGTAGCAAGGTTTGTTTACAGTCAATAATGTTTTCAGACAGTATAGGAAGAGGGTTAGGGAAATTGGTTAGAAACAGCCTTCCTTTTCCTTCTCAAAACTTTTGTACACCTCAGTCTTCTTACCAACGCATACTAGCATCTATATCTGAGAATAAATATGATATGAATTCTATAATAACTATAATTGTAGGAAATAGTTCAAACCTAACAAATGATGGTATCACAGATAGTATCACTGAACTTTTGAAGATTAATTGTAGAAAGATAATTTTGTGTGCTTTTCCATACTTTGAGCACTTATCATATAGGCAAAATAATTACATACACAAGCTAAATATGCATATGCAATTTTTAGTAAGTCACCATAGTGACAAGCTTTTATTTTTTGACATCAACAATTTTGTTGATAAACTTAAGTCGACAAGGAATACCGTGTATCTGCCCATTAGTTTTAGACGTCAAATAGCGAGGCTATTAGCTTTTAATATTAACTCAGACATAATTAGTATGTCGAAGTACTCAAGTATTAGCACCACAGTTAGTAGTAGTACTAATGCCTTGGTTGCTAGCTCAAACAATTTAAACTAGGCAATAAGACAACAGATGGTACCATATGCAATTTAGCTCAAATTATCAACAACAAGGTATCTTCTAGCACTAATATAAATGGAGCTAATCAGAAATCCTTTACTTTATACCTTCAAAACATACAAGGCTTTTCTTCGAAGCAATTGGAATTTGAATTATTTTTAGAAAAATCAATGTTTGACATAGTTTGTATTACTGAGCATTGGTTAAAGGATTCTGAAATGTTAATTAATTATGATAATTACAGTTTGGGCAGTTGTTTTAACCGAAAATCAATGCTGCGTGGGGGTTCACTTATTTTAATAAAACGGTCTATAAAATTTAAAACTCGAAAAGATATAATTGAACTGTCGGTTGAACATAACATTGAACTGTCCTGTGTTGAGCTAGATAAGCATGTCATAGTGTGCGTTTACAGACCCCCTAATTATCAAAACTATTCTGTTTTTGAGTCAGTGATGGAAGATGTTTTGACAAAACTTGCAACTGGTAATAAACTTTTGATTGTCTGTGGAGATTTCAATATAAATATTTTAGAAAGTAATTCAGATAGCAGTCGCTTTTTAAATCTCTTTAAGTCATTCAATTTATCAAATGTGTTCATAGAACCAACCCGATCAACGGCAACGACTGCTACATGCATTGATAATGTTTTTTGTTGCTGCAACTACTTAAAAAAAGCCATTGTAAATTGTGTCCCTTCTGATCACAGTGGGCTAACGGTAACTTTTGAGTCTACCATACCATTACAAAAAGTGCAGATACAAACAAGACCAATAACAGCCGGTAAATTAAACAAATTTAACAGCACTTTAGGCAGCAAGTTAAGTAGTCAGGGCTTCACAATGAACAATGGTAATATTTTATATAAAGAATTTTTTTCTGTTGTCCAAACTGAGTTCAATAACACTTTTAAAAAAATAACTAAAACTATTTGCCCTAAGTTTTTATTTAGTGACTGGGCGACTAAAGGACTCAGAAAAAGTCGAGATAGACTTTATGAACTATATGGCCTTAAGCCTTATATTAACACTGAAACTTTTAATAAGTATGTAGCTACCTACTCAAAAATTTATAAAAATACTTGTAAGGTAGCTAAGGCTTTTTACATAAGCAATAAGGTGAAAACAGCAGACAATAAAATAAAGACTGTTTGGAAAATTATAAATAATGAAACAAACAGGAACAAAAGACATAACACTGATTACACATTGGAGACCACTCAGGGTCTTATTAGCGATAACCAACAAGTTGCTCAAGAATTTGTAAATTTCTTTACCAGTATTCCAATTAAAACTACTGAAGCCTTGAATTCGTCACCTTCGCTTGCTTTTGATTTGTTACAGGCAAATGTTTCAGCCTGCCCGACTGAATTTAATTTCAAGCATATAAACCCTATAACAGTAATGAAAGCTTTCAAGCAAATCAAGGTTAAATTGACCGAGGATTTATGGGGATTGTCTATCAAAGTGTGTACCTCAATTATTGAAACTATAGCGCCTTACTTAGCTTTAATATTTAATTTGTGTGTCGATCAAGGTGTCTTTCCGGACCTAATGAAATTCAGTAAGGTGATACCACTTTTCAAATCCGGGGATAGTAAAGACACAAACAATTATAGACCAGTATCCGTGTTGCCAGTGTTCAGCAAGGTATTTGAAAAAGTGATGCTTAATCAGATGCTTTATCATTTTAACACCAATAACATCTTGCATGATAAACAGTATGGTTTCACCAGAGGACGTTGCACGACTGACGCTGGTGTTACCTTATTGAAGCACATCTTTAATGCGTGGGAAGAGGCACAAGATGCCATAGGCATCTTCTGTGACCTATCTAAGGCGTTTGATTGTGTAAATCACGAGACATTACTTCTGAAACTTGGGCATTACGGGCTGGGCAAAACAGCTTTAAGCCTTGTTAAATCTTATTTAAATGATAGACAGCAGTTAGTTCAAGTAAACGGTGTCAATTCGTCGGGATTAAATGTGAAAATGGGGGTTCCCCAGGGCTCAATTTTAGGTCCTTTTTTATTTTTAGTATATATAAATGATTTGCCCCATTTATTGCAACAAAAACTTGATATGGTGTTGTTTGCCGACGATACCTCTTTGATTTTTAAGATAAATAGACGAACCAATAATCTTGACGTCATAAATAACGCCCTAATGCAAGTCCAAAATTGGTTTACTGCCAATAATTTAGTTCTAAATGAAAAGAAAACGAAATGCATAAGATTTGCCTTACCAAATGTCAGAGGCAGTGATTGTGACATAGTATTGAACGGGGAAAAACTTGAATTCGTCGATAAAACGGTTTTCCTGGGAATTACTCTTGACTCAAGGCTACAATGGGGTCCTCATTTAACATCTCTTGCAGGACGGCTAAGTTCAGCAGCATATGCTGTCAGGAAAATCCGCCAATTTACGGATGTAGATACCGCGAGACTGGTCTATTTTAGTTACTTTCACAGTATCATGTCTTACGGTATACTACTATGGGGACGGGCTGCAGACATCGAGTCTATTTTTATTCTGCAGAAAAGAGCCATTAAAGCCGTATACAAACTCGGCCGGCGCGATTCTTTAAGGGAACTGTTTAAGAATATTAACATCATGACGGTACCTTGTCAATACATTTACGAAAACATCATGTATGTTAGAAAGAATTTACATCTTTTTAGTAAAAGAGGCGACAGACATAATTATGGTACTCGAAATAGGGACCAATTAGTTCAACCAGGTTTCAGACTGGCTAAAGTAGCCTCATCTTTTATGGGGTACTGTTTAAAATGTTATAATAAAATACCTCCCCATATATTAGAACTAAATGAGACTAAATTTAAATCTTGTATTAAACGCACACTATGCAGGCAAGCATATTATAAGTTAGGGGAGTATATTGAAGATAAAAATGCTTGGCTCAATGCTGGTCCTGCTCCACAGCCATTAGGGCGCACAAAGTAATCTGTTAGCATTTGGAAATATTGTTGGACCGGATGAAGATTGTAAGAATGCTATATATTTTTTTTTTTTATTGTATAGACTCAATTTATTTAGCATTGTATAATTTCATGCATTAACGGCACATGTGTGAGTACTATGTAGGTCCCTCAAATTTAAACTATAATGATCATTTTGGGTAGGTCTTTGACTTGAATGTACCCTGGCGATTGGGGATGTCATGCTCACTCAAAAGTCTGGCTGATGGTGGCGTTTGCGTTGGATCATTTGGCTCCCTTAAAAATGGTCGAGCCGAATGGTGCTAGCGTATGCGTCATGTTCGTGAACGGGCGCCGTCAGCTGAGACTGGTCATCTCTCGGCTGCCATGGTCTATTTTAATTATTTCTTTGAATTGTTTCTTTTTTACTCCGGACTATCCTGCACGTCTTTTACATCGTTCTCACATATATGTATAATTTCAATATGAATGATGTAACCATAATTTTGTAACAAAAACTTATTTTTAAAAGAGTGTCCGTGGAGTTTCTTGCACGTTCTTCTCCATAGTGATCTACGCTTTGGAACGTGCAAATAGCTTCATCTTTTTTTTTTTGACCGACCGACCTTGACAATTCAAAAGTGCCTGTAAATGGTCTAATTGAAATAAATGCTTTGACTTTGACTTGACTTTGACTTTGACTTTGAGCGACCCCAAAGATCGCGAAAATGACACCCATGAAAGACTGGTCGGCACCCGCGGGGCCGACAAGGCTCCCGCCTCCCCCTGCCCCCCCCCCTGGTTGGCCGCCCAGTCTGATGTTCCTTTATTTCAATTTTAAGACACGATCTCATACACAGGTGTCGGTGTCGCCGCGTGTCGCGACTATGGTTTTTTCCCATATGAAAACTGCCCAACGCGCCTAAAGAACTTTTCACTTAAAAAAATGCGCAAATTATTTGAAATAACCGTAATTATTAGCTTTCGTTTCATACTTACAACTTTAAACAATAAGCATCATAATACAGGTAGACTCCAACAGTTAGTGCTTACTGTATTATGGGTAATTTTTCTTTACAACTGGCAACACTACATTGTGATAAATTAGGTTATGAAAATTTTAATTTGAAGATCGATTTACGTAAAAATAATGGATTTAATGTAAGTACTTACTTGTGAAACGTGATTTTATCACATTTTTTTTGTTTTCCTGGTGTGTTAGAGCATCTTTTTATGCAACAAACTGTCATTTTTAAATATTTCTCGGGAGGTGCATTCAACAGAGCGTGACCTTGAGCACTGACGGCTCGCTGCGCCGAGTACTCCGTATATGGAGTAGTCTGAGTTGCTTCACTTTTGATGCTCGTACTAGGTTTCTAGGCGTTATTATTCTAAGGTACTCGTATTGTTAGTATCGTGGGCCCCTAGATAACTGGGATAGCCCATTCATCAGGACAGCGAGCACATATTCTATTTCCATTATTATCTTTTAATTAAAGTTAAGACTTGCCAGCTAATGTATCACCACATCTCTAAGCTTTGTAAAATCTTTCATTATACAAAGTTAATCAAGAGACACACACACACCATGACAGCTAATCTTTCACAGAGAGCGTCGGCACAAAACAAGCAGTAAGTAGCGGTACAGTCGCACACAACGAGTGCGCGAGCGCGAGTGCGAGTGTCTCTCTGCGCGACTGTACCGACGCTTTAGCTGCTCTGAGCCGAGACAGCTGCTTGGAGTGGTCTGATGTGGATAAGGAAAGCTATTTAGATTTATGAATATGAACACTATTTTCGATTCCTATTACGGGTAACATGTTATGGTTGTCTTAGTTAAAAAAACTTGACTGATACTGGATTGAATTCACAACCCCCAAAAGTGATGTCGAATTTTGGGGTCACAGCTTTAGCTCTGACATTAACTACCTTTTTTTTGGGTGGGCTTTTTAGCGTTCGGGGGCCTTGGTGACTCGTTCGAACAAATTCCGCAATGCTATTATGCTGATTGCGCGCGTGGGACACATCGAGCCGGGCCTGTATCGGACGGTGAGCCATTGGCATTGCCGTCCGCAGGCCCGCGCCAACGGTGGCTGGAAATCACCATACGACTCTCCACGACCGGAGCGTCTTCTTCTGTTGCGGCGGCTGGGGCGTCAGGTTTGCCTCTCCCTCACTCGGCCCGCCTCCTCCTTCGCTTACATTACTGTTTCGCAGAAGGAGGTGACTGCTTCCTATGCAACCTCGCTCCGGACCATAGATTGAACCAGGGCTGGAAGCGAGAGGTTGCCGCCGCTGATTGCCTGCATGAAGACACGGCGGTGCTCCACCCATGCAGGGCAGATCTCCACCGTATGCTCTACCGTGTCCTCCGGGTGACCCACACAGTGGTGATACCCGGACGTGTTCTCCCGCCGAATCCAAAACAGGGGAGGTACCTGTAATAACCGTGTCCTCGGACATGACTACACTATTCACTATTAGTAGACAGTACTATTAGTAGAGTAGTGACATCTATGTATGATATTTTAACTCATTGATGTGAATTCCATATCAGTGTAAGCAGGTGATAGCGCCTAGCTACACTAATATGGTATTTGCATAATTTTCAAAGTCCTCATGTGTTATATTTCCTGTACCTATTTGGAGAAAGAATCTTATCCAGTTAGTTATCATCCAGTGGTACAGAGGATTCGCAGCGAGTCGCCGATGTTCCGTTTAATTAAGTTTAATTCGAGTGTTGTAGAACATCGCACCTCGCGCGGCCGAGCTGCCGGAGGCGGCAGGGGCGTCGAGCGCGCGGAGCTCACAGCGACGGCTCAGTTCTGTCGCACGGAGATCATAGTGCATCTAGAGATGTCTTTTATACAGCGTGTAACAGATATCTGAAAGGGGATGATTATTTTTTCACGATTAATTTAACTTTCCTTCCTTACTTCGGGATTTGTTATATTATATTTTGATGTTAGTATTAGAGTTGATGAATTGAAGAGAGTTTAAAATTACAGATAGGTATACCTCATAGTCGTCAATCATTTTTTGTGAGTTTAAATTAGATGAGGGCGGTGTGTTCTAGTCTAGAAAGATTGCCGCCAAAATTATAATGCGGCGTTCGCAACGCTGCAATACATACACACGTCCTGTTTCAGTAGGCATAACGAACCTTCTGAGAATGTTGCCGATCCGTAACAGACAGAAACGTGCAAATAGTAATAACAGAACTGACTCGTGTTGTTAATATTGTCATCATAAATTAATCAGCACCACTATCGGCGTGAGGTGGTATACGAGTATTACCCATAATGAGTGCAAAAAACCCCCGTGTGATCGGCAGCACCCGCGCCACTGCGCGACTGTCGCACGAGTCTTTACTTATTATTTTCAATACGCTACATGAGGAGATATGACCGTGCAGTTGGTTGTTCGATCAATTGTGTAAATTGGTTCAAACAAATACGTCATTAAAATTCGCTTGCTCGAATTATAACCTATTTGACAAAACCATCTTCCCAGGAGGCAGTGGGACGAGCCGCACTGCAGAGTAGTTCAGAACAACTTACTGACCACGTCTGCTACTACTGCTGAGCGTGCGCGCCTGCTGGCTGTGGGAAAATGGGAGTCGGGTCTTTGGCTTCATGCACTACCGTCGTCGAACCAAGGCACTTTGTTCGACGACACCACTTTCCACCTTACTTATTTACGTTTAGGAGCCCCATGTTGTTCTCCTTGTCGCTATTACTGTGGTGATGTCGTCTGCACAAGTACAACGCCTAGATAAGTAAATTTAAATTACATTATCCGATGAGCTCTCGTCACCGTCGGCGTTCCAGCCGTATTAGAACCCAATGGCTTGGCACGTGATGATGGCAAAATTTCGTATGGTCTTGAGTAACGACTCAAGAGCTCGCTTTTACTTTGGGCATAGACTAAGCATTGCCATTCAACGTGGCAATGCCGCCAGTCCCTCGGGCACATTACCTGCTGACAGCGTTGAGGACGTATTAGTTTTTGTAAGTTTAGTGTACATATTTGTTAATTTTAGTTATTATAATTGTTAATTTGCATACTCTGCGAAAGACAAATTCAGTTAAGTCTCGCTTTGAAAGTCCTGATATTGCCTTGGTCAGAATTAATTACAGCCATGCAGATTAGTGCCTCATATAATATTATTATCATGTAGTATTGATATATAACCACAGATATATAACCACAGATATATAACCTTTGACCGTTCCAGTTTAGTGGTTAAATAATAACTTGATCGTTGAACGTGAATATTCGCAACAGTGTCAACTCTATTTCAGAAGCTAGTTCTATAAGAACGTATAAATCAGTTGTAATGGTCGTGTGTGTCGCTGCTCGGTGACTACATTGATTTATATTAAGAGAGTCCATTTTAGTAACCGATCGACGATCTAAAAGGAGCTTTTCTAAAAATAAATCTATTCTGTAAAATCTAATAGAGAATGTAGGTCGAATCAAAGTGGCTACGACTGGAAAATATATTTAATTAAGCGAGAACCATTTTGGCAAGATAATTAAATTTTTTGAATCCTTATATAAAAAATGCGATATTTACTGACCGTCGTCGGTTTGTTTGTTAACGACTGGATTTCGTTGAATCTTTGGCCACGGTGAGACCATGTCCTGTATTAAGACAAAGGATACGTGTTACCCCGGGAATACGCTCCCCTGGGAACATTTCTGACTACCACGTGGAGTTTCTTGCACGTTCTTCTCCATAGAGATCTACGCCTTGGAACGTGCAAATAGCTTCATCTTTTTGACCGACCGACCTTGACAATTCAAAAGTGCCTGTAAATGGTTTAATTGAAATAAATGCTTTGACTTTGACTTTGACTTTGACACGCGGGCGAAGTCGCCGGGGCTAGTGTATATTTTGCCCAAAATATCATGGACAACTTACAGCTAGTATTCCCCCCCGCTCCCCCACTCCCCCGCAAGCCCTGCCGCCCGCACCCGCTGCAAAGTATTTTATTTGGCGCATAGTTAGTTGTTCTGGTTGCCGCAACTTTACAGTTTTGAAGAGACTGGACGCGTGCGGCCGGAGCTAGGGGCCGCCGACTGTGCGGCGAGCTGAGCCGGCGCTACATTGTCCCAGCCAGTGAGACCGAAGCGAAGGGAAGTACCGCGTGATACAACGTACAATTAACAATCTCACTTAGCGCTTAATTTTCCGTCCTTTAATTAAGATTGTCTTGTTTATGTACTGTGAAATATAATTATTAGGTATACTCGGATGTGCTTCGCACATGTGCGATATTTTTGAGCAGATATTACCTTTTCAGTATTAAAGACTCATGAATCTATTCGAATAGCTTAGATAATAGAACCACAAATCACATGACCTATGAAAGCACAACACGCAATGGTATTAGTTTGAACCCGCACAAGCGTGAGAACTGCTGGATATTTGATGAGGTGTCCTGTCCCGCTATGTAGTCCTAGTACGTGTGAGGACGGACACAGGACATCATGACTGGCTGTCGGTAGATCGTATCGGTAATACGAGGTATTGGTCGCGAGTGCAAACACGACGCGGTCGACCGACATGCGCTACCTCGATCGTGGTCGTACGACAGAATGTTAACGTCATATCGGTAGAATTCAGTAAATATTAGCGCACGGACAATTCCCGTATTTTTAAGTAATGTAATAAGCATTCTAATTTCATTCTCAATCTCTTCCCCTAACATTTAGACAAGTTTTGACATGGATTGTCGCCGACGTCGCGATTTGAACATAAACGTTTAAGTAAGTGAATTGACCTTTATTTCCGAAATTAGCCGTTTTAGTCAGGCAGTACCTAAGAATTGAATGAACTCGTCGGAATTAAGTTAAAGCAAACGATTACTATTGAACTTTTCACTCATATCGTACGTACCAGGAACGTATACTGGTCAGTAGTTATACACTCGGTGGAGTATGGCGCGGTCATAATGAAGCGATCGCTTGTCTGCAACAACGTGCTCCGTGATCGCGTGTCGATCGTTTTCCGCGCCCTTTCCTTTGTAAACAGTGAATACACACGCGGCCAGGAATGATTGCTTCAGTAAACAGTGACACACACACCAGGCCAGGCCAGCAGTGATTGCTTCTGGGAAATCCAGCAGTTTACTGTAATACGGTGCAATATCCTATTCTACAGTCTATATTATATTATATTTGTTGATTTTAGTGTTTTATTGAACACGAATCTTTTGTAACAAGTCTGGGCTTTTATAATGGTTTCGAAGTCAAACAAAAGGTTTGCGCACGATTGTGTCCTAGCGGCCATCGCACCCACTTACTTGGTTAATGGCATCTCATACTCTCTTTACTCAATACTCTTCATCTCCTGAAGGTTCTTATGTTTGTAGAAATACGAATTAGTTTGCAAACTGTGGTAATGCTTAGTGTTCATGAGAGTACTTGAGTTGGTTACATCTGAAAATGTCGAAGCTTAAAAGTGTAGGCGGTGGCATGCTACGTCCAGCTAATATTTTCTGAGTTCAAGTCATTCTCATGGTGCGGGTGTGTTAAGGTGCGTCACGAGGCGCCCCTGACCTTGCGCCGACTCCTTGCGTCCCCACGGGCCCACGCGCCACGCCGCGGGGCATGGGTGGTGGCTGGTGGCTGGTGGCTGGTGGGGACCTCCGATACGTTTAACCTAACAACTAGGTAGTTCAGTAGCGTTATTATGTTTTCTGTAATAATGTTGTTTCATTTTGTAATGTCGCCCGATAAGGAGGCTTTTTGTTCTACTTCATATGGGGTAACGCTAACAATCTACGCGATTTCATAAACGATTCCCAAGTTACGTAAGTTTTATTATTTAATAACCAAAAAGTAAGCGAGGAGATATATGTTTTAAGCGGCAGCTGTGCGGCCTGAGGACAGCGCCGAGTACGAGTTGCTCGCGCAAGTCGCCGGCGTCAGTACGAGCGAGTTTAAACAAATGTCAATGATTTTTGTATAATTTCATTAGCGCGGCGGCTGGCGACTCGCCAGACACTCGGATTAAGGTGCGCGCAGACGGCCAGCAGAAGGCTTACTTCTCAGAGCAGGATTGTGCAATAGTCTCACTCTAGATCGTTTTTATTTTCGATATCTTTTATGATTTTGTGTATGTGACGGCGTCGCCCGTAGCACATAATTATCATAGACCTTAGCTGGTCAAGTTCGAGCACCAGTGATCTCTAAGCCTTCAGCTTTCTTCTTTTCTAATCTTTATTGCATACAAGATCCAAAAAAATAAAAAAATACAAAACAAACTCGGTTTACGAGCAACAGTAACATTCCGCCGTCTCTACTCTAGCTAAATGTAAACAAACGTACGTTTGTTTACATTTAGCTACAGAGTGTCATGTCTATTTTATTTAGTACCAGTAGACAATGACAACGGATAATGTCAGCAACTGGTTACCCACTTCTCTAAAGTAGGTATAAGGTAACGGATGCAGTCGTGTGCACCTTCTGCGTTGCGCAGGAGGCGGCGCGGCGGTGCGACCAGGCTGGACGCTTGCCAGCGCTGCGCCTTAAACAAATTTACTCTTGGCTTTGGGCGACGTAAGTGTGCCTAACGACGCCACCCCGCCCGCGCCCGCGCCCCGCGCCTGCCCCGCCGGCGCCGGACAATGCGCTCCATATGATCGCACTCCGCACGTACTACTCTCTACTGTTTGCGCTAAATGCTGTGCTGCCCGGGGCTCTTTACACTTCTTGAAGATTTGTTTTTTGTTTTATTCACTTGAATAAAGTTTGGTTCCTGGTTGTCAGCCTGTCCGTTTTTTGTCGATTACACTTGGGTGAGTGCGCGTCGGGATTGGACAACCTACTTGGTCTAGCCCGTTCCATCATCAGACTACAAGTCGTACGGCGATGCGCCACCGAGACATGGTGGACTTCCCACCCATACGCATAAAACGTTTTTTTAATACTTTCATTGCGCGTACCTACAGCTAAGGAGTAGAATTCCTGCCAAAGTCTGTTTCCTGATAGCAAAAATCTTTAGATCAAGCGTGCTCCATCGTCCACCATATCAATGCTTGTCATAACGTGAGATTATGGTCAAACGCGAAACCAATAACGAAAAAAATGCAATATTATACATTACATTTTTTTATTTAAACTTTATGTACACTTAATAGCGGTACATCGGACTTAACGCAACAAGGCATTCTCATTCATTCGTGTATATGTATGTCACCTCCGCTGTTTACATTGGTGATACGTTACCTGTCTCGGGCGCGGTGGGTGGCTCGAACTGTCACAACGTGGAAGTGGTGTACCTTAGTATCAACTTTACTAATTGTCGTAGAGACACTATCGATGTCACAGTAAACGTGTGTGTTCACTTCCTACACAACTAATTTGCGGTGGACTTTCTTTGTTTTACTTAGTTTGTGGGTTCGTGGGTTGTTTGTAAGGGAACTGAACGTAGCACTTTGTAGTTCAATCATAAAAGGAAATTGAACGATATTAGCTGCAACTGTTTGTTGAGTAATACAGTATCGCCTGACATATTTACGAGTCTTTGGGTAACATTTTACAAAATGGATTTAAATTGCTATTGTAGAACAAGCTGTAAAGTTTGGCGCGATGCAAACTGCACGAACTCGCGCCGATATTTCAGGGCGACTCGCGCTAACAAAGTACAGCGATCGAGTACCAGGCGAATCGCGGATGGAGTTATTTACCGCCGCACTCTCACACGTTAAGAAGTTCCAGTACCCCCCCCCCCCCGTGTAGGGGTACAACTAGTGCAAACTTGGGCGACACTGTGCTTAGGCGCTGCAAAAATTTTCTAGACTGCGAGGAAGCTACATGTGATATCGATAAACTACAATCTCAAAATTTTACATGGATGTTAAATTTTTAAAATTAGTAAGATAATATCCAAGTCATTGTAAAAATCGTAATATCGTTAAATTACTAGACTATACCAAAAATGTAGGTCAATAATTTTAGCTCCAATATCCCATGTGCGGTTCGCGCAGCCCCGATGTAAAGTCTTCCTCGCGTCGTGCTGTTGTCCTGGTTTAAGCGTCGGAAGACATCGAATTGTTTTGACATGTTCAGGATTTGTGTCGTTCGTTGACTTTATACGAGCAGGCGAGCGCGGGGGTGAGGCACGGTCGGAGCGGCGCGGGGAGGGTGTCAGGCTGCAGGAGTTAACTGTTTGATGATGAATACAAATAGACAGGCTCTGTATACAGGGTGGTACATTTAGGAAAAAATATCAAAACAATTATTTGATGGCTTCTAAAATAACCGGACCTCACTTTTTTAGCTTTCTGATGCAGTGGTGTGTATTTTAGTTCAGCACAGATTCGATGCCACCGACTGCATCAGGCTGCTTGAAAAGTGTTTTTTATTGAACATTTTGGTCGTTTTTGAAAGTCGGGTGAAATAAAAAAAAATACTTAAAAGATTACCTCGTCATTTTTTTTATTTTCATATTATTTCTTTACTCTTTAACAGCTATGGAGTCATCACACGCACTTCTGGAACGCCTTGTATGTATGTTGATAGCGGCAGAAGGTTCGCCACCCATAAAAGTAATAAAATAGCCGATAAGTATCGTTGTCGAGAGAAACAACAGTTTCATTCAAGCATTTGCAATCTCATCATTCTTGTCCAAGATGTTTCCTCTCGGTGAGCTGTATCCTTGCCTCCTACCTGAGTGTCGTGGTCGGTGGTGTGGACATAATTTAAATCGTATTAGGCGTGGGAGCGCGCGGCTGCGCGGCCAAGCACGCCACCCGCGCATTACGCGCCGGCGCCGCGCACCGCCGCACCGCCTTGTGCCACACAATGCGGCTCAGCGGCCTTTGTCGGACACTACAGAGTACAGACCGACACACGTCTCACTTCTCTAGTCTGAGATCCTGAGATAACACTTGTTTTGTATTATGTAGTGAAGCGTACTGGAGAACATTGATGACTCCGGACTTTACATGTTTCTTTAAACTTTAAAGGATACCTAACTGCCTTGTTTGAATCTTCTCTGAGACTGGCAGCTTTCTTGCTTACGTCTTCTACTCCCGTTTTGGAACTCAACGTGGTGTTCCAAATTCTGTCCTGTCTTTTTACACCCAGCTTGCTGCGTTCCATTATTGCTCTTTGATAATTCAAGTAGATAATTATAAATTAAAGGTACGCTTTTTTTTTTTTTAAGGATGCGAATATCATCAAATGACTCCTTCCGCTCTGAATGGAGTGGGAGGGAGTATCAGACTCTTACTGACTAAAACCCATCCGTGTTCCTCCTATTACCCTTTGCGTTCCAGGGCCGCGGTGACTCTTTCGAACAAATTCCGCAGCAAGGGTACGCTCCTCATCGATATAAACCTTACGTGAGCTGAAGACGTATAAACGAAGCCGCCATTGTTTGTCTGACAAATTAATTTGTGTTAATATCCCTCCCACGTGATATTATGTATTCTTAGAAACACATTCTTAATACAGGTTTCTTAAGGCTTTAAAAATAAATAACTTGTAAGTAGCTCTTTGAAGAATATCAAAGTCACGGTTAATACGCGGTGACGACGGCGTGACGCACAGCTGCACATACATCACTGTCACCGCGTCACGCCGCGAGCCACTTGCACTCGCCGCCGAGCTCCGTGACGTCATCTAGAGCATAGGGAAACAGCGCAGGCTCCATCTTAAAGTTTACAGGGATGCATCCTACTTGGTTCGCACCGATGGAGCGATGTTGAAAGCCGATTTGTCACTATTGCTGTCAAAATCTGTGTGTGGACGTGAGGTTTTAAAATAGGTAGCAATCGCCGGCAGCAGTTATAGTGTTTCCGACAATCATTTAAACACATTCTATAATTACGATAATCGAGCTTTCATAGAAAAGAAGCGTAGCATTTAGGAACGCACAACTTAAAACGTACATAATTTAAAAGTTATGAACTAGGCGAAGCGGCGCCACGCGGTGCGGCGCGGTGCGGCGCGGACTAATACTGAGCTCGATATAGTACACAGTTATTATTAATTAGTGTCTGTTTCACTAATTACCGTTAATTGTGAACTCGATCACACCACGTTCTACAGTAATATAACATTATGTATCATTACTTGAACCGTGAGAATATAATTAAATGAACAAAGCCGTTTGTTACGAAGTGGCGAATAGCAGCTCCCTGGCATTATTAGTACTTCGCCCGCGACTATGTCTGCGCCGAACTATTTGCTCCTTTTTCACCCCCCTTAACGGTTGCATTTCCAAAATTCCCTTCTTAGTGCTCACCTAGCATGCAGTTGTGCAACACGTCATGTTCCTACTCCTAGCAGTTATATGTTGACGTCTTCGTTGATGTGAGTCGATTTCCCTTTCAAGTATCAATGACGTGATGAGCTGCTAAGAATAAAATAGAAGAGAATATTCTTTATTATGTACACCATATAAGTAACTATGACGTCACTATCTCCACCGACACAATGACGCGCGTCACGCAGTACGGTGCGTGACGATGCTTTGTGTTGCTGGCGTGTCTTTGTTAGCTCGTAATTTATTGTCGTATTCATAATTTATTTTTGTTTTGTATCTACGGTATAACTGAACTTTTGTACTTTTTTGTACTAGTATTATATTTTATGTATCATCTACTAATAACCTATGGTGGTAATAAATATTAATAACATAAATTAATATGATAGAAGGAAAAACGCAAAACTGAATTCCTTTTGATAAAAAAACCTTTGTCGAGTTATGAAAACATCAATATAAGGGGCGGTTGATTTTATATTTTCCACTGCTTCAGGGTTGATCCTATAGTTATTTCTAATAATGATTTTATAGTAACCACTTTTTCTGGTTGTATTTAATCCGTTACACCCTGTATGTGCGCCGCACTGCTGATGTGTGAACCGTAACTCACTGGTTCATGTAAACATTAGATCTGATGGTTGTTCACCGTAGCCGACCAATGTGCACGATGTGCGCGATGTGGGGCTCGCGTCCGCTGCTGCGCCGGCGCTGCGCACATTGTGACAGTTAACGGCGCGCCTGATGGACTTGCGACGCCATTATATTTCATTAGCCAACGTCATGCAGCGTCACATATTTTACCTTCATATTTCATTTAAAGGTAACATTACACGCTTCGATAGCTCTGTACTGCGATACTTTACATTTATGGTAGACTCCATTAGTTTCACTACAGTTGTGTTCAAAGCGGAATCATCTAAACTACCGCGTCGCCCACAAACACTAGTTAGGTAGTGAAACAATGGTCAATCATGTGAACAATCTGCTCAAACGAGCGACGCTCTACGTCGGTCGTGTCGGTCGGTCGGTCGGTCGGTCGGTCGGTCGGTCCGACACTCGCTGCTGCACGATAATGACGGTAGTTGTGAACTGTCTCCGGGCGAGCGCGCGTCAACAAAGCGCCGATTAGTGCGCGTTCACACCGCGTGGCTGCGGTGTGGCGCTGGCGTGGCACAATGGCTCGTTAGCAGGTGGCTGACGCTGCGGTCACGCCGCGTTGACGTCTCGGCGCAATTGTGTGATCAACATTGTTACGTGGAGCTTAAACACATCTGAACCACAAATATAGTGGTATTTGAGGTATAAGGTTACTCCTGTTCTGCCTAATAAGTTATAACCTTTACGATAAAATTAACCATGTTTCTGTTACAATTATTAAAACAAAGGTTGGAATTAAGATTACATCGTAATAGCTGCCGTAAGCGTTCGTAGCCTTTCGTAGCAGTTCGTAGCAGTGCGTAGCACCGCGTAGCTCGCGTGTCTACGGCTCGTAGCACACACGGTCGCCGATAACGTTATCGTACATTGTGGCTGAGTGCTCATGTCGGCACCGCAAGGACACTTCACAGTGAAGTTCACGCATGTTTCTTGTCTGATAGGTATTTTATTTTGTATAGAAACATATCCGAAAAAAGTTCAAAAATAAATTTTAATAGTAGTAAATGATCATAAGCTTAAAGGCAAAGTCAGTGTTGCTTCGTCGTGGTCGGTCAGAATAGTAGTTTATGCAACGACAATATAAAAGGGGTTATTAAAACACGAGTGTGGGTTTATCACACGAGGCGTAGCCGAGTGTAATAATAGCATCACACGAGTGTTTTAATACCTAATTATATGCCGTTGCATACACTATTTTATCTTCACTCATACAGATGAAATAAAATAAGTGGAAAAATAGTTAATTCCAATATGGCGGATATTCTCATTGCGTATTCAAATGACCGCGCATCCATAGACAAAGATAAAAGCTGGCTACATTGACAGAAGTCAATGAGCCCACGCCAATGAATTAAAAAGTAAAAGTGTGCTATAAAAATTAAAAAGTTATTTTATGATGCAGTTGTTTTTTTTTTTTTTTTTTTTATTGGTGATGGGTTTGCTCTTGACTCTAGTCAATGTCAGAGATGACAGAGACAAAGTCTACGATGGAGCGAGCTTACCCAGAAGGAGCCTGTTCACTCTAACTTTGAAGAGATTAGGGCTGTAAGCTTTTGGAAACACAGACGCAGGCAGAGAGTTCCACTCCTTTAATTGTTTAAAAATCGAAGGAAAATGTTGAACTGTAATGGTTTTTTTTTTAAATTTTACCTATTCACGAAAAAAAAGTACTTACGTGTTTATGCGTGCGTAACTCATATTTGGAACATTACGTTGTGAGTGTAGATAAATAGTTTCAAGTTACCATGCAGGTAGTTACGGGATTATGGAAGACATTATTGTCATAAATTGCATGACAACTTGAAACTGCCCTCCACAAGCACTCGTTACGAGCGCAGGCGCAGCGCGGTGCGCGGTGGTGATCACTGAACTTGTACTGCTCGTAGTTAACTAAATCGTCGCGGCGGTGTACTTGCGGTTGTAAGCCGAGTGCGGCCGGCGGCTACAGAGCACGGCTTAGTGTCGCCAGTTGCGCCGCTGTGCAGTATTGTGTCCGCATTGTGTCAACACTGCCGACACTCGGGACATTCAGTACACTAACACTGAGGCAGTTGAGGGACTTCCCAGTGTCCGGCTGTAGCACAGTTCACAAGTTTACGATTATGTAATATCTACACAATTACATATCATGATGACGTATATTTGTACTTGATGGAGGAGTCCTACGGGTACTCGTAAATGTTTACTTCTTGACTTTGTAAGCATAAGTATTGACCATGTAATGACTTTAACATAGTACTCACACGTGGGTAAACCGAGTGCTGAACACAAAGTAATGGAAAGTTTTCGTAAATTTTATTTGAAGGCCAAATTAATAATCTATTGAATGTGAATGTTTTATAAACTTAACAAGATCTTCAATCACATTCATTACACCAACAAGTTCGTCACCAGTCTCTCGCGTACGATTACACGAAACTTCAGAAATATTAACTTAAGTTAATACATAAAATAAAACCTGAATCCCGAGCGCCGCCGCGCCGTTATCGCGGGCACGACGACGTCATAAATTATCAGTTTAAAGCGAAGAAGAAATTCAAGCATTAAAGTGCGAAAATCACTTGTCAAGCCATCAATAAGGCTTTGTGCGACGCCGACTGAGCGCGGCTTAACGGGCGGCGCCGCGGGGCGAGCCTATCTCGCTGTTCGTCACGCACACCGTGACAGGTGACTGTCAAGGTCTCCCCCCCCGTCCCGCCTCGACTGACACCCCCTCCACAGTTTATGAGCTAGGTAATGTTGACGTTGACATTTTACGACGAGGTGACATTTTCACTATGCTATGTTGATTCATTCAGTTCTTAGAAAAAGTTTAACTGTTTATCTTTGAAAAATATATTAGTAGTTATTCCTTACTTAAAAGTACCTACCTTAATTAAATACGTTGTGCAGTTTTTATTTCAATTTCAAAATCTGTAATTATATTAAGACTGAGGGGCCATACACAACACATAAAATAATACAATTTCCAACGGACATTGTTTTAAAAATATTTATGGCTTACAAAAAAACAACACAACTTTTACTGCTAAACCCTTTTGCCTGATGACGTGAAACGGTGTCAACGTCCTCATCTCCTGCGCTGCTCACTACTTTAATTATTCTGAACATCGTCTTGAGTCCCGGAGGTGCTGGTTAAAACGCTCGTTTCAACGATTGGCTCATATTATATGTACATGTGATCACACCCCGCGCCATTGAGCTTCACTTACAGTCTCAGGACATTTAAGCGATACTTTGTGTCAAAGTGTCGCCGATGGACCGCTCAGCCGGGTGCTGCGGCTGGATGCGCCTGCGACACATCAGTGACGTCACACGCCTAGTTAAATGCACATGTTATTGACATACAGTGATTTAAATTGTTTAAATGATGGATAAACCACTTAAGTCACTCCTACTGTGTATTTTATTGCATTGATTTTAATTTCTGTTATTTAATTCAATTGTTTGACCATAATTGTTTTTATTTAATGTATTGTCTTTCTGTAATTTTATTTATTTGATGTTATTTTCATTATTTGTCTGAATTTTATGAAATGGGTGTAATTTACCTGAATAAAATGAATTCATTATTATTATTATAAAGATTTAACATGTAAACATTTAAAAAACAATCAAATCAATCTCTTAAAAGAGCGACACTGGAGTTTAGGAGACCAACTGGGACCGTGCACCAGCTGTGACGATGTATAAGTGCCCATGTTGGCCTGTATGGAATATTATGTTTGTATTTTGAATAAATGAAGTACCTACTTGCGTTGAAGGCTCCATTACGATATTTTTTGTCATCGTAGTACACAAGAACATACGTTGGTATGCTGTAACAGTTTCAGTAGCTCGTTCAGTCGCATCAGAAGGGATGGAGGCTAACAATGGAGCTAAGTATAATGGTGACACAGTTAGCCGCCGCGCCGCCCTGTGGTCACTCCGCACGCGATGTACACATGTATGTAGCGCAACACGGCAGGGACACACTGCACTATGTATCGTACCGTGTACCAAGCTATAGTGATGTGTACTATGTACGATCATTATAATGTGAATCATAAGGACGAGCAACCATCACAAACATAACTATAACTCTACCTATATTGACAAACATGGATTCTGACCCTGAAATCCCAACTAATATTTATGATATAATTAATTAAATCCTAACTGACATATGATATAATAATTGCGATAGTAAGTTTATTTTTTTTATTGCTATGCTTTCACTTGTAATTTGTCACACCGATTTTGATGAATTTTGGTACACTGATAGACGAACCTGACGACGATTAGAGGCGTTTATGCAAAAATCAACGCGAACGTAGCCTCGGGCGAATGTTAGTTACATAAAATAAGTAGGTACGGGTCGCATCAGCGGTATCTATAGATTTGTGAAATGTATTCCGCAACAATCCTCGATGGAACGTCTGCAATACGTATCAGCGGATAGGTACTTGCGCTCTCGGGACGGTCTCCGCTTCCCCCATGTTGAGCGGGTTCAGCCCTGCATGTTACATGCGACACATTTCATAAATGTCGATATCTTCGCCGGACGCGAACTCAATGCATTATTCGTCGGAATGTAGTTATATGTCACGAAAAATTCTGTCTATGTAAGTATTTCTCACACCTGAGACTGTTCAACATTTAACTATGTACATATTATATTCATGTATTTGAATTGAAGTAAACATCTTAAACATAACAGACTGTTAACATAACAGGCTGTTAGTAAACTTTATAAACAGTGACGTAAGAAAGTTGCTCCGACATAGAAGTTATTGTAGGCGAAGTAATATGAGTTATGAGTGACGGCCACACCTAAGTTTATTTAATTGAACAAAGACAGACATCAATTGTAGGTCGGAGTTGTTCGAGTAAACACGCGGTGCGGGGCGATGCGGGAGCGGTGCGGGGCGATGCGGGGCGATGCGGGGGCGGTGCGGGGGCGGCGCGACGCGTCTCCTGAATTAAACAACAACATCGCGTTGTTGAATACGTTATAATGATGAGCATTGTGTAGTCCTGTCAGAATCTTCTAAAGAAAGACAATATTTGTTGACATAAACGAGCCGGAAGTATCGACCCAATTACATTTTTCTTTCCATGACCGTGGCTCGAGGCAATACTTCGCTTTCTAAATCATAACAGCCTTTATATGAAATGGGTAACGCAGATTACCAAATGATTTAGTATCAAATTGGACAGCGTGTGATAGTAGCAGTGTTAACAGGTTTTCGTCGCTGACTGTACCACTCTAGAGCAGCGCAACATATTTCACGACAATTCTTACACTAGGTTCCGTCCATTGTGGACACATTATGTATCCATGCCCTCGAGGTGAGACGCACAGTGTTGACACTAGACAGAGTCACTCAAGTCACTCCGTCAGCAACAACATTGACTCTCATCACGTACAATCACATCGTGCTGGACCGGCTCTGTGTCGTGATACTATGTAAACGGCTGTGTGTACACTTGTGACCTCTGACGTCCATTACGATGTTGTTTTAGTGTTCCATGAGACAATATAAGGCATGCGGTAACCCACTCCAAAATGGCCAGATAGCTTAAGGCATCCTTGAGTGTCTAAAAAACCGGTCAAGTGCGTGTGGGGCCACGCACAGTGAAGGGTTCCGTAGTAACCCGTCCCGTAAACCATGACAAAAAATGAGTAGCAAATTTTACTACTCATAACATTAAAAAGTAAAAAATGAAATGTGGTGAAACCATAACAGTTTCTACGGAACCCTAGAAACTGTGAAAGATGTAACGAGGCAAATTATGTTTTCGTGACCAGCCGTGGGGGACCGCTCAGTCATGCTTTTTTGAACACCCAATAAGAATAAACAGGAACACTGAACACTACACATACCTAACTGATAATAGTCCCGCTGACTCCCCCACGGCCCTATACATCGCGTTAGTGTCACAGGTACACATTACAGTGGCCGCGGTAGTGCAGTTGCGCGGTGGCTCAGTGCCGCGGTGTGCGGCAGTGTTTTTAGTTAATAGACGTCACGTGACACTCGCCCTCATTAGGTGATCGTCCGCAATTTGTTGTTATGTGCGGCCGCGGCCCGTGGGGCTAGGAAACGAGCTGGACTTACCATACAGCGAGGAGCTACACGACCAACAAACTCACAATGCACAAACTGTTACATCTTACTCATTATATTATACATGGGTTAACCCGCGACTTCGTACGCGCATATCCCGTTTTTTCCGTAGTAGCCTATAGCCTTCCTCGTGAATAGAGCAGATATCATATACAAAAATAATTTTCCAAATCCACCTGTTAGTTCCAGAGATTATCGCGTGCAAACAAACGAATAAACAAACTCTACAACTTTATTTATTTATACTTTATGCACACAGATGTACAGAGGCGGACTTAATGCCATAGCCATTTTCTACCAGTCAACCTTTGGGTGATGCAGAGAATAATATTATAATTATTAATATAATTTTATTTTTATTTTGAACAATCTCGGGACCATGGGGTCCCCGGTCCTTTGGTAGGCGTACGAGGGGCCGAAGCCAACTCGCAGAGGCCCCGTTAGACATTTTTAATGGAATGACACCAACCGACGAATATCGCTGTATGCACTATAAATATTATATGTTATGTTGGCGCTGGACTATTGCAGAATATGGAAACAAAAAATAAAAGGCTATGGGTTTGGGTGGTTTAGTGGACTGATTACCGTATACTATGGGAAAACTATTAACCCTTGCCTGACCACTAACAATGTACACGGCTTTAAAATGGCAGGGGGTGACTTGCACACTCAATAAATGGGCTTCCGAAAACGGTCGCTAGCACAAAGTGACGTAGCGTCAAGGGGGCAACATATCCTGAGGTGCTAGAGGAGTGGAGAGGTATACCGCGGCTATCAGGATAATCCCGGAAGTACGGTCTAGATCCCTACTACCATCTTACTGGATTATACCTAAATCCTTCTCCCAAGCACGTTAGCTCTAGCGAATCTCCACTCAGACCGGCCAATTAAGGCAAGAAAGAGGTAGGAGCTCTATTCCTCGTCAGTGTTCACTCCGGCCAAATATGTTCAATCCGGGGATGAGGAACAAGACTTCTCCCGGGAGATCAGGTTCGCCACAAAACTGCTCTGCGGATTGTATCTCTTTTTGTCTGGCCCCTCACCCTAGGTATGATCTAAGGTACATTGGTGCGCGCAAGCCCCACCACGACGTCAACGTAGAGATACGGCGGCTAATGATTATTAGTATATTACCATTATAAATACGACATTTGGCACAGAGGTACATTATAGGCTACCTTTTATCCCGACAGTATTTTCCCTTGAAATAATATTGTGATTTATAAAATCTATATAACGCTTAATAACGTCAAGTACTTCTTCAGTCACAAATATACATATTTTATTACTTACAACACACTTCACTAACTCAATGATTTGATTGAGTTCAGAGCTACTGCACGCACTAGCCCGCTCGTTGTGACTAGCCGCACCACTCGCGCGAGTCGCTAGCCCGTTAGTACACGCTTATTATTTAAATGTTCCCTTATGTAGCGCACTGTGCACCGCATAGTTGGCGCGGCTACTAATCGGTCTGATTAGCTGCGGTGTACCATCGCACGCACGGCGCGCTGTTGTTGATCTAAACACTGATGGTTTTCAATATTTATCGGCGAATTAGTTATGTGGCTGCATGTTTATAGTGTCGATCGTGAGGTTTACGTAAACGCGCGTGTGTTAGGAATGATCTCATTGCGTCATCTCTGGCTGCAGTTACGTGAAGTGGATGAACCTAGGGTTCATCAACTTCTTCCCTTTTAAACATCAAATTAATGAAAAAGTAGGTACTCGTACTACTACACCACAGACCATAATACGGATAATCTACGAACCTAACAATATCGTTCTGCTTAATAATTTCTTCCATAACTTTAGTTTTAGCAAAACAAAGCAAGTGCATTTGTATTAAAACAAGAGTTACTCTGAACCATGTGTCCCGGACGAGCGTTTAATCCGCTTTCATGTCAAGTCAACAGATAGCCCAGAGCCGGGGGGGGGGGACGTCAGGAGTCAGACCGAGTGGTGACATACATCTCTCTTTGTTGTGCAATCACGACTAGCGGAGCTGTGATAAGGATTCGATGTTACATCCTATTTGAGTAAAATATAAGTGTAGAACTGCGAATAAAGTGGAGTGAAGTGGTTCAGTTTGTTTAGTTTAGGGAGCCGCATCGCATCAGGACGAGTGTCCTGCTCGGGTGGCTTGTTGTCAACAAAGTGTCGCGTGTCACACGGAACATTCATGTTGCCCAACGTATGTTTATCGTGTTCCCGAAGTGGATATCGTTTCAAGTATAGGTAAATACCTAATGTTTGTGATGGGGTTTTATGGAGTAACCTGAATTATGTACATATTATATGTAGTGGAGTTCGAAACATGCTTGTTTTCGAGTGAAGTTAATGTCGTTCCAAGTTCCAACCGATACGTACCTAGATAATATTAATTGCAATGGGCATTATTGTGCAGCGCTTTGGTTCATAAGTAGTTTAGTATATTAACTAAATAATTCATTTCTAACGAACGAAATTCGCAAAGCTACAGCAACAATGTATACCTTCTACGCATCTATTGTAAACATTACACGTGGGGCCTGTCTCACCACATGATTCAATTCCCGTAAACTTACTTGGCAGAAATAAACCGACTTAAAAAAGGAGATTCTCAATTCGTCAGTTTTGATTTTCATACATAATCTGTTCTTTAATTAATTCAGTAAGTAGAGGCTATTCGAACATCGTTAAACAGGCCTTTTTAATTCTACGCCATCTCGTGTGTCCCGATAAAAAGACATAATTTATCTAGTTAATATCACATTTTCATGAACTATAAGTTAAAAGTATCGGCCTTGTTCAGAACAATCATTGTTAAACATGGAAGAAAGCACTCTTCAATAGCGTGTAGTTAGAGCAGGCGGTATACTCGTAACGTTAGTGGCGTCGTGATGCCACTTGACGGCTATGGCAGTGTTATGAGCCGCGTGAGCACCGCGCGGGATGGTGTCGCCGCTGCTTACGATTATGTTATGTCTGCTTACTGCTGTAGCTCTGAGAATATTGCCATCAGTGCGTTACAATAAACTCATTGAATGTACCAATACTGTATAAAGTAGGTAGTGATTTTCCTGGAAATACACGCTTAAAAGCGTTTATTTCTCACAGAAGTTCACACAAACTCAAAAGTTACTCTTTGAACTTTTTAGACCTTGTTCTTCACTTTTTCTCCTCCTTGATCTTGCGTATGCGTATAAAAAAATTGAAATCAGTTAATTCATATCCAAAAATAAAGTACCTATAGTGAGTTTGCATGAAATACTGTGAGAAGTAAATATTCTTAAAACGTCTTCTTTAGCAAAGCTGTACCTAAGGCTAGATTAATACTGAGTACTGTACGAATGTTCCATGGAGTGCGTTCGCCTAAATGTCCTTATGATCCACCGCTCAGACTCTCTCTGCTCTGAGCAGCGCAAGCTTTGGAGAAACGATTGTTTGGACAAGTTAACAAGAAAACTAGTTTGTTGCCTGTGTACTCAATGTACTTGCTGTACGTACGTACTTATTTTTATGAAACATTGCCCCCCACACTAGGAATTAATCCTATATTGTGGCTGCGTTTACAAACATATAAACTCACATACACAAACAGCCACACCCGGAACAACTATCTGTAGGCCATACAAATATTTGTCGAGCGGGAATCGTACCCGCGATAGCAGTCAATCGCTCAACCACTGCGCCAACCGTGCCGTCGAACATAACGTGTGGTAGAGCGAGTGTGTTCATTCCCCGCGCCATGTTATTACAGATGAGATAACAGTGAACCTCTTTTAATAGCGGCGGTGTGACCACTCGCGACTGATATTACAAGCACAAGGCGAGGTTGCTACGTCTTGCTTGTTAGTGCATATTGTATTATCCGGTACTTTCCGGTCGCGGTCCGGTGCCCAAACACTGAACAAGGTCGCCACACGCCGACTTGTGATGATAACCGCCGGACACCGACGTCTTGTACCGATGTACCACAGTTACGTATTATTCACAGGGGTGAAGGTTTTAGAAATAAAACGTGGCACTTCTGAGAACCTTTTATCCAAACGAAAGTTTTCTAGGAATTGCCCAGAAAGGCTTTTGGCACGAGGAAAGGGTGAAGTAGTAGTGGTCGCCCTACAACACCGGCTGAGCCGACACAACAAGCCACTTACCTGCCGCTGCCAAGTGCTCCTGAAATGGTTGGAAAATATCTTGTGTCAAGAACATCTATTCCAGCCCAAATAGGTAATACGGAGAGCTGCAACCCATCCCTACTTATATTAATAGGTAATACGGAGAGCTGCAACCCATCCCTACTTATATTAATAGGTAATACGGAGAGCTGCAGACCATCCCTACTACTATAAAAGTTCTCTGTGCTTGACATTAACGTATGTGTTTTTAAAAATATCGACAAGTTCACTGAATTAGAAGAGATACGCACAACGTCAACACTCGTGATAAAAAAAACTTTTTCACAAATAAAAGAAACCGACTTCTAAAAAACACTACTACAAACAAATTCAAAATAACTTTAATTTCGGAAGTCGGTGTTTCTGGTTGCTTCTTCGTTATTTGACACCGACTTCCGAAATTAAATTAGAGTTTTTTTTTCACTTTTTAGTGGTACCCCACACCTAACAACACCACTGGAAAGTCACAGGAAAGCAAAAATACGCAATTTCGTATACATGGATGATTTTTCCACATATTTTTTCCAGCTATTTGGATTTAAAAACCAAACTCCTGAACCGATTTTGATAAAATTTCAATGGGACTATTTGGGACGTATACCCTTTCCAACAATTTTTTAAATCGGTTGGCAAGCGACGGAGTTATGACCGAACAAACATAAAACTGAGTGACTGAATTGAGAACCTCCTCCTTTTTTTGAAGTCGATTATAAAAATACAAACATCCGAATTGAGAACCTCCTCCTTTTTTAGAAGTCGGTTAAAAGAGGTTGTGCGCTCCGTCCTGAAGCATTAAAATGTTAAGTGATAGCCATGTTACTCGTACATGGCAAGATAATATATACCTAATAAGTTACCCAATATGTTTAAAACTGAAAAATCAGTAACAATATTCCAAAAAAGGCTAAAACTATGCCTAATCCAAAAATGTTTCTACTCAATAAAGAATATTTAGTGTCTAGCCTAAACTAACGATGTTCTCTCATGTACTAGTGTTGATCTGTCCTATACAAACGATGAGATTTAGTCTGTCCCATTTAACTTTATATAAAATTAAAATTATAATTTGTACTACCTGAAAAGGATCACATTAATATTGCTGAATAATTGTATTAAATTCATTATGATATTTCATTTTGACATCTATTTATTCTCAATTTAGTTGTAGTAATATAAAAGAAAATAATTAAGAATAATAACGTTGAATGCTTGCTCATTCAGGATGACACGGGCAGGCGAATGATAATTGCAATGCTTGTAACAAGCTGCTAAGTCATACTACTAACATAACATAACACCAACATTGTACACTTAGTTCGCAATTAACGTTTTCTCTCTATAATCACTCACTATTAGACCGTCTACTGAAACAACCCCCCCCCCCCCCTCCTCGAAACTCATTAACGTTATCATTTGGAAGTTGTTGAGGAGAACCTACAATAAATGTACCTCATCACATCACAAATACAGTTTTGAGCATTTTTCTGTCGGTTTCTGTCGATGTGTGTCCTTCGGTTGTGTAATACTTAAACATTAAACGATCAGAAACTCAATAGCCTTTGCGCGCGGTTTTGCTCGCATTAATATAGACTTTCACAAAAAAGTTGTAGTCTATAATCGGCTTCAGGATTCCATCCTTGTCTGTAAGAAGATTCATCAATATCGTTGGAGCGCTTTAGGCGTGAACACGACACAAAGGCACATACGAGTACATACTCACTGCATGCATTTAAAGTAATACTAGGAGAGGAGAGGAGAGGAGACGTACTGCCTGCTGCGCTATGTACCACCCTCATTACATTTATTTTGAACCGGAACCGCAATAACATACGGCAGGTGACAGTGCAAGTAAAACAAAGATAAACAGACGCAGTAGCACGCCAGGAAGCAAGCTGAGACATTTGCGTACCGGACGCGGCGTGACACGCGTGCCGGGCGTGCGGGGCGTGGGCGTGGGGAGCGTGCGCGCCGGGGAAACCTGCACTAAATACAGTCATTATGTTGGGAAGCACGTACGCTTTGTGTGCGTTTTTAAAGCAACTCGTATAGACTTCTGCGAATGCTGCCGTTGCAAACTGGAAGCAAATTAATTACAGCTGTAAGTGACTAGTACTCGACGGGACATGGATGAGGAGAATTATAAAACTGCGAGTTTAATGCCCGGACATGACTGATGACTGACGACGTCATCACAGGTCATCGATGACGCCAGTCATCGATGACCTTTATCATCTATTCTTTGGCGCATAACGCAGGATTAATAGTGTAAGGTACCTATTTTGTATGTTTGTATTTTTATGCAGTATTATTTCAAAGTTAGTGTAAGTTCTGCCCCTGTGAGCAGCGCGGCGTGTATCTCCTTGCCGGAGGGGGGCGGGGGGCGCGGGCCGCGGCGGCGCAACAAATCTTTTGGCGGAAGCGACGCGGGCGCCACCTCGCGGCGCCGCGGCGGAAGCGCGCGTATTACCGGCCGGAAGTGGCGCGACGCTTCAATATCCGGCGCACTCTTAATTCCACGCCGCTCGCGATTCCACTCGAACACATTTTTATTTGATGTAATTTGTATGAAGTGGAGCTGACGGACGAGGGCGACGGTCGCGGCCGGGTGGAGGCGGCCGGGCGGTGGCGGCCGGGCGGAGGCGGCCGCTCGCAAATGACGAAGTATTAAGGAAAGATAAAGACGAACGAGATGAAAGACCTGCAGCTGATGAGAAGTTCTTTCCTTTAGCACTGAGAAAATTACACAGATTACCATTGTTTTTGTTGTCTGACATTTAAAAAAAATGTCTTTCAATGTTTTTTTTAGTCGACCTTAAGCAATTAAGTACATGCTTTAAAATTATGGGTAAAACTTTGAATTATCCATCATTAGAGCCAGGATTTCCGTGGAAGTAACGAGCTATCACCTGCTTTGGGCTTTGGGTTTCATTAAGTCAATGGTACCAAAACCTAACCAGTATAAGCGGGTATCTTCATCTATTGAAACCTCGCACTAGGCTAGCCCTGGATACACAAGTAGCGTATGGGGTGCGTGCCGCGCGCCCGTTAGCGCGCAATCATCACGCGACCACCCGCGACAGTCGTCCCCGACCGAATGAACCTAATCGCTAACAGCCAGTTACAGAAATGACAGACTACCTTCAATTACGTCGCTTATTTGTTTTGTTCACGGCGACTTAAGGCCAATTCACACACATCAGTGGAGTCACAGTTCCGGCGCAGTACCGGCACCGTGATAATTATATTTCATACAATCTCTATGAGCGCGTCCACACCTGTCAGTATCAGTGACGATACGATGCTCTCACTGACAGGTGTGGACGCGTTCATAGAGCACACTGATGTGTGTGAATCGGCCTTAAATTGGGCGTGACAAGGTGACTGACTGAACTGAGGAAGTTAGTGACATTTTAATAGTTCCATTCACGGTTTGTACTTAACTCTGTTAAAAACTAGTAACGATCAATAAAACTGCCTCAAAAGTAAGCAGTAAGTAAGGTTACCAGAAAGAGCCTGGAGTTTTTCTTTTACTATTGATAGGCACGCGTTTGACCAATAAATCACCTGATGGTAAGCGATGATGTGGTAGAAGATGGAGCACGCTTGCCTAGAAGTAACCTATTCATTCTGGTGATTGTAGCTATCAGGAAACGCAGACTCTGGCAGGGAGTACCACTCCTTATCTGTGCGCACAATTAATGCGTTCAATGAAAGTGAAGCCCTTAAATCTACACAGTGACGTCACGCGGCTTGTTTGTGCGGCAGATTAGCGGCGCACGCAATGGACTGCAGCAGTGCAGCAGTGGGAGTGCAGTGTGTCGCGTGGTGCGCGAAGCGTAATTCGTGAGGAATCACCGCGCATCGATTATTCAAGACTAGCAGTTTTTTAAGCATTTCTGCTTAAGTAAGCTAAAGCTTTAAAATCAACGGCTCGTACGGGAATGCTTAATTTATATTTCAATTGTGAAAAGGACGGAGAGGGTTATTTTTTACTAAAAGCTACGGATTAGTTAGATACGGCTTAATGTAAATATATGAAGCGCGTGTCGAGCTCTCCCGCCGCTCGGGAGAGGTATGTGCAGAAGTACCGCGAGAACAACACAACCATCACGATAATGACGTATTACCTGCGACTGCAAGCTGCGACATTGTTCTGTGTTGCCACAACTTTCATTTCTTTCATCAACCTGTCAACTGAAGAACATGAACATGAACACTGATCGTGAAGAATTTGTCAAAAAGGCCAATTATTCTCACACTTTAAAAGCGTTGAAGTGAACCAGAATATTGATTGTAGCTGAGATGATATTGCGACTTGAAAGTCGCAATATTATCTCAGCTACAATTAATGTCAAAAACTTGTCAATATGTAGGAAATATATTACTTCAGAGCGCGAATTCTACTCATTTCGACGCAACGTTCACATTCGCATCGCAGTCGCAAGCTGTCAAAAATGAATGAAAATTTGCGAATGACATACGAAAGCGAATGTTTTTTAAAAATTTGTACAATTGGCCCTCAGGTGTTCTGACAGTGTGCTACTGCCATGCGAATGCTCCTAAAATTAAGAGAACTACGTTTCTTTAGGTTACTATAAAATGTAGCGAATTCAGTTTATTTCGATTATTTTTTAAACTGGTTTCTCTGTCAATTTCCCTGTCTTGGTTTGAAATGATAACACCTGAGCGGAGCGAGGATTAATCTAGCGGAGTCCGCTGGCGCCAGCCCTACACACCCACTTACTGCGGGGTGTGGTACACACGTACACACCATACACACTTCATGCACATTTCATACACACTTCATGCACATTTCATACACACTTCATGCACGCGCGATACACGCTGACAGGCGAGGCAGGTGCACTCCCGTCATCACTTCGACATTTACGAGCGACATTAAATACGGGTAATAAAGTATTACACTCCTTTTATAATCCAAAAACATATGTAAGTGTTCTGTGCCATTCCGAGTTCCAAGTAAATATTAATGTAGTGTGTAATTACACACAAATAACTGGGACGTTTCCATTGCTGAGCAATTGGACGCAACAGCAATAGCGGCAATGGCAGCAATAGCTCGTACATCGCACGCGACGCCACGACGCTTGGTGTTACTGCTGCATGTAATCATATACGTCCACACGACGTACTCGGCTATACTGAGTACACTTGACGCAGCAATATGAACTGGTCCGCTACTGGGAGCAGACCGCTGCAAGTGACAGCCAATCATAACAGAAGCATGCGCAGACGAGTGACTGCTTTATCTTGCCTAAATAAATATCAGCCATCGTCTGAAATTGCTATATATATGTGTATATTATAACAACAGTGGAACGGTTCCTTAACTAAGTTCTTGATAGGTATTAGTTTGTGGTACATGTTCAACGTAGCGTGCATACATTAGTAGGTACATGCTACAGTACTCGCGGTAAGGCGAGTGTCGGCTAATGCAGCGTATCGGCGATCAGCTAAAAGCAGCGGAAATGTTCCGCGCGCACGTTACAGCCCGAGTGCGCTACATTCACTATTACAACACTAGAGCGCAATCAGCTACTTACCTCGACACATTATATAATACGAGTCCTGCAATGGCGTAAGTGAATAAAAATGCAAGTTAAAGTGACACGGCGACATGATTTGTAACAGCGCCGTAGATTGCGAGTAAGCTTAGCCTCGCTCGCATGCAACTGTTACCGACTTATTATTGTTTGCTGAAGTTTTTAATTAAACTTGTGACTCGCGCACTGTTCCCTACTTGTGTTTGAGTGCATGTTTCAACTGCACACCCGCACTGTAGCCCGGACCCATAGATACATTACATCATCATCATCTGCCTAGCCTTTCCCAAATTATATTGGGTGGGCTTCCAGTCAAACTAGATACACTGTTCACGTGACCAGAGGGCTGGGCTTTTCTTTGGCCAAAGAATCAGCATTGCCATTCAAAGTGGCAATGCTGCCAGTGTTCTGGGCACTTTTGTCTTTGACAGCGATGTGGATGAGTTTTTTGATGCCCAATGGTTTATTTTGTTTTTTATACATTTGTATATAATTTTGCAATTTAAGTCTAGTTTGTATATAGTTAGGTTTAGTAGATACAGTTAGTAGTTAAGTTAGTTTTGTACATTTATTGGTTACCTAAAATAAAGACATTTATATTAAACAAAAAAATCTAGATACATATGCATTACATGACACCTATATATACACGTATATTTCTAGAAGTGTTAGGCAGAGGTACCACCCGATTAAATGTGTAATATTAAACTTGATTTTTTTTTACTATGCATTTTTTGTTTGACCCCTATCTCCCCTGATGGTAAGCTATGATGTGGTCGAAGATGGAGCACGCTTGCCTAGAAGTAAACTATTCACTCTTGACTTAAAGACTCCCAGGTTGTAGCTATCAGGAAACACGGACTAATAATAATCTTGCTTCTGCATTTATTGCAGTTTTTATTTCTGAAAGCGCATACATTCTAGATTAAAGTTTCTGTGAAATATGACGCTTGGAATTAATTCCTGATTGAAATCAACAAAAACATTCAGCACGAATATCTCCTATGAAGCTCTTTCATCTCGTGAATGCCAACGAATAAAATATATCCACATGCAACTTTGTAGAAGAAGAGCATTCCTTGTAATGGGTGCTATGATGCTAATTTTCAAAAATTTTGTCTTAACTTGGGACCTAAATTGGATTGTTTTCGATTTACCAAACTTTTTAAGAATTTACAAAATTTTAACTCATATCTGAGAATTGTGAGAAATCTACTCCACTCTGGATAGTAAACCGATACAGTACTTCTGATAAACGTGAACGAATAAATCCTTCGAATCACAATTTATCAAAATCCAATAACTCGTAAGCAACCTAATTCGAACCCCGACTTATCCGGGTCAACATCGTTGCAAATTAGCTCCAGTAATACCATTTTTATGAATGCACGCAGTCACCAGGCGCTCTATATACAATCAAGGATGGCAGTATTTCATCTAGCTCAATTTCCTAATTGCTAAACCAGATAGTACCTACTTCCACTCTGTTATCTTAAGATCTGCTCGACTGCAACTGGTTCAATTCACACACATCTGTATGAGGTCGTGTGTAGTTGGGTATCGGTGACTTACTCGTATCTCAAAGCTTTATGTGTCCAGCACATCGACGGCATGCTCTCTCGTCTTGGGGCTAGTTGCAGCCCGGGGCCGCGTCCAGCACGAGCTGTGACCGCATAGCTCGTCGCTATTGCCCCAATTGCGTGAATTCCGTTGCTTCGATTCTGCTGCCTCTTTGCGTGACTTACTAACTTTTTCGTCAACTGAAACTATCTAAATTGCAATTCAGGTGAGGTTATGTTATAGCCCAAAAGAGTTGCACATTTAGACTACCAGGGTGTTAGATAGTGAGGTTGTGCATATCACTCACACCCAACATGCTGTCATATGCAAAACGGAAGAATGAAGCACGTTCAAGTTTTAATCAAGTGCCTCTCGAATTCGCTGAGCGTTTGGTCGAGTGGCGCGCGTCGGTATTTTAAAATTGCCTCGTCGTGGCACAATGGACGCGCGCTCACTGGATAGTGCACGCCACGCAGACCATTCGTCAAGCTGCAGCTGAGGGGGGCGAGGGGGGCGGTGGGAGAGGAGGGGAGTAGAGTACCGCTGCGATACTAAATGCAGTTTTTGCGGCGCTGCGATTGATTCACACACGTCGTTCCCGCCGGTTAGCTGCCGGACGCTGGCCCCGCACCGCACCCGGCGCTCACTCACAAAGTCCTCCCCGTTCCGTGTCCGCCGTGCGTCTATTTCCTCTCCAATAAACATTCTGCATCGCTGCGCCACAATCGACGCCCGCTATAGATTACAGGCTCGTGCGCCGCACACCAACCTACAATTTTTCACAAATAAAATGAAACACAAACAGTGCCATCGTCACTTCGCACGACCTACATTATGTAGGTGTTTGAAAATGAAATGTATCTACGCGATACCTTTTAACATGTTTCAAATTAGCAGGCAAATAACTTACAAATAGTTAAAAATAACATTAAGTGAAATTTTTCCTGCAGGACATCAAAGTTGTTTTTGTATGCTACGGAAAATTTGAGAACACATTGAGTGCAACGTCTTCGCACTTACGTCGCTCCGACGCCGACGTAGCGAGAGGCGCCGGCTCTGGCTCTGGCTCTGGCTCTGACTCTGGCTCTGGCTCTGGCTCTGGCTCTGGCTCTGGCTATCGGGTGCTCGGCGCATTCGTTTGTGCTTCTGTAAGGAAAGCGTCGCTTATTGTTCACTTATTTTAACATCTAACACCCCTGAAATGCATTTCGACATGAGCAGCATCTGATTACCGGACGCTGGAATTCTCAACACTTCACCTCTGTGAAATTGAGATAAATTGTATGTATTGAGATATGTATGTACCCTACATACTACTCTTAGTATGGAGCAATACATACATATCTCAATCATGGTACATAAACTACGTAGGTACATAAATAATGAATTTCTACTCATAAAAGACTAACAAATTATTTCATCAAAAATGACGAGTTCTTGATTTGTTCTTAAAACGTTAAGTTGAATGCGTACAATAACTTAAAGCAGAGCTAGGTACTGGTGCACGTCGCACAGACTCCCCGACACGAGCGCGTCTGCTCTCCACAGAATACAGATACGAACCTCGGCGTCACAGACTTATTCCAGATTTGTGTCTAGATTACAAATAAGGATTTTAAATAGCTTCGGGGTGTTGGAGGCGGTCGCATGGCGGCGCAGTCGCTCGGGAACACATTTCAATAAAGTTTTTCAACAACCACTGTTCGGGATACACCAAGAGAAGGCATTTTTAAACGTTTTATAACATTAAAATACGATGGAAATTATTCTCAAATAAACAAGTTGGTAATACATCAAGTGTATGATTGCTTGCATTTAAGTAGGTACTTACATCGTACAAATAAAAGCCAAATGCATTTCATAGATTTCCTTGTTTCCAACTTTCCATGCTTGGAATTCCAAGATAGTATCACCGCTGCAGAACTAACAAGTACAAGAAACTTTAAAGAAATCCCAAAGTTGGGCACGGATTGCAATCGCAGCGGGCTGTCGGCAAACATCGGGTAACATCGGTAAACATGGCGGCATGAGTTACACGCGGCCGCCGTCACACCGTCGCCGCACTTTACCGCCGGATTACTTTACTGGTTACTTTACTTCAGTGCGACCGCCCACAAATTGAAACAGTGCCAATGTATTGTGACCGTCGTAAGGAACCTCTCTCCCGGCTGTCACTACTGTAGGTGTGGGACGCTCCGGAACCCTTGTTACAGAAAACTGTCCGCGAAAAAGTTCTGTCCTACATCGTACTATCGTAAAGCTGCTCTTTTAATTCGCGTCGTTTGTATTTCAGTGTATGAATACATAATCCTCCCCGTCGACGTCGTGGTGCTATCTGCCGTCGTTAGTATTCAGTGCCGCACAAACTAATTAAGTAGTTCTTTGTAATAAGTATAAAACTCGCCTCGTCTCTAAAACATTCCAATTGGTTCCCCCCTCTCACCTCCCCCCTATCAGCCCATCGTTCGTTTTTACTCGTATTTTTAGAACTGCAAAGTAAATTCGTTTCATTTACGCCTCTCAAATATTAATGTCATATTTTCAATGTTAGCGTCGCCGTCGCCTGTCCACTCTACTGTGCGCACAGTGTGCTCTCTCTTTAACGACTTTATGGACTTGAATTATTTATGTCACATTTATTTTAGTTCCGAATATGATTTATGCACTGGACTGTACGGGTAAATCTGTCTGCCTATGGGGCCTTAGTATTCGTATTTATTCCACGACATGTTTGTATAAGTACACGTGTACTCCCGCGGGTTACACTGCTCTTGCATCTTCATGTCCGCTAAAATCAGCGTAGTGAGGCTCAGTCATTACTAGTAGTGTAATAGAGGTGCCTCTGTCGCAACTTATATTTGGATCTCCATCCCTGCCTTCTACTAGTACTGTGAACAGCGTCATTAGCATTTTGCTATCGACTTTTTTCATCCATCGCCATCCATAATTCATATTTTATTCAATTAATTCCAAGTCAATTTACGTCCGGTAACCGTCAGAACTGAGCTACTTTAAGGTATAAAACCAATAATTTCTTAGAATTAGCAGATAGGAGATAGGACTCGTCTCTGCTATACTGGTAATTGTCGCAGCTCGCAGCTAAAGCTCCGTAAGAAGTTTGCGAAGAGTCGTCTAACTGTAACTCAATTAGCGCTAAGAATCGTGTTTCAAAGCTTGAGCTGCCGGCCGCCGGGCGCGTGGTGCGGTGCGGGGCAGGGGGGGAGGGGGGACGGCGTCCGGCGGTGATTATTGCCTGTCACTAATTACAGCCGGCTCCGGCGCGGCGTGGTCCGGCAGGAGGCCGCTCCCGTACATAATGCCCTCAAGTGAGACGGGAGTCTTGTGTCGCGTCACATGACCTCATAATGTCAGTAATCCTGGGGACAGCGACGAGCTCGTAGCTGGACGTCAGTGATCGTCTCGCTTTGACAATGAGCATATCATTTATTTATTTTATTATGCTCTTTAAATATTACGCTCTTTGAGCCGCTGAGACAACTATCGCACGAAGAAAATGAAATGTTTATTTGCTCAAAAATCACCACATAAAGTGATAAATCTCTGCAAGCAGCACTTGTAGTGGTCCCGTACGTGTGTTAGACGATAATCCGCTGTCAAGTGTGAGCGACATGTCACACATGTCGACAGGCAAAGTGATGCTGATCCGCTGCTGTATTGATAAGTGGGCTGATCTCGGGCTCTACACAATGCTACCTTCTGTCAGCGAGAACTATAAACAAAAGTCCAAAATGTTTAGTCTTGACCACATGACATGTCGATAGCGCAAGTCGATCCCATACAGTTCGTGCGGACAATCGTTGTCGCTATACATCGTCCAATAAAAGAAACTGGAATTACGGCAAAGGAAGTGTACCCGTTACCTGGGTGGTGGGGGTCAGATGGGCAGTCATCACCTGCCTCGCCCGTGCCCCACCATCGGCCTCCAGTCAAATCGTCGTCGTCAATCGTCGGCCGGATTCAGCTGCATATCAGCTTTTTTTTCTCCTACTCCTCCGCTGTTATTTTCTGATTAGTTTCGTTGCGGGATCCAAGACAGTTGAATCATTTCTCTGGGACTCGTCGAGCTTCATTGACTCGGCGTTTTTTTCTGGTGTTTGCCAATGTTGATTCTGGCTTTCAGAAGTTGCAGTGGCTTAGGAATGTGGTGTGGCGGGCTTGCATATCAGCTGATTTCGGTTTGACTACAATTCAATCCCAAAACCACACAAACATTTTAAAATAATTATTTTTAGTAGTCCTAAAGTTAAACAATGTGGGTTACTTAAGATTAGTAATAAGCATGGAATTAAGAAACATATTGGCATTTAACGTTCAGTCGCAAGTGTGTCGACACCGGTTCCGACAGCACATGATCGGTACCACAACGTCGCTGCTATGCAGTCGGCCGGCGCCCCTCAGTACGTACATCGCATGAGACCGGGCACTGGAGAACAGACAATATTATATTACAGACGCGCGGCGGCGGCGGCGGCTGCACTCTGACCAAGAAACATGACCTCGAGATAACGAATGCTCAGTCCATTATATATGATGCACGAAGTATTTTAAGTCAAGTAAACAGTGACTTGAACTACAGAAGACGGTTTAAAGAACATACTTGTTTCGTGTGTTGTGTGATTGTTCTGACAGAATATTACATTACATGCGCCGAGCAGTTCGTTCTTATAATACGATACGATATATTCAGAGGCCACAATCGTCATCATTCATCAGCCATATTTTATGTTTATTATATGCAATTTTACTGGTACTCAAACAGTACCCTTAACATAACTATCTATACACACTATATACACTTGTTTAACAAATAATCGATGAGATCTGACATCTGACACAGACATTACCGACATAATATTAAGTTGAGGAAACTTTCACCGATACGAGTATCTATTTAACATTTAATAACTCGAATTTTCATGGAAAAATTAATCCCTCCGTAGTACATTCATCAGTAAAATCAGTCGACAAGTCATCTCTGCATTGTGTGTTTTAAAAAAATCTTATAGTTAGTATTATAAAGAGTTTTGTTTGTTTAAACGACAACCTCTGGCATTACTGAACCAATTTCATTAAAGCGTTTACTGATACAAATATGTGTTGCATGGTACTCATACTTATAGTTTTAGTAAAACCCAGCACTGCACAATGAGTGCACAATACATAGTTATCTAATAAACATCGCCTAAGAACGCATGGCTACGAGTGCGGAGACGATGGCTACGCCGTAGCAGCTACAAGCGCGTAGATTATGGCTACGCCGTAGCAGCTACAAGCGCGTACATTATGGCTACGCCGTAGCAGCTACAAGCGCGTAGATTATGGCTACGCCGTAGCAGCTACAAGAGCGTAGATTATGGCTACGCCGTAGCAGCTACAAGCGCGTAGATTATGGCTACGCCGTAGCAGCTACTAGCGCGTAGATTATGGCTAAGCCGCAGCAGCTACGCAGCGTAGCGCCACTCAATTATAATGACTATTGTTTGACCATTTATTTCATAAAGTTCTGAGCCTTTAAACCTTTGCATGGAGGTATCGTGCTCAGGATATTAGTATGTTATTACATAATAACAGTGTAAGTTAACATTTTAAATTTTTCATGTAGTTAAATTACAATATTTGTCATAATGTAAATAGAAGTTACAAAATAACACAGTGATCTACATACATACTGGTATCAATATACTAATAACAGCCAATACATATCTGTTTGTACGTTAGCTATACGCACCGCAGGCCCGCGGGCGAGCGTCACATCCACTAAGTTTGTGTCAAACGCCGCCTTCCTGCCTGATCCCTTTCATTATGATTAGTTGACAGCTGAGCGCGCAGCCGCTTCAGCGCTGCACAGCTGTGCCGCGTCTAGTCACCGTGCGCGGTGTGCAGCGCGTCACGCTGGAGCGGTGCTCCCTGCGGGCTGTTACTGCTCGTATTGGCTGTGGTTATTAACTCAGCCTTACAATAAATACTTGAGCAGAAGATTCACTCTACACAAAGACCATAATATCGAGAGACGCCAAACAAAATAACACGGTATTGAAGTTCGAGGCCACATTGTGATTGTAGTTGAAATTATTTTAATTTTAAAGTCAAATCATCAACATTTTCAATTAGACCATTAAAAGGTACTTTGGACGTCAAACTTTAAAGTTAGCAAATATAATCAAGTGACTCTAGTATTGCATACAAACATAGATTCTTAAGGATCCTCCGAGCGGACGGGCGTTGTGTCTGATGGACATCTGGTGTGAGCAATATTAGGGCATTGTATTTGTTCAAAACGCATACTTTGATACCGCGATGCAGGATTTGTGTGACGTCAGGTCTGTATTCCTATCCGGCAGTAAAGATGTCGCTGCAGCTCGTGGTTGTCCCAGTCAGTTTAGGTTATGTACTGCTTTTGTTTTGAGTGAACCTTCTTTAGTTTGACGGCGTGGTGGCGCGGCTCACGTGGCGGTGAATAGCTTTAAATACGTGTTGTTTGTGATCCTCTCCATCAACTGTTACATGTACGTACCAACAACCGCATGTATGTGTGCGTTGTTCATTGGACGATACGGAACAGCAGTACAATATCTCTGACAATTGCGATATTCATTGTACATTCTATTTATTTCATAAAAATCGATGATAAGCTGATTGGCTAATCATGGCTTAAGTTGACTAATTCAATATTTGATTTAATGAAATGATCGAATGAATATTGCAAAGGTGTAAAGATACATACTATAAACAGCAGTAAGCGGGCAGCTTGGCGTCGCGCGTCGCGTCTGGGTCAACAGATCGCACAGCTCCGCACAGCTCCGCACGGTATCGCACACGATCCGCTGACGTGTTGCATTACATCTGTAATGGCTCTCTGGCGTAATTAGCTGCGATTTAATTTATTCCCGAACGCCGCCATATGCGCCGACTGACGCTCGTTACCAATTAATATAATAAAAACGTTAACTTAATTAGCTGGCCGAATGTCCGAGGGAGCGGCTCTCGGGACGGGGCAAACAACTAATATGTTTCAACGATTCGCGGCGCGTCTGCTCGTCACACTTGTAATGTTTTCACATTAAAATACTCTGCAAGTTTTTGTTTCTGCAAAAGCTGTTTCAATTTGTTGTGAAAACCGGAGTGTTCGGAGTGAGTCGGAGTGACTCGGAGCCACTCGGAGCGAGTGACACCACGGAAGTAGATCAGCGCCGCACGCGATGCACTGCGACACTTTGAGCGCACCGCCATGATAACTTCAAGCGCGATGTAGCACCACTAGCACTTGTACTAAACATTGCACTGATAACATTGCCGCTGTAGTACTGATAACAGCTGATAAGATGTGAGTACGTGACACATGTGAGGTGGCGTGCGGACTCACAACACGTGTCATGTCGACACTTTGCTGAACCACACTAGTACAGCGGAGAGTGGCTCGTGATGTGCTTCGACAAACATGCACTTGTCATTTAAATTAGATGACTTGTACGTACTCCCTCAATCAGGCCGACTGCATGTTAAATGTTTGAAGCTTTTCAAAAGTATTAAAATGTGTTAAACAGAAAATCGCAGTTCAGTGCTCGCTGTCAGTTTTCCCCTATTGTTCATAAACCAGTACATTCTAATTGAATACTTGTCACCAAAAACAAAGTCATCAAACATACTCTTTCAACTGTAATGTATGTATGTATTTAGTAATAAGTTATTGTGGGTAATTTGACATTGCTCATTATCAAAGTATTGAAGGTAGTCCAGTTAATGTATTTCAGAGCCAGTCAATATACTTGTGCCTGTACGTTGCTACGTGTTTTATTATATTCCCGTATCCAGAGTGCTTCCAACCCGAGAATTCTTCAAGTTACGAAAACTAATATTTAGGCCTTACTTATATGTTGTAAAAGGTGGTATTGTTCAAAAATACCAACTTATAATACACTAGATACGGTAGTTTTAGGTGTCATCAAAATTGCCAAAGAACTGTTTTTGTCTGTTTCTCGAACCGGGCACGCCAACGACTTCGTAACGTGAAGAAATTTAATAGAACAAATAATAAAATAGTCGACGTTTGAATTAGTGTCGCCGCAGTCCCGCTGTGTACATTCTCATTAAGCTAGTTTTATACCTAGTTCAATCGTTTGTACACACACATTTACTAGGTCCACATTATTGATACATTAAATAGTCATGTGTTTGCTACGTTTTAGATGGCTAGTGAGGTATTAAAAGTGAGGCCATGTGCAACAGTAATGTGATCCCGTGGCTCCACGTAACATCCCAGCTTGTTCCAGCAGTATGTGTGTGTGTGTGATGGTGTGTGCGTGTGTGTTTGTTTTAAGTACCATGCGAGGACATGCACCTGAATACACAAGGCACATCCGAGGACATTTTCAATCCGAGGACCTTTTCGTACGTCCTCGGATTGACCCGACCAATTCACCGTATTCTTCATTCGATTTTGAGCCTTTCTATATACTTAATAAGGGAAACTTGATGTCGACCTCAGTGGACCTCGGTTTGATCGCGGAAAGTCATGTTCACATTCCGAACGTGTGTGAGCTCTCATAAATTTTTAACACACTACATTTACACTTCAGTCATATTTTAAGTACCTTGCGGGGACTTATGTGTTATTTTTCACACATATGTCCTCGGATGGAAGATTTTCCACGCAGTGTGTTTAAAAGTCCTCATATTGATAGCTTTTCCGAACATGTGTATTCAGGTCCCCATTTGGATAGATTTCCATGTGTATTGGCTTTTAATTGTTTCGAAATTGTCTGATTTTATAAAATCACTTCCTTCTCGAGTGCTGAAAATCAAATCAATCTACAGAGGCCTTAAACTACGTAACAATTAAATTGGGTTATTTTTCCATTGTAACAGAACTCTCGTCCTTGATGGTGAAATCTGGGATGACCATTTACATGGAAGTACGTCATATTCACAGTACGAGACAAAAAGCTTTTGAAACTCTAGAACCATATCCATTTTTCTTTGGATGTGAAATCATCAAATGAATTCTCCCGCTCTGGGCGGAGCTTGAGGGCGACTGCTGACGCACAGGGCGTCTCTTTCGGCGGCTGGGACGTGAGGATTGCCTCTTCCTCACCCATCTCGCTTCCTCCTTCGCTTGTATTTCTGTTTTGCAGAAGGAGGTGACTGTTTCCCATGCTCTCTGACTCCGGACCTTGGATTGGACCAGGGCCGAACGCGAGAAGTCACCATTGCCGATCGCCGCTACAAAGACATGTAGTGTCCTCATTATGATCCACACAATGGTGACAATTGGGTGTTGTACCGTGTCCGGTGAGGACCTGCGTCAGATGGAATACGAGGACGTCGTGGCGCCTCTCTAACCACTCCTCAAAGAGTTGACTTTCTCGCCACGATTGTGGCGGGCCCAGCGCTGGGTTGCGATTGCGACAGTCGCTTATTCCATACCACTATGAGATCGCGCCGGAGCTTGCTCCACCGTTCTGTTCAAATCAAATCAAATCAAATCGTTTATTGCTATCCATAATGTACAAATACAGGTGGCAAATATAAAAATGGATACAATTATGAACCCTGTCGGGCACAGCAAATTTTTTAAATAAGTAGAGAGAGGAAGAGCGCTTTCATAAAATAAAACAAAAAACTTATTAACTATATTTGTATTATTTTGTATCATAATAAGTTTTTAATATTATCTAGGTATGTATTAATATTATTTATTTGTGAATTCACTTAAAGATTTTTCATTATTATTAGTATAGTATAACTGTATAATATTAAATGTAATTTTACTGTAATTAGGTACTCAATATAATTATTTACTTACTAAGTAACTGTTATTAATACTTATGTATTAATGGATTTATCCGTTAGATATTCGTCTACTGTGTTATAAGATTTTTTAATTAAGAATTGTTTTAATTTATTTAAAAATATATTGGTTTTATTTTGTTGTTTTATGTCTACTGGTAATTTTATATATTTTTATTGACATTGAATATGGACTAGAAGAATGTAATTTAAGGCGGGAGGGAGGCAAATTGATTCTGTTTTCATGGCGCAACGAATACTTTGTTTGCATGTCTCCCCGAGTGTTATAAGAATCTGGATGTTTACGGACCAGTTTACATAACTGTTATTTTAATTAAGTGTGTACGTAAATTTTTTTTATGGTTAAATCTATAGAACTGCCTTTAGCATTTAAGGTTGTAAATTGAAGCAAAGATAACACTGAAAACAAGCAATATTATTTTTTAACTACCCCCAACCTGGCTGTACAGCTGTAATCAATGACAATCACTACTACATTTATTCAACCATCATCCTTATGGCTGGTCAGAAACAACAGGGCTCGGTCCTAGAGCTACCGCTGTGGAACATTGAACTGGATATGACTGGGCACTGCACTTCTCGACGGTGTCGATGAGATATGTTACGCTGATGATACCCTGGTGACGGCCCGGGGGCAATGACATTGGCAAGCGGTAATACTGGCCACGGCAGGGGTTATGCAGGTCGTCGGAAGAATCCGGCGTTTGGGTCTCGAAGTGGCTTTGCATAAGTCCGAAGCCCTCTGTTTCCCCATGGAAACCTTGGAACAAGCCAGCTCGGGATTAACATATAGTGGTTGGTGGCGTTCGCATCAGTATCGAGCTGATGACTAAGTACCTAGGACTCGGTCCCCAGGTTGATGTGCATTGTAGCTGCTCTTTTGTGGGTTGTACCCAATTTAGCAGGGCCAAACACTTCCTGCAGAAGACTATGTAGGAATCGTGTGGTCCATTGCCCGCCCGCCTGCTATTTATGGGGCACCCATGTGGGCGGTAATCCTAATAGCCCGAAACGCCGTGGCACTGCCAATACCGCAGAAAGCGATGGTTATTAGGTTCATGAGTGACTGGATAAGCGACATGGCGCCCTCAGTTTCCAGCTGACTCAGGCGCTTACTGGATACGGATGCTTTGGGAAGTACCTGCGTCGCATGAGTCGGAAGCGGATGCCCGTTTGTCACTAGCGCGTGGAATGTCCCGAGAACACCGTGCAGCATACGCTGGAGGAACGTTTAGCGAGGACGCTGGGGGTGGTCTATCGCTTCCGTTTTCTCGGAATGCCGTCAAAGATACATTCAAAGGAAACGTCAGAGAGGGAAAGACAGCATACCTCTCACTCCACCTACACCAGAAAGGCAGCCGTGCGTTGACGGGAGCTCAACGATCTCCGGGCAACATGAGGAAAAGGGCGTCGAACTTTGGGCGGAGTCGTTGCCTGACCAGTGAGGCCTAAAGAGCCATTGAGCAATATGTTACGTGTATGCCTTTTATGGGAGTATATACCATATTAACATACCGAGATTCCTCCGTGCCACGGAAAGCACGTTAAGCCGTTGGTCCCAGCTGTCATTTGTAGATCTTTGGCAGTCGTTACGGATTGTCAGTAGCCAGAAAATCTGACACCAGTGTTACCAAGAAGTACCGTGTTACCCAGTTAATGGGTTGTGGAGGTCTGGTAGGCAGCCGCTCCTCGTAAAATACTGGTATTCAGCTGAATCCGGTTTGACTGGGAGCCGACCCCAATATAGTTGGGAACAGGCTAGGCAGATGATGATGCCTTTTATGGGAGTATGTGCTGCTGCGGTCGTTGGATCAGCCACACCGGTGTGCGACGATGCTAGATGGGGGTGCGCTTGAACAATATTGTCTTTCGAGCTCCAGAATTATGGTACCAGTAGTTCTCCTCTCCGTTTGAGCAGCAGCTACATAGCATCACCATGACTATGTATTGCTATGAAATATCAACAAAAAGCACACAGAGTTTCAAGACGCTACAAGTAACCGATGAAGAGTTGGCTCACATGGAGACAATTCCAGCAGTAGCTACAATAACATCACCATAACAGATGTATTACTATGAAATTTAATGTCAACAAATAGAATACAAAGTTTCAAGACGATACAAGTAACCGTTGAGGAGACAATTCCAGCGAAAGCTTCATAAAATCACCGTGATTATAATATTTTTATATCAGACTTACATTTTGAACGTTTGTCAGTTAAAATCAAATTAGGTCCTCTGATGGTACTTAAATCAAGAAATTGACGTGTGTGAATAGAATTGCCTACATAAAGATAATTTAAATATGATTACGGTAAAATTATAAGTGTGTAAAAAGTTTGTATTGGAAATTTTCAAAAGGTCCTCGCTTTGTACACCGTCTACTCGGAAAAACGTCCTCGTACCGTACATAAAAAGTCTAATACTGCGTCCTCACATTGTACAAGAAATGAGAAAAAGTGTGTTAAATTAGGTCCTCGCATTGGTGTCCCTGGTCAGATGGTTAAGGTCCTCGTTTGGCTCACACACAGGTCCTCGGATGGTACTTCCCAGGCGGGTTTTCGAATGTATTAAGGTCCTCGCATTGTTCATAGGAAGTCATACCAAAAAAAGATTGAGATAGCACAATACGAATAGGCTCATCAACCTAAATATTGTTTTCTCTTTCTTTCTGTCTTGTTAATAAAGTCGTAAGTCGTCGTTAACCTGGTTTTCTAGAAGGTCCTCGGATGGTGACTTACAGCTATAGTCCTCGTATGGTTGTCTGTACAAGTAATGGTGTGTGTGTGTGTGATGGTGTGTGCGCGTGTGTGCGTGTGGTGCAGCTATAACGATTAGTTGTTGTTCGTTTTGATAAAGGTTGGCGAGTGGTTATTAGTTGTGTGAGCAGCACGCGCTGCCAGGTGTCGTGTAGCTCGCGGTGATTGGCTTTTGCTGACGGTACTCAATCTAAACTAGCATTTGTGGGGATTGAGTTGAGTAAATAATGACTTAAGCAGCTGTTGCAAACTATAGTTTGTCGTAGACATAGGTTCTTCCTGACTGGAATTAAACACGGCGTGATGTACTACTAAATAATGTAGTAGAAATAAACAAACATCCCGTCACAAACTAGTACCCACACTCCACATGAGGGTTGCGTTAAATTCGATACAATTTACTATTTTCTGTTTGTGACATCTTTCTCGGAATTCGGTTCACCTTTGCAAAAAACGACATGAAAATTTAGCAAAAGGTGGAGAGACGCGCGGCGTGACAGATGACATGTATGTTTACACAGAGCGGCTCAGCGTGGGAGTGTTGTCGAGTGGCGCGCGATGTGCTCGCGCGGACGCGCGGGTTATTGAATCGTCCGGCGCCGCGCCGCGCAGCTACCGATGGCGCGACTCGACGCGGCGCGGCGCGACACTGGAGCGTGTGGACACCGGGTGACGTATTTGCATTAGGTATGTTAAAGTTCGGGCGACAGGTAAATAGGTGAAAGTGTGGGAACTATTTCTTACTTACTGATATTCTGATCGTGAGAAATCCGCGCTTCTTTTGAAAGGGCCGCCGCTACACGCTCTATAATATTTGTACCTATCTTTGTTGCCTCTAGCTAGGTACATATGATACAGGTCAGCACTCTCCCGGGCACAGTCTTGCCAAATTACTGACCTTACAAAAATTGTTATGGAATATGGAAATAGCAAATTAAATCAAGGTTTTTATTGAATCAATTTTCTAAAGCTTACGTAACAATAAGGCCGCTATCCCACTGGCGTTTTACGAGCGTCGGCGTCTCTCGAACGTCTGCGCAGCGTCAACGTTGCGCAGACGCGACGTTGACGTCGCGTCGTCGCGTGACAAGCATTAACGTCCACTGAACGCGACGTTAACGTCTCGTAAAACGCCAGTGGGATAGCGGCCTAAGTTACACGTGCGACACTCAACCAGGGTACTGCCTATTATTTGGCAATTGCTAAACTAGCTGCATGATAAACGTTCAATATAATTAGTAGTTAATTAATAGGAGGATGAAAGCGTAAAAACCCTAATTTGACTTATACCTAGTCCAATTAAAAATATTTTTTGCAATCCGACAAATAGTTTTGATGGTGCGGACAAACATACAAAAAAACATCCACTTATGTTTTGCATAAAAGCTGGTATAGACTAACATTTACAAAAACTGTGCGACTCTGACAATATTGTAAAGGTCGAATTGATAACCTCCATTTTTAAGCCGTTAAAAAAATGTTTTTCAAACTGTACCGTGTGGAGTGGTTTATCAAAGAAAGCGCCTATTGTGAGCGTTTTGATTATATTTTTATATTAAAAAAAATAGTTCGAAGTTTTTCAAGAAATTAGACAAAAAAAGACCATTTATCCCACTACACACTACTCTAACATTTTGAAAAAAATGCAGATAATAGTTTATTACCCATAGATTATAGGAAAACCTCTCCCAAGCAATAATGATATACTTCTCACCTGCAGCTACGCATAATGGCGGCCTCCTGCTGACCCCGGCAGCCAGCGCACGTGACCCCGCGCCCGACCGCTGCCCGCGCTTACAGGGGTCACGATGCGCTGGACAGCACCAGACAAATAAATACAGCCACTGATATGAATACTAAATGAAAGATATATAGTGACAGCCTGAATTAAACCACTGTCACTAGAATATGCTGACTGATTAAATCGTTTGCTCTATAATAATAATAATAATAATGTAGATATAACCGTTCCGCATGACGAGAACCTCGTGAAAGCCGAGAAAGATAAACAAATAAAATATCTTGACTTGGCTCGCGAGGTTGTCGACATGTGGGATGTGAATTCGGCAATCATTGTACCGATAGTCGTGTCAGCCAACGGCTTAATAGCCATGAGCCTCGACCAACACCTCAGGAGGCTCTCGTTAGGCAGCTGGATCAAGGGCTTGATTCAGAAAGCAGTACTTCTGGACACGGCTCGGATTGTTAGGAGGTTCCTCTCGCTGGAGCCCTGACCGCCGGTAGCTTGGACCCTGTTCCCGATACCGGTGGGCTACTATTTTTTATATTTTTAAATATTTTTATAACTTTGTATTTTAATATTTAAAAATGTAATTTATATGTATTGTACAAAAGAATAAAGGAAATAATAATAATAAGATGTGCTTGAAATCAACAAATTACAAAAAGTGTAACTTCTGCATTACTTCTGCCGTGGTTTTCAGGCATCGCCGCACCAGTGCACGATGTGCAACTTGCAGGCCGCACGGCACGGCGTCTGTACATCGCCGCGCCTCGCCTCGCCATGCCGTGCCGAGCCGTGCCGAGCCGTGCCGAGCCGTGCTGAGCCGTGCCGGGTCGCACCGCGCTGCGCCGCAGCCGAACTGTTTGCGATGCTGCTCGAATTTTAACTCGATTTTATTATTTTTACAAACATACTCGTACAAGCCTACTGTCTGTACACAGTCTTCTAAGAAATTACTAAAAGCATGTTTTAAAATGTCACGGTGGACGCTTGTTACGTTTCGTTTGGCACGCCTATGTTACCAGCGCCGGCGAGCGATGTGACGCATCGCACTTCACTCCTCTGACTACCAGGATATGAAGCTGGAGCTGAATTAGTCTCACTCTGACTTCTAAATACTGCGTATTATAAAACCTTGGCCAGACACTTACGTCGTCTGCCACACTCAGTTCACTACGCTATAGACCACGGTAGTGTTGACCGGCTCAGCGACGATACTGAAGTGCTTACATTTGAACTCGGCTCGTTATCAAACCAACCTTTGAAAGAAACGTACTCGCGCGTGCTTCACTAATAATTGCTGAATAATGAAATAATAGGATGTCGCCAACAACACGTAAACTTTTAATTAATATCGCGCGCTCTCGTAAATCCTTCGCTCTGTCACTTTATTTTATTAATGTTCTGCTGGAAGCTGTGCGGGCGTCGACGGGCAGGGGGGGAGGGGGGTGACTAACTGTACTTGTCATCGACACGATTGTGCCGCACCGAATAAAACGAGAAACTTTAATTAACGTCCAATGATCCGATACACTGGTGGCTTATCCGCCGCTCATAAAGTACGCGCCGACTAGCGGACCTGACCCCTGCCGTGCAGGTCGCGGGGCGGCGCAGCGGGTCAGCTCTCGCTGGTCATATTTCTGCTGACCGCGGCGGCGGATTTAAGCTCGGGAGCTCCGCGTAATGGGCGCCGTCTGATCGAGCCGCAGTCGCAGGATCCACTCTCTATTACTTCAGCGAGTTATGTCCGCAGCACGAGCCACATATAGGAATCAAATTATACTAATAACATACGCTGACTTCTTGATTCTCGAACAATAAGGTCCGCCATGTCTCGTTTATCGTCGGCTACAATTTCGACTTGTAATGTTAAAGTTACAAAACGAATTCCCAAAGTTCCTTCAAAGTTGGCGGACATTTTTGTGAAGTATTTGCAAGTCGAAGTCGTTTCGGTTAAGTGTTTTGCTGAGATTTACAATCACGCTAATCTGCGGCCCGAGCGGGAGGGAGGCGGGGGAGGGGTGGTGGGGGGATGTCGCCGATCTTTTAAGAAGCGACTGAGAGCCGCCGAGCTATTTATAAAGCTAAATCAACTGACGCGGCCTTTATTGCTTGTTTATTTTCGGGTTATCATTCAATTTACGACAAGATAACAAGCCTGCGGCCCTACCATGACGTGTTAAAGCGTGAGTCGTTCGAGCGAGAAGGAGGGATGGAGCTATACACCCTATATAGCTCCATCCCTCCTTCTCAATCGTACGACTAACGCTTTAACACGTCATGGTAGGGCCGCAGGTATTCGAGGTGCCTGTCCTGCAGTGCAGTAGGTGCTAGCTGAGCCGTCTACATGGCGTCGTTTCTTAACGTTAGGACTAGCGCTCAGCCGCCGCAGTGGTCTAACGTGCAACTGTGCAGCACACCGTGGCAGCCGGCCAGGACTGCGCCCAGAGTGCCTACAGAGAGAGGTACATTACATAATGTACCTGTGATACACATACATACACAACTGAATTTGTCTAAAAGAATCTGTCAACATAATATACATAACGTCTGTAGTCGCCAAAGTATTAGGCACCGCGGCGTGTAGCCTTCTCAGTGTATTAATATAAACTAGTAAACGTTTATGAAGAAGTATAATAACTTGTTGCGGTACTCTCTGCATCCACCCACAAAACTTTATTCACTGATAGAAAGCTAAAATATTCAGATAAGCTACGCTTGTGTTCTTAATCTGTGGAGTGGGTGACGGAAGCAAACCCGCGGCACAGAGATAGTATTAAATGTAAACACATGCTTTCTTACAAGTTGACTCTAGTTTGAATGAGTTACAACAACTATGTGTGAGCATCCTCCGCAGTTGACCTCGACCTCGACGAGTCGTCACTAATGAGTGACAAAGGTCCTCGCATTCATTAACCTTTCGGTGTAAAGTTCAGCTGCTCGTACATTGTGCAGTCCTAAAGATCAACAGTGTTGAGTCTTATTTGCGCCCTTTTGTTGACACTCCTCACAACTTCTCATCGTGAAATGATTTAACTCGCCAACGTTACTCCGCGAATGTTATATTTTAAATGTAAACTAATATTATAAAGAAATTTAATTTGTTTGTCTGTGCAAGCAATCCCTGAAAGCACTGATCCTATTATGATAACTATTTCGCTACTCTACATCTGGGTAAACGACCGATTGCTTTTGAGTAGGTTTATTTATATACAGTGAATAGTTTTAATTAACCGGTATACAGTGAATAGGCCAATGAGAATGAAGCCGCTGAAAAAAGCTACTGCACTATAAAATTGAAGAAAACACACGTCGTGACGTCATGAGGTTGTCGTTAGGACAACTGAGGAAAAGAGGCTAATTACGAGATGCATGAACACAACGTACACCACAGCAGCTGGTCGTCCGACACGTCGTCCTCGACACACTTTAACTTACACTTGTTGTCTACGTCTCTTTTTACTCGACTCTCCTTTCGCCGGATTTCTATAGAAATAAGCAAAACCTTTGTACCTATTTTTCTTATCTTTTTATTAAACGTGTGTACATAAATTGTTAAATAAATAAATAAGTTACGCTTCACCCGAGCCACCGCTCCAACTTGTTTAATGTCGTTCACTTTGTTGCTCGCTCCACTTTTTCTGCGCAACTGAGGAAGACGCGGCGCGTCTTGTACTTAGTCGCGCGGCGTTACCTCTCGTGATGTGGCGTTAATCTCGCGCTTCCCGACTAAGAACAATGTCATGTTTGATACACACTGCTCTGAGGCTCTGAACAAGGTGACTTTCTTTAGTGATTACGATTGTCGTGAAGTTCTTGATAAACCCTTTCATCGTGGCTTTTTGAAAATCACCTCGTCTGGAGCATCTTGTGTATTTAAAAGCCGACTAATCCCCAGATTCTTGGAAAAAGAACTCAAAAGCTGAATTCTAGGTTTTGAATGGAATCCAAATTAGGCATGGAAAGAAGTGAACTACTAGTATCCGTCGTCTGGAAACAGTGACGTCCTCCAACTCCTCACCAACCGCTTCACGCTGGCAACGCTCCCCCCAACTTCCTCATCCCCCCCCTCTCTGCCCGTTGTGTAGGTACTCTCCGCCGGATTAAACAAATGCAAGAGATTTCATAGTTTCGTGAAACAATACGCGCTCACTTCGAGTTCGAGCGACGGCTTTAAGTGCAGTTCGTGTATTAAAGAATTAAACATCTTTGAATGGCAACTCGCTTACTTTCAACAAATACGGATTCATTAGTTAAAAACAAACAAAATACTTGTTTTAATCTTGTTGAGCCATCATTTTACGCTTTTATATTTGCAGCAAAAAATATAATCATGGTTTGGGGAGTGTATGGGCCGCATGATTATGTGATCTTGCGTGCGGACTGTGTAAGTGTGTATGCAACAGATCAAAAAGATTTTCTGACGTCTGCTACAACGTGCTACGAGACTGCTACGATATTGCTGGGGTCTGCTATAACGTGCTACGAGACTGCTACGACATTGCTACGGTCTGCTGCAACGTGCTACGAGGCTGCTACGCTATTGCTAGGGTCTAGCTGCTAAAACGTGCTACGAGACTGCTACGATAGTGCTACGGTCTGCTATAACGTGCTACGAGACTGCTACGACATTGCTACGGTCTGCTATAACGTGCTACGAGACTGCTACGACATTGCTATGGTCTGCTGTAACGTGCTACGATACTGCTATGATATTTCTACGGTCTGCTATAACGCGCTTCGAGTCTTCTACGACAATGCTACGGTCTGCCATAACGTGATACGAGGCTGCTACGACATTGCTACGGCATTGCTATAACGTGCTACGTGACTGCTACGATCTTGCTAGGGTTTGCTATAACGTGCTACGATACTGCTACGACATTGCTACGGTCTGCTATAACGTGCTACGGAACTGCTACGACATTGCTACAGTCCGCTATAACGTGTTACTAGACTGCTACGACATTACTATGGTCTGCTATTACGTGCTAAGGGACTGCTACGACATTGCTACAGTCCGCTATAACGTGCTACGAGACTGCTACGATAGTGCTACGGTCTGCTATAACGTGCTACGAGACTGCTACGACATTGCTACGGTCTGCTATAACGTGCTACGAGACTGCTACGACATTGCTATGGTCTGCTGTAACGTGCTACGATACTGCTATGATATTTCTACGGTCTGCTATAACGCGCTTCGAGTCTTCTACGACAATGCTACGGTCTGCCATAACGTGATACGAGGCTGTTACGACATTGCTACGGCATTGCTATAACGTGCTACGTGGCTGCTACGATCTTGCTAGGGTTTGCTATAACGTGCTACGATACTGCTACGACATTGCTACGGTCTGCTATAACGTGCTACGGAACTGCTACGACATTGCTACAGTCCGCTATAACGTGTTACGAGACTGCTACGACATTACTATGGTCTGCTATTACGTGCTAAGGGACTGCTACGACATTGCTACAGTCCGCTATAACGTGCTACGAGACCGCTACGAAACTCTAAAGTCAGAGACAAATGAACCCGTTTCTACAAATTCATTGTGAACTGATGATAATCGTTTTACCGTGAAACGTTTACGCAAATGGAAACCTCATGAAATTAATTCGCAGTACGTCCAATGTATTTCATTTTATTACAATTAACGCCCGTAGTCAGAAGTTCATCAAAAGCTTAAAGTTTCAGCAGTCTTCACTGTGAGGGGAGAGGGGCGAGGAGGAGGGGCGCACGCCTTCAGAATCACCCTTTTACGCGAAATCTTTGAACACGTAGATAAGCTATCTACAAAGCGACTCATTTTTGTGAAAGGTTCGAGACAAAGGCTTCACAGATAACAACTTTCTAATTAAAAATATTGTATTTTGAAGAATAGTCTCATTATTGGGTAAAGTTAAGAGAGTTTAAACGGTTTTAGTTAATTAACTAACACGTACTTAAACACTTACTTACATTGTACTGAAACTGAAAAAACTTATCAAGCACCTGGTACAAGTGAAAGCATCATCTCGAAGATGACGCAGATGAAACAGTTTAATAACCGAGTGACACAATCAGACGCGGAGTCTGTGTGAGTATACCTCGGTGTGTTGTTGTCATTCAGCAGGGCCGTCACAGAGGTCATTAAACAGTTTAATAACCGAGTGACACAATCACACGCGGAGTCTGTGTGAGTATACCTCGGTGTGTTGTTGTCATTCAGCAGGGCCGTCACAGAGGTCATTAAACAGTTTAATAACCGAGTGACACAATCACACGCGGAGTCTGTGTGAGTATACCTCGGTGTGTTGTTGTCATTCAGCAGGGCCGTCACAGAGGTCATTAAACAGTTTAATAACCGAGTGACACAATCACACGCGGAGTCTGTGTGAGTATACCTCGGTGTGTTGTTGTCATTCAGCAGGGCCGTCACAGAGGTCATTAAACAGTTTAATAACCGAGTGACACAATCAGACGCGGAGTCTGTGTGAGTATACCTCGGTGTGTTGTTGTCATTCAGCAGGGCCGTCACAGAGGTCATTAAACAGTTTAATAACCGAGTGACACAATCACACGCGGAGTCTGTGTGAGTATACCTCGGTGTGTTGTTGTCATTCAGCAGGGCCGTCACAGAGGTCATTAAACAGTTTAATAACCGAGTAACACAATCACACGCGGAGTCTGTGTGAGTATACCTCGGTGTGTTGTTGTCATTCAGCAGGGCCGTCACAGAGGTCATTAAACAGTTTAATAACCGAGTGACACAATCACACGCGGAGTCTGTGTGAGTATACCTCGGTGTGTTGTTGTCATTCAGCAGGGCCGTCACAGAGGTCATTAGGTAATGAGATCAACAATTTTCGAGGACATCAATATTTTTAAGTAAGTATATCGTTTAAGGTTCCACTCCTCACACAGTAGCAGGTTCAAATCTAGGTAAATGCTAATCTGACAATGACACCAGTGAAGGAAAAATATCGCCTGGAATATCTGAAATGGTCAACTGGCAGGAAGCAAACGTGCTGACTAATAGCCAGCCTATGAAGAGAGGGTGCCTGCAGTAACAGGCCAGCATTAACATTGTGTTGCCGCTGTGTCTTCAGCGAGTCTCAGCGAAGACGCGGAACATGCGGCGCGGCTCGGCGAGGCTCGGGCTCGGCGCGGCTCGGCGCAGCTCGAGCTCGGCGCGGCTCGGCGCGACTCAAGTAAATCCCTCGTTAAGGCTGAAAACGTATCAGTGCTTATTAGCTCTCAGCATCCCGGCTCCCGGCTCCCGGCTCCCGGCGCCGCGGTGGAGACGCGGATCATCATAAATATGATATTTCTTTTATATAAACAGGACTTTTCTTCGCAGTCTTCAAGGAAAAACATTGATGTTGTAACACGAACTCGTATTGTTTTGAAAAAACCGGGTTTTTAACATACCTTAATTGCCTGTACGTACTTTTGACGATGAATAGCATGCCCTATCCACCTTATAGCATATTCATGACCATATTTTATTGTTTGAGTCGGAAACTATTTTAACATGACTATGTGCTGTTGCGAAACTGCAATAAATTTAATAAATTCAGTTAGAGTATGAGCACAGTACACATTCGTGTATCATGTAACTCGCTGTTATGAGCGCTGTTACATGATACAAATCTGAGCAAGGCGTACCTCATGGTACACCTTGTTGTTCAGATTGCTTGATGCTTGATGCTGGACAGTATTTCCGCTCAGAGGAATCTGTCCTATGGCACCAATACTTCGATTTGTTACGAACATTGTCAAAAATGCCATTAAAAAAAAAACGTTGCCCAGGAATTTCTCCCGTATTGTGGGTCCGTTCACAATCATAAAAACTCACATACACAAACAGCCAGACCCGGCACCCGACAACTATCTGCAGGCCATAAAAATATTTGTACCGTGCGGTAATCGAACCCGCGACATAAGCGCAGCAGTCAAATTTTCAACCACTGCGCCAACCGTATCGTCGAACACAAACATAAAAATAATGGTTGGGTGCGTATTGTAGCTATGAGCTCGCGGTTTTAGTGAAACAACCAAGAGATCCGGCTTTCTAATCTCAATGTTTTGTCTCAATGTCATCCTCATAATATTGAAAACACACAAAAAAACATGACTGAAATGACAACTAACTATGTCACAATCACTATTTTTGACATTGGTAACACTACATTCTATAGCAGTGGCAGAGTATAGAATCAAGTGGTTCTTATTAGTTGCTTTAGAAGTTCGTTGTATTTTTTGTAAAAAGTTTTTATATTTCACTTGTTAGTGCTGGCACCCCCCAAACATTTAAACTTAATAGTAAGAACACTGTGGTAAGGTACTTTTAAGATTGAAATGGTACACTTAATGAGTTAATCTACACATTTGCACTGTTTACCGTATATGAGTGTTTCCGTGGTGCCTGCTCAAACCAAGTCTAGTCCAGATTATAGTAAAATATCTACTTTTTTTCTATTGAATTGACAAAAACCAATAACTCAATCTCTATACATATCATAATATCCTCATAATATCAAATTAAAATTTTATCGATTTGAATTTGATTTTTTGGAGTACACTGGTGTATCATCCAAGAACCAGTCCAAATCTATGTAATTGTCTGTCTCCGAAGTTCTCCATCAGATTTTTATGAAATTTAAATGACACCATTTCAAATAAACTATAATTTTGCAAATCCGTCTTGAAGGAGCTATAAACATAAAAATAATAAACTAACATCTCATCATTATCTGAATTGAAAAAACCTTTTCCTTTTTTGGAAACGGTTTTGCTATGTACGAGTGGATGTCACACACATCACACTTATGGCCGAACAGTCTTACGTTGTCACTTTAATACAAAACAAAAAAATATATAATTTGTAATGCAGTAAGTAGTACTCACGTGCCACGGGAACCTCGGCAGCTGCGCGCAGTAGCGCTGCTGTTCAAGATGCACATTAACTAGTTCGTGAGCGCAGCCCGCTTCATCGTAGTTTTTTAAGTAGTGGTCGAGCTGTTTGTTAAAACTTGTGCAGCACAAGTAGCGGCATACTTGTGCACTTGTCCCGCTGTGACGTCCCCGCGGGACACACTCGCAGCACGCAGGAGGGGGTTCTAGCGACGATGACAGTCGTATTCATTGGCTTCTGAATAGAACCAGCCCTTACATCAACCCGAGACATCGATGGTTTACTAATGTTTGCCACTATTTAAAATGCAATAATTTTATAAACCATACTTGTATTTGTCATAACTTTATTAGAAATAACACTTCAGTTGCCATAATCGTGAAATTAAAATCAATTTCACTAATTTCATTGGTCATATTAATCGATCGAGTGTCATAATATTTTTAATCAAAAAACATTCCTATAGGTACCTATTTTTCATTTTCAATCATTTCGTTTTCCATGACATTTTTTTCCATAATATTCTTTTGCCCATACTAGCACAACAATGCTGCAATCATAACACCAAATTGCAGGCGCCTGCAATTTTGATGATATTGATCATGTTAGAATAATTTTGCTACAACAGTAACGTCCGACGCACGAGCCGAGCGAGCGAAGCGAGCGGTGCCGCAGCAGCGACCGGGCGAGTGCCAGAAACGACTAGATTACATAGAAAGAAATATGGAAAAAAAAGGCTAAGTACTCGAAACTAAACTAGTTAGACGTTTTGCGTAAAATTTGTTATTCCAACTGAAATATTTGACTTCATAAAAATTAGTAAAAGTACTAATTGGTAAATAAGTTATTGTTTAAACGTTGTCTTGCCAAACATTAGGTTTGCGTAACAATTATTTGTGAAGAGATTTTTTGCTAAGTAATAACTTGGCAAATAAAATTATGCGGAAAATTGTTTGGGAAGTGATAATTTGTCAATTTCTTTTCGATGAAACATAGGTAACCCCATTTTCAATAATGCAATGTAATGCAAGCGAGCATGCAACATGTAGCATACAAGCTAGCATGCAGCATGCCAATGAGCATGCAAATGAGCATGCATCATGCAAGCAAGTACACAAGCAGGCAAGCAGCATGCAAGCAGCATGTAAAGAAGCATGCAAGCGAGCATGCAGCATGCAAGAGTTTCTGTCGTGGCTCAAGTGTAGGTGGCTTTACCGCCCGACGTCGCGGCTGAGGCTGGCCGGCGAAGCCAACACGCCGAAGCTTCGGTGGTGAGCGTTAAAACCATCTGCGACGGTAAGCTCGCGTGGGACCGCCAGAGCCTCGCAGCACCGGAGGCATGACAGAAACCATGCTTGCTTGCATGTCGCATCCTCTCTTGCATGCTGCATGCTTGCTGCATGCTTGCTGCTTGCTTGCTGCATACTTGCTACGTGTTTGCTGCTTGCTTGCAACTTGCTTGCTGCATGCACGGAGTATGCTTGTTTGCACGTTGTGGAAAAATCTATGCATTTCCCAAACTTTTTTTTCAAAAAGAGTAATAAAAAAATGCTTTCTTATAAATTATTTGACCCAAATGGAAATTGCAACCATGTAAGATAACGTTTTTGTTAAGATAACGTCAGTGCAATAATAGTTTAAGATAGGTAGTTCAATAAAATTAAGCAAAACAATAACGTCATGATCACTGTTGCGAAATGTGTTGTAATAAAATGATTTTAGTAAAAACGTGATTTATCCAAATGTATCTAAATATGAAATGAAAAATTTATAGATGATTAAATATTATCCGATGCATTTGGGAAAGAAAATTTGTCAATGGAGTTTTGGTGAAACATTAGTGAACCTAAAAGAACATTTGGAGTAATACTCGCATTATATCTTGGTTCACTAATGATTAACCAAAACTCTATTGACAAAGGAGACGGAACCGCTTTCATATAATCTTGGGCCTAGATGTATAAGGACGAGAGTGGTGTCAATCAATAGATTATATATGTCGGAAACACGTTAGTCGATTGAACAATCGAGACGCAAACGCCATCTAGTGGCGTTCGACGGAGTCTAGAACGTCGTGCTCGATCGAAGCTGAGTTTGCAACGGCAGTCTACTGGTGGCGATCGAGCAGTGAACATGTCTAGGAACCGCCGCGCGTTTCGTAAGCTGGAGCTGTGTACCTATTGCGGAATTATTGAGTGAGTTAGAATATTGTTGTAGTGAGTTCGAGAGTGAATTATAATTTGATTTAAAAGCAAACAGTATTTCTATTGAGCAGTAACCAACACTTCCCATAGTACGCCCACTGTAGTTCCAATATCATGGCTGATGTTACCTAGGGAGATGTACCATTTCCTACATCAGAAGTGGCATGTTACTCATATGGCCCACATGGGAATTCCTGACAATGCTAGTGAAATACGTGGCGGTTGCGTTTTAAAAAAAAAAACAGTTGGTGACATTGAAAGTGACAATCATTGCGGGTCGTTTTTGAAATGTATGCGCTTATACATACTCTAAAAGTGCCGTGAATTTTGACTCGATGAGCCCAAGTTCGACACGCAATCAAAGTGCATCACCGTGGTCGTATGTTTGGTCGAGGATGCAGTGTTGTGCAGTGCAGCATATTTTTGACCATAAATAAGGCGACAAAGAGCTGTGCGCCTACATGCCGCTCGTACCTAAATAACCTATCTGGGTTCAACGTGGGACCAATTCGAGGAAAATTCCGAGGTCAAGATTTCTTCTTGGCGAGTTTTGTGCGACTACCCTCATCAACCTGAAAAATGAAAAACCAGTCCAGAACGGAGGCGAACAGCTTCATAACAGCTGGCCAGGTCAAGGAGAAGTGCCTGAATGTCCGTGAGGATCTTTTCGTCAATCTGGTGAGCAATTTTCGTTTTGTTATTGCTGTGAAGCAGATGTACTTGTTGGTTAACATTTTTCTATTTTGTTTACGAGTGAACATTTTAATGCTGTGGAGACTAACTTACAAAGGGCTACGGTCTCATGAATGGCGATTATCGACGTTTGATAATTGACTTGTCGCTTTAATGCTCTATGCTAAAGTGAGGTTGTTATTTTCTTGTTGACTATCGCTTTTCTGTAAACAGTGTAGTAGTAGTTTAGGCGCTATAGCTTTGGTGTTGCTGGTTAAGCAATGGCGTTTTAAATAATGCTAATGAAGCGGTAATATTCTGCTGTCGCAGGTTGAGTAATGAAGTGCAGTGCCAGTTCAGAGCTATTGTTGTTTGGGCATAAGAGCGATATTATTTAATAGTCACAACATTACACCGTACCCACTTTAATGAAAATTAAGATAATTGCAAAAGCAATATTTTGATTTATGATCACCAACCATAGCCAGATTTTGCCCACTGCTGGACATAGGCCTCTTTCTTGTGTCAATGTTTTGATTAATTTTAGATTTTGATTGACTTTGATAACGTGGTTACTACGCTAACCTGAAACCATTATTTCCACCACACAGTGTTTCTCAGTTTCAGATATCGTATATCGGTGGATGAAGCCAGCAGGAGGCTAGCGGTCCGCATGCTGCTATAACTGCTGTGCAGCTGCAATTCCTGAGCGGTTCTGAGCGTGGCAGGCCGAAGGTCGACAAGCCGTTTTCAGGCTGCAATAGCCGAGCATCATGTCAACATCTGTGTGGACAAAAGCGTTCAAGGCCGACTGGATTATAGAGTGAGTCGCTCCTATTTCATTTTGATTGTGACTTTCAAAGCTTTAAAGTCGTTCATATCAAATCAGTGGTTGGATTGATAGTGCTAGGTAATTTTACATACTTAGTACAAAGCGAGTAGGTACCTAAAGAGTTTTACCATTGGCAGATATTGCATGGTAAGGTTGCCACAACGTCATGTTCCGACTTTAGACGTATTTAGTGAAAACTTGGACCACTTGGACCTAGGCTTTTGTATTAACGTGTCGAGGACAGTTTTCCTTATATAACAACAGTTAGTTTTGATTAAAACTTTACGAGCACAGAGAATTCTGAGCTGATACAATGTCAAAATAGGTACGTAAGTTTATACGGATGAGATTAAAATAAGATTGATTGATTCAGTGCAGCATTGACCGTGATGTTCGTAGATTAACGTAGAGTAGTTGAGAGAGTTCGTGAACGTGGTTTATTAAAATTGGCTATTAGACACCAGCTATTATTCCTCTTTTCGCAAGCACCGATGTGCATACCTAACTGGTCGGTATATTTTTAAAATCTTTTTTGGGAAGATGCCCCAGGCAAAGTTCCTGGCAGTCACTTCTGAACTGTCAGAAGGCTAACTGACCGACTAGTCAGTAGAATGAAGATGTAGAATAACTTTGTTTGGTTAAAATATGTTGAGAATTGCCGTAGAGGTTAACGATAGCAAATCGTAGCGGAACACAGTAGGTGAAGTAGATAGAGCTTTCAACACAAAGCATAAAAAAAAAAAAAAAAAAATTGAGATATGTAGCTGTAGAGCTTTTAATTCGGGAAATTGTAGTGACCGTTATTATTGTAGTGATACAGATGCTAAAGTAATTATTGAATTAAATGACAAGTGTGATCTACCGAAATGTGATACTGAAGGCTTTTCAGAACCTTTACCTGACATTGCTGCAGGTACTCTTGGTAATCAGTTAAATTAATGTTGGTTTTGTGTGCGATGGTCACAGGGATGACTGTCTGATTGATTAGTCACAGGGATGACTGAATCATTGAGGTCACAGGGTTGACCGACTGTTAATGTGGAGTCACAGGGATGACTACCAGTGAACACTTGTAGTCACAGGGATGACTTAAGTGTGTGTTTCATTTCATGGTCACAGGGATGACTGTCGTCGATTGTTTCTTATTGTCACAGGGATGACAATATTTGTAAGATTACCCGATGGTCACAGGGATGACTGTCTGATTGATTAGTCACAGGGATGACTGAATCATTGAGGTCACAGGGTTGACCGACTGTTAATTTGGAGTCACAGGGATGACTACCAGTGAACACTTGTAGTCACAGGGATGACTTAAGTATGTGTTTCATTTCATGGTCACAGGGATGACTGTCGTCGATTGTTTGTTATTGTCACAGGGATGACAATCTTTGTAAGATTACCCGATGGTCACAGGGATGACTGTCTGATTGATTAGTCACAGGGATGACTGAATCATTGAGGTCACAGGGTTGACCGACTGTTAATTTGGAGTCACAGGGATGACTACCATTGAACACTTGTAGTCACAGGGATGACTTAAGTGTGTGTCTCATTTCATGGTCACAGGGATGACTGTCTGCGATTGTTTGTTATTGTCACAGGGATGACAATATTTGTAAGATTACCCGGCGGTCACAGGGATGACTGTCTGATTGATTAGTCACAGGGATGACTGAATCATTAAGCTGGCATGGTCACAGGGTTGACTGACTGATAATTTGGAGTCACAGGGATGACTACCATTGAACAATAATTGTAGTCACAGGGATGACTTTGTTACTGTTACATGAGTTGTACATGAAGATCTTGCAGCAATGGTCAGTCACTTAATTTCTAATTGTGTAGTTTCAATAGTGTTACAGAATTTTGTATTTTAGAATAAAAATGTTCAAAGACATGAGACTTTTATAGAGTAGGAGTAAGTCAAGTCAGATAGTAACAGAGAACATTATACGATGTGGAGAATAATGTGTAAGCTCGATTTAATAATAAGTTTACTACTGGCGATTACAATTAGAAAACGAATATCGTAATCAGACTTAGTAAGATGGCAGTTAAGTTGTTAACTCTGTAAGTTCTGAACTATTTTGGGTGAGCTCATGGAAGGGTGAAAAAAAAAAGAGAGATGCCAAAGTCATGTACCAGTCAAAATAGATGGTAAAAGTGAGATGTCACAGTGGTGACGAGCAAGCCGAGGCGGGGAACACGCGAGTAGGATTCTCTGTTGTGACAGTAGTAGTTGTGGTCCACATGTGTGTGGAGGCACGTTTTTCGAGAGCGATGGTGTGATCGCGACTCGAGGCCAATGGTGGCCATAGTGGGTGAAAACCCCACAGTGCTCCACAAACATGGAGGATGCACGTATTGGAGAGCAATGTGATTGCTGCTCGTGGTCTGTAGTGACCGTGGATCGGCTATGAGAGCCGTGGTGTGAGTTGTTTACTTGTGTGAGTAGTTCCCCAAGGCTTTGTTGTTATTAAGGTGATTGTTGTTGTGGATAACGATGGTACATGGCTATGGGTGACGATTTCAATGTTTTACAAGATTTTAAAAGTTTTGTGTGTCGTGTTAAGTGGAACACAATATTTTGAGAAAACAAAATGATTGAGGAGGATAAAGATTTAGTTCTGAGCCTTGTTGTGGTCAGGATTGACCGAGTCGAACAGGCACTGTTGTTGAGTTTTGGTTGCAGGTTAACACACGAGGACGTGTGCTAGTCAGGATGGCCGTGTCGGAAACACGTTAGTCGATTGAACAATCGAGACGCAAACGCCATCTAGTGGCGTTCGACGGAGTCTAGAACGTCGTGCTCGATCGAAGCTGAGTTTGCAACGGCAGTCTACTGGTGGCGATCGAGCAGTGAACATGTCTAGGAACCGCCGCGCGTTTCGTAAGCTGGAGCTGTGTACCTATTGCGGAATTATTGAGTGAGTTAGAATATTGTTGTAGTGAGTTCGAGAGTGAATTATAATTTGATTTAAAAGCAAACAGTATTTCTATTGAGCAGTAACCAACACTTCCCATAGTACGCCCACTGTAGTTCCAATATCATGGCTGATGTTACCTAGGGAGATGTACCATTTCCTACATATATATTATCAATCAATCTCCAAAAATTCTGCGGATTTTGGCAATCTGAGAGCAGAGATGGAAGAGATTTAGTATAATACTAGCTTTTACCAGCTGCGGCTTCGCCCGCGCGAATATCGGAAATAGCAAGGTTTCTTGATTTGTATTGTAACTACACCTACTCTACACCTATCTACACCTATCTACACCTACTCTACACCTACCTACACCTATCTACACCTACTCTACACCTACCTACACCTACTCTACACCTACCCTACACCTACCCTACACCTACCCTACACCTACCCTATACCTACCCTACACCTACCCTACACCTACCCTACACCTACCCTACACCTACGCTACACCTACACTACACCTACCCTACACCTACCCTGCACCTACCCTACACCTATCCTACACCTATCCTAACCAGCCCAAAAAATACTATGACATGTTTCTGGTTTCCTGGTACTTGATGTTTTTGGTCTCCTGGTACTTGTGAATCTGAAGTACTAAGGCAGCAGCGGCTCTGAGTTTCCACTTCCTCCTCAGTCTTCATTGATCCATGCCACTTACCGGGATAAAAAGCAGCATATGTCTCATTCCAGGATATGAACTACATGTGTGCCAAATTTCATTCAAATCCCTTTAGCCGTTTTTGCCTGATTGAAACACAAACATACAAACATACAAACATTCACATTTATAAGATTAGTAGGATTACGCCTACATTACAACATGAAACGGAATAATGCCCGAAAAAAAGTTTTTATTAAAATAATACACTGGCCGGTATCATCAACCTATTTTTTTAAATATCCTTGTCAGGAGGTATATATGTCGTTTCATAAATAAGTTATGTCATTATGATTTGTCAGTGTTCATCAACAACAATAATAATTAATATTCGGTCAACCAAACTGCTGTTTGACATAAAAACAATCAACCTTTCTAAAGAACGTCATTAAACTGCTAAGAAATCAACATTGTTGCAGGTTATTCGTGACCTAAACTGTTTTTTAGATAACTCGTCTTCTAGACTGTGAATTGTGCAATTTTCTTTATATTTTGAAATAGAAAATAATAACTATTTTTAAACTATATCTCAACTCTTTACATTTGGGCCCATTAGTTTCCGTCTCCTTTGTGCTTGTAGAAAACAAATTCTATTAGCACAAAATTTACGGAAATGAAGTTATTGAAATCTTTAGCAAGCTACATGCAATTATGTTGTGTTTTATTTTTATAAAATTGCTTTTTAAGAAGTCAATAATTATGTATTATGTCTTTATTCCAGACGTTGTTTTATAAGATAAAATAAAAAAAATAGTGAATTGTTTGTCAAATAATACGTTATTAAATGAATTTTTATCAGATAATTATTTTGCTAAGTGAATTATTTGGTACCTTGTTGTTGTATAATGATGAAATGACAAATAATGTTTTTTCCAATCGTTGCTTGTCAAGTAAACATTTTTGAATTAATTTTTGGTGAACTGACCGGTCACATAGGTATCTTATTTCTAAATTATATTAAACTAGCGACCCGCCCCGGCTTCGCACGGGTGCAATGGTGATACTAAATATACCCGTAACCGTTATGTCCCTGCATTTTAAATCTGTGATGTCTTGTTGTCATATTGATCTATATTAAATGCACAATATATTTAAGATACTTAATTGGATAAGTATTAATGCCGTACAGCTTAAAATCGCTTTGTAAAAAAGCCATTATTTCTCGTAAAAAGTAAAGGATAAAAAATGGTTATTGTTGGTTATCCCGAGATAGACATATACCATCGCAGATGATTTTTGTAGAACTTTTTAAGGTGTACAATACTGAAGTACATTTTTTGATCTATCTCGTAGGGTTTAGCCAGCGTTTGCAATGTAAGCGCAAAAAAATGTGTTTATTTACGACATTACATTAGAAACCTCTAAAATTATCAGTGTTTCTCTACTATATTATGCATGTATTATACATATAAACCTTCCTCTTGAATTACTCTATCTATTAAAAAATACCGCATCAAAATCCATTGCGTAGTTTTAATGATCTAAGCATACATAGGGATAGACAGACAGCGGGAAGCGACTTTGTTTTATACTATGTTGTGACGTTGCAAAATTTTAAATCATGACGGCTAGCGACATCTCTTATGATTGAGTGATTTGTCAGTATTGACATATCTTGTATCTCATCGTTCAGCAGATGGTGCTTGAGTCGTACGAAATTAAGGAATAAAATAAATTCAATTAATTACAGGTTCATTATTGTAGCCAATAAAACATAGAATTGGTTTTTTAATGTTTCTAAATTAGATTTTGCCACAATGATTAAAATGACGATTTGTTTTGTTTTGATCAAGATATAGACAATTTGTCTATGGATTATTGAAACCTATGGTGGGTAGGTTGACTTGTTTGTGGTGAGAAGAATCTGGGAGCCGCGAGCGGGGCGGCTGCGCGCCGCGCCTCCGCCGCCGGCGGGAAATAAGCTCGTGGCATAAAAGTACGAGGTTTTTGCTGTAACGCGAACTCGTTGCTGGCAGCCGACGCAGACGATGGAGTTGCTGCTAATATTCCCTGTATGTGGGTTTCGATCCTGAATTTGCCCGAGGTAAGATAAGACCTACGTGGTTTTTTGTTCTGTTTCCCTCTCGAGGTTCGTGCGTGTTTTCTGATTAAGGGGATTATGTTGTTACAGATCTGGCACTTTTAACTAGCCTGAATAGCCTATATTCCTGAAGACGGACGCTGACAGACGTGTTGTCTTGTTGTGTGCTGAGGTTAGACCAGACGAGGGTGGATGGTGTGCCGACCCATGTGGTAAGGCACATGATCCGACCATCGTCCAAGGAAATCATCAGGTACAGACGACGTTCGTTCTGATTCGTTCCGGTTCAATATCCTTCCCCGCTGGACACGTCATCGTGTGGTCAGTTGGCGCCCATCGGTATATAATTGATTATATAAGGTGAACGGTTAGTAACTATTATCTCTCTCTCACATTTTCTAGTTAGCGGAACATTGATAGGGTTAGGCTAGTTGGGTGACAATGTACCATAGAAAACCACCAATTCGTAGCTTAAGGATGTAACAACTGCAACTGATGATGTAAGTTCGAATTTTTTTTTGTTGTTAAAGTAGATGATAGGCAGTTTCTTTTCATGTGAACTTTCTGATCTCGTTTTTTGGTGGTTACAAGTGTAACTACAGATTTCAACGAAATAAACTTGTTCGTAGGCTTATAATTAGTGAACTGTTGCCAGTTGTAGCAAATAACCAGCTGGGCTTAGAGTGCTTTAGATATCATTTTATTGATATGTTGGCGTGAGACAGCCGCAGAGGCGCAAAAATGTTGAAATCAATGAATTCTGCACCTCTCCACATAAGGAATGAATGTAAAGTCTGACGATCGTTGCTTGTAATGCAATCGCGTGCAGCAGAGATGCCTGTGCGAGTAGGTCACGAGCCCGATCGACTCCGCTGCGTCACAGTTGTGCTCACAATCATATTTTTACGGCATTATAAAACTATCGCAGGGTCTCTCGCGAGCGACACTCGCTACAGATATTGAAAACGTTTTACGAGCGCACCGCTTGTCCGCCGCCGCGTGGGGACCGCGCCAGTACTGGCAGTGTGATCTGCGCTCTGTATACACGTGTTCACGATGGGACACGTGAGCTCTTCGCTTAGCACTTAGTTAGGGGCATTGTGCCTCACCGTGATAAGAATATCGTGCTAATAGTTATGACTACGCTAAACTTAGGAGCATTCAATAGCGTGGCATTGTTGGCTACTCGCCAGTGAGTGCTCGTCTCTCAAAACACACAGTAACAGCGACTTGTTCCCCTCCAATGACAATGATAACAAATCGTCGAATACTTCCGAGCGCACTATTATATTATCACACAGATCGATGTGTGCACTGTGACCGCATGGCAGATTGACTAACAAAACTAATTTCATATAGTTTGTACCGCTAATAGCGCTCGCATGTCATCGCCGTTGTAGCGACGATCAATCGTTGACGTGTAACACGTACACGTGCTCCAAACATGTGCTGCCTTATTACTTTCAAGTGATACGACCCGCTTTTATATTTAAAAACAAAAAAAACGTCCACAAAATTAAATAAATTACGTTAATCCCTACCAGCTCACTTCTTCATCTCAGCAGCTCGCTGTTTAAAACATAGCCGTACTAGAGAGATCAACAGATATGTATGTATACATTTGTATACGCTCAACATTATATGTTATATGCCTACACGCTCAACACATAAACATGCATGTAACATGATCACTATTGATATCTGGTACAACATAGCTCGAGACAGCTGCTCTGACGTCGTGACGTTCCGATTGCGCAGAGATCCCGCGCTATACGGCGTGATCCGGGGTGGCGGGCGCGCGGCTAGCAGTCGTTCGCGAGTGAGATCGACTCGCGAGTGTCGAACAAACACTGCGCTCAGTGCGCTCGATTACTTGTAGGTAAAGCCAGGTGTGGGGAGGGCGCGTGCATGAGCGGAGCGGAGACGTGATACTCGGCTAAACTGTACAACAGAGTGACTGCGTTGACTCCCTAATATCAGCTAAGATTCTATAATATAGATAACTTCGAATCATACATAGTTGAAAATGTTATTATTTTGTACGAAGAATCTCTGGAAGTGCTGATCCGGTTGCAAACAAACTTTCAGCCTCGCCTAACTTATTTAGATAGAAAGTTACTAACACAATTAATGATGCACGGCCTTTAGGAGACCACGGAATCGGAGCCGACGGAAACTCAGGTAAACGCTAGTAAAGTGGGAGTGAGCACTTCTTCACTTGCATTTAGTAGTTTGTTCCACAATGCACTTGCTCCGCTTCAGTATCCGCGTCAGCGAGTCAGTCCGCCCCGCGGCCCGCGCCGCCGCGCCAGTTCACGCCGTGCATCTGACCCGCTGCACGCGTCGTTCACTTGCCGTGTTTATTTTACTCAGCGCCTCAAGTGCGACATGCTGGCGGGTGTGGGTGGAGCGTGTCTACTCAATGGTGCATGCGATCGAGATGGTACACACGTTTCTATAGAATATTTTGCTCGTGTTTGCGTTCTTCGTTAAAAGTGACATATTGTTCGAGTCGACGGCGCTTTCCTTGAGTGTTATAAGTACTTTTGACTTTTTAGACAGGTAAAATTAGAAAGAATCGAAACACAAGTGAATGCTGACGTAGTTTAAACTGCAACTGTCCTGTTGCAGATATCTGCATCGGCCGCATAACGACGCGAAGTCAGTCGCGCCCGAGCCCGCACCGCCGAGCCAGAGACAATGTCGCTCGCTTGCCGCCGCCTGCCGCCGCCTGCCGCCGCCTGCCGCCGCCTGCCGCCACGCACTACAACGCGATAACACACTCGAGGCCGCGACAGACCGCAGCGCCGCCGTCGCTAACGACGCACACAATCGCTACTGTTTGATTGCGTTCGTTGGTTACATTATATATTGCTTAGTACAAGTATTTTGTTTTTACTTGCCGACCATATGCGTGACCGAATCGAGGCGGCTAAAGAGGATGTGCTGGATATTACTGAAATTATTAAATAAACACTGATAGAAACCTGCAACTTACGCTGCGATGTATACAATGTACATCGTTCGATAACAATAAGTAATTGATACGGTTTCTGGCCACATCCGCCTATTTTCGCCACGAGTAGCTTGTCCTACTTATTACACTGTTACTTATTTTTCTTTTTTTTTAAATATCGCAGCATGTGCTGATATAGGGACCTTTTGGCCTCGCACAGAATAATTTCATGCTGTTAGATTTTGTTAATTTTTATTACCTACCTACTATTAATTTTTATTTTTTGTTTGTCTTGTGCGAGTCCCAAATAAATACTTTTCTTTCTTTCTTTCTACTCGCACATCGCGCCATGCGCCTTAATCAATGCCAGTGCAGTAAACAATTGAGTTGTGTGTGAGTATAGTGGAGGGAGTGTTTTCGTCAAAGAGGAAAGTTTGTTCTGTCAAAGGGGTTGTTTTGTTGTTATGATTAGTGTTCAAGTTCTGTCGCGTTGTTTTCTTTACTTTCTTGCTGTTGTACAACTTATGCGGCGTATGGATCGTTGTGAAATTGTCTACTAACCTCTCTCTTCTTTAATAGATAACAAAAGTTTACTCGACGCAATCCGTTGGAAAGGACTTGAAGCACTCAATAATAATGGTACATTTCCATTGATTCTGCTTCAAGGATTTAGAAACCACTCATAACTATCTCTGTGACGCCGTCACGCCTCGATCAATTATTCACGTCAATTAAATGGCGACTATTTCAATATTTCGATCTGGCGGAGTGCCGCGGCCGTGACGCCGTGAGTCCGACTGCTCGGTGAGACCCCCCCTCCTCACTCCCTCTCATCACTCGCCAGAGAATATCAAAAATTGTTGTCAATTTTCATAGTTTATACTTGATGCCGAACGAACTGAGAGATTCTCAAATATCTACGAGTAAGTGCTTTATGTTATAAAACATGTAAGTAACATACAAAAAGTAAAGAATACTTTACTTTTTAACCACATCCAACCAATCCAACCTTAGTTTAACTAATGATAACCAGATCTATTAAACGCACACTATGCAGGCAAGCATATTATAAGTTAGGGGAGTATATTGAAGATAAAAATGCTTGGCTCAATGCTGGTCCTGCTCCACAGCCACTAGGGCACACAAAGTAATCTGTTAGCATTTGGAAATATTGTTGGACCGGATGAAGATTGTAAGAATGCAATATTTTTCATTGTATAGACTCAATTTATTTAGCATTGTATAATTTCATGCATTAACGGCACATTTGTGAGTACTATGTACCTTAAATTTAAACTATAATGATCATTTTGCGTAGGTCTTTGACTTGAATGTACCCTGGCGAATGGGAATGTCATGCTCACTCAAAAGTCTGTCTGATGGTGGCGCGTGCGTTGGATCATTTGGCTCCCTTAAAAATGGTTGAGCCGAATGGTGCTAGCGTATGCGTCATGTTCGTGAACGGGCGCCGTCAGCTGAGACTGGTCATCCCTTGGCTGCCATGGTTTATTTTAATTATTTCTTTGAACTGTTTCTTTTTACTCCGGACTCTTTTATCCTGCACGTCTTTTACATTGTTCTCACATATGTATTATTTTAATATGAATGATGTAACCATAATTTTGTAACAAAATATTATTTTTTTTAAAAGAGTGTCCGTGGAGTTTCTTGCACGTTCTTCTCCATAGAGATCTACGCCTTGGAACGTGCAAATAGCTTCATCTTTTTGACCGACCGACCTTGACAATTCAAAAGTGCCTGTAAATGGTCTAATTGAAATAAATGCTTTGACTTTTTGACTTTTGACTTTTTGATCTACTAGGCGTTAGCGAATGCCTCTAGTAGGCGTTAGCAAATGACTCTTCTAGGCGTTAGCAAATGACCTCTACTAGGCGTTAGCGAATGCCTCTAGTAGGCGTTAGCAAATGACTCTACTAGGCGTTAGCAAATGACCTCTACTAGGCGTTAGCGAATGCCTCTAGTAGGCGTTAGCAAATGACTCTACTAGGCGTTAGCAAATGACCTCTACTAGGCGTTAGCGAATGCCTCTAGTAAGCGTTAGCAAATGACCTCTACTAGGCGTTAGCGAATGCCACTACTAGGCGTTAGGGATCGCCTCTACTAGGCGTAAGAGTGTTCATTAAATCTCAATTAAAAATTTTAATAAATATAATTGTATATATGATAAATTATATTTTTTATCATTATGAGACCAACCCCGAAATTGCGAAAAAAACATCAGCTGTTTAGTAGGTACATTTTGTCGAGATGCGCATAAAAATGTATGGAGCAACCGATTCTTTTTTCACCATTTCAGTGTTGGTCCAAAGTAAAAGTTGTTCATAATGATGAGTAAAATGACCCCTTAAGACGTATTGCGTTTATTTTGTTACACGTTGTATAATATGTCAAAAAAGTAAAACTGTATATTAAAAAAACGCTTTTTGACAAAAAAATACAACCGGTTGTAAGAACAGTCAGTGTTTTTGAAATAAAGAAAGTGAAAAATAAAAAACTTTTTTACAAAAAATACAACCGACTTCGAAATAATAAAAACACTGCAAAGTATAAAATAACTTTAATTTCGGAAGTCGGTGTCAAAAAACGAAGATTAACTAAACCAAAAACAACGACTTCCGAAACTAAAGTGACGACACGGTTAGCGCAGTGGTTGAGCGATTGGCCGCTGCGTGTCGTGGGTTCGATTCCCACACGGTACAAATATTTTTACGGCCTACAGATAGTGGTTCCGGGTTTGGCTATTTGTGTATGTGAAATTGTATGTTTGTAAACGCACCGATAACGATACAGGAGAAATTCCTAGTGTGGATGGTGTAACGTTTTAATAAAAATAAAAGTTATTTTATAATTTGTAGTGGTTTTTTTTCGAAGTCAGTTTTTTTCTTTTTTTTTCACTTTTTAGTGGTGTTTAGCTTTAACTGAACCCAAATGTAAAAAGAATCATCAATATCAGTTCATAAAAAAATAGGTAACCCCAAAACCATGGCTGACTTGTTCACATCTGCGTACCGGCGTGATGTTATGTTATGAACTGGTGTTAACCATTAAACAGACGCGATTTCAGCAATCCTGGAAGATTTGTTATTTTATTACATTATATTATATTATATTATATTATATTATATTATATTATATTATATTATATTATATTATATTATATTATATTATATTATATTATATTATATTATATTATATTATATTATATTTGTTATGTTACTCTCCACAACCGCGAGATGTGCAGTCTCAGAGAATATTTTCTCAAAGTCGATGTGGGTATGCACCGAGATGTGGTCGCAGTGGACAAGGGACTCACCCCGTTGTCCATGGCTAAAGAGAACTGGCGCAAACCTGTGATACTTACTACAGATGACCGCAAGGAGGTATGGAAAGGCAAGGAGCTTCACGGGCGCGGTTCTATCGGGCTCTTTATGGGTCCGACGTAGATTTCCCGGCGTCCGTGGCCTGGCTACGTTTCGGAGATCTCTTCGGAGAAACTGAAGGTTTTGTTTGTGCAATTATGGAAGAAGTTATCTTGACGAACAGCTACCGGAGGCATATTATGAAGGACGGGACGATTGACGTGTGTCGGGCATGCCACCGTCCGGGTGAGTCCATCAGACATATTATCTCTGGTTGTTCTGGTCTGGCCAACGGCGAGTACTTGCACAGGCATAACCAAGTGGCCAGGATTATTCACCAGCAACTTGCTTTGAAATACAAACTTGTGGATTCTGAGGTACCGTATTACAGGTATGTGCCCGACCCAGTGATGATGTGTGATTGTGAATGATGAATCACGATTAATTTAACAAAATTACAAAGCCTGTTGTCTCCCAAACTAGGCAAAAACCTGTATCTTGTGAGGCAGTATATTAACAGATATTCGTTCTTTGGTTCATAACCCGTGTAAGATGTCGTGAACTTAAAAGAAAACTAAGTAATAATCTGAATTACGGACAATTTTAATGTGTAAAAGTTATCTACATACGTTTTGTACTTTCTACGTGATGCCTCCACATCTAAACAGACAAACAGATAAACAGACAAAATTTACAAAAACGCTGGAAATGTGTTCTGTTAGTTCTCCTTTAGTTTCAGAACAAAGTATAATTAAACAGTCGCTATCTAGTCGTGGACCGTCAGAACATGTAATGTAATGTGAATGTGAAGTGATTCAAGTGATCCTCAAAAAGTTGAAGCGAAGCTTGCACTCAGAGCTTTGAAACAGTGGCGAGCGCTATCTGTTGCGCTGGCGGAGGAGGTAGTCCAGTGTGGCACAGGCGCTGACACGCGACCTGCGCCTGGAGCACTAGCACACGGGTATTTTAGAAGTTATATATACCTAAACGTGTTGCGCCAAACTCTTTTGGTTACAAGTACAAGAGAATCTGGATTCAGTCCCATGTTCTACATTACTGTTATGACTTGAGATTGTTCTGCAACGCTTTGTTTGTATCAGAGAGAGTCAAATGTACTCCGTGTGTATAGAGCGACCAGCATTCGTGATGAGATCATCACGAATGCTGGTAGTTTCAAATTATTTACAAAATATTAACGAATATTTGCGACAAGAAGAATAACATTATCGAATAAAAATGCGTTATTACGAATTATACTTACATAATTTAAATAATGTTCATTTAATAGGCACGCGAATATTACCGACATCATCCGACGAGCTCGGCGATCCGGCTGTATTAGAACCCAATGGCCTGGCACGCGACGATGGCAAAAGACCGGACCGCATGTCGTTATTTCCATGGAAGATGGGTAGGTCATTAGTGTGGGACGCTATTTTTGTGGATGCTCTTGCTCCATCCCATCTTCCTAGCTTTTCGTTATTTGCTGGTGCGGCTGCTGCGGCTGCGGTGAACCTCAAGCGGCGGAAATAAAATAACCTCGTTGGTAGTTATGTTTTCGAGCTTTTTGGGGTCGAAACTCTCGCTTCGTAGGGTCCGAGTGCTCATCACTTGTTTAAGGGTCGGTTCACATCTGACGGAAAATGCGTCGCGTATGGTCGCGTAACGCCAGAACAGACAGTTATATGATAAAACATTCAACCTTGCACACTCAACCGATGATGCGTTATACCACGTTATACCGAATAGACGCGACCGTTGATACGCTTGACGCATCTTCCGTCAGATGTGTACGGACCCTATCTCTCAATACACTTAGTTGACACTTTGTGTGACCTAGGGGCTGACTTTTACCTTGGACAAAGGTTAACCTTTGTCCAAGGTAAAAGTCAGCCCCTAGGTGCAATGCTTAAGCATTGCATACAACTTGGCGATACTGCCAGCCTTTATTTATTAATTCATGAAAAAAAAAATGCATTTGAGATATGTACAATTTGGGCACATTACCATAGTGGCCAGTGATGCGGAGGATTTTTCGACGCCATATTTTATATTAGTTTTAGTTAGAGAAATGAGGATATCCGCGAGTGGACCAAGGTTACCGACATAGCCCTAAGAATTGCAAACTTGTACAAAGTATTTATATATTTATTTCAACAGTTTAAAGATAAGAAGGAGACAGAAAAATAGGTACAAAAGTGATGCTTTTTCTAAAGAAATCTCTTCGAGCATACCTAGTATTATTATTATTACTAGCCCGTACTGTCCCACTGCTGGGCAAAGGCCTACCTCCATTCCTTCCAATGCTCACGATGTTGTGCTTCATCATTCCAATTCTTAAGGAAGACATCCAGGTCATCCCGCCATCTCCTTCGTGGTCTGCCGCGGCCTCGTCTCGCTGTTTCAGGGCACCAATCCTGTAATTTACGGGCCCACAGATTGTCCGGCATGCGGCAGACATGTCCTGCCCAGTCCCATTTAAGTTGGGCAGCCTTTCGAGCCACATCAATGATTTTCGTTTTGGAGCGCAGTGTAGTGTTTCGAACGTGTTCTGTTAATTTAACACCCAGTATACTGCGCTCCATAGCACGTTGGCAAACCTTGAGTTTGGACTTTTGGATGTTAGTCAAAGACCAAGTCTGTGCACCATAGGTCAAGATGGGGAGAATACACATATCCATCAGCTTACGCTTCAGTGACATGGGCAAAGTGCCCTTAAATAGCTCCTTCATGGACCAGTAGCTTTTCCAGGCATTTTCCGTTCGCCTTGCAATTTCCTTATCTTGCCTTGCCTGGAAAGAGACTACTTGGCCCAAGTAGATGTACTCTTGAACATATTGTATATTCTCCCCGCCTATGTGTATGTTCCTTTTGGAGCTGTTGGTCATAATTTTGGTCTTCGACATGTTCATCTTCAGTCCAACCTCAAGGCTTGCATCGCTAAGGTCTTGTAGCATTTGCTCTAGTCCTGTGGCTGTGGGAGAGAACAGGACAATATCATCAGCGAAGCGTAGATTAGTTAACCTCGCTCGACCGACGACAATACCCTTCTCCTCCCATTTGGCTGCCAGTGTCTGAAATACTTCTTCCAGGGTACTGGTGAACAACTTCGGGGATACCTAGTATATTGTAATCAAATAAAAATACTTGAAATACCATTTTATCAAATTACAAATTGTTTATTAGAAACACATTTTTCAAGCTTTCGACGTGAGCGAAATTCCACAAACTCTCACTGGATATTTAATTAAGAGTTTTTCATTTAAGTTTTTAAGTAATTAGTTTTAAGAGCGTTTACGCCGTACGGCTTTTCATACAAAGAAGTCCTTATTTTTCGAAATTAATGAACCGATTTTATTAAAACTTAGCATGCATACGCTATCCAACCAGGTCTAAAAAGTTAGTTGAGAACATTTTCGAAAAAGAGTTCAGGAGGAAAGATAGAGTGGTTTTGCTTGTTTTTCTGGTTGGATGGCGTATGCATACCAAGTTTCATTAAAATCGGCTCATTCATTTCGAAAACAAAGGACTTGAAAGTTTGTATGAAATGCCGTACGGCGTAAACGCTCTTAATATGCTGATTGAGTTCTTTTAATTAATATAATTCCTTACAAATTACATTTATTGTTTGTTCATGTTATAATAGCTAATAATTATAAAGCACAATTTCACGTGAGCTAAGCGGGTAGAGCTAATTTAAATTTTATATTGCTTTTAATCTTGTGAAAATTGGACTCTTGCTGTGAGTTGAGCTACGTAACATGATGAGCAGTGGACAGTTCGTCTTCGCTATCGAAGAGCGCCACACGAGTACAGAGTGATCCTTCTGTTCCCTGCGACCTGCCCCCCAGCCCAGCCCACCTCCGTCACAACAACACACCAGTTTTAATTGTTTCGCCAGTGGTCCCTGCGAGCGGCGCGCGGCGGCTGAATGTTTCATCCGTGTGGACCGCGCCACGGCGGCGACTCTCCGACACCTCCTACATAATGAAGTCGCTCTCAGCGGTAATTACATTAGCAGCCTCCCTTCTCGCCGCAGTTCTGATCAAGATTTCTGCCGTTGACAGACATTACTTCGTTAAGGCCAAGGTTCCTTAATAGCCAGTTTGTTCTGGTTTACTTTTAACAGCTATAACAACTGAATAAGTGGGAAACTGAAATCTGAACTGAAATCGTCGCAGATGGTTTAACGCTCACCACCGCAGCTTTGTCTTGCTGCAACCTCAGCCGCGGCGGCGAGCGTTACAACCACCTGCTCCTCAACTCGCGAGCCACCTCACACTCTAGGGGCACCTTACCCACGCAGTCTTGTTTGCCCTAGCAAACAAGACCCGTATCGCCACAAAAAAAATTGTAATGATAACAATGAGTACCGCAGATGGCTGCCCTACTTCCATCTTCTCTATCTCTAACTTGTCTGTCTGGTTCTCCGCTGTCGTGTTTAGATACGCTACTATACTATCAGAGAGAACGATGAACTAGTAAGGTTATTGTATACAATTTTATGATGATGGCACCCATGCGACGTCAGGCTGAGTCGCTAGTTTCACACAACAAAACGTGTCCGACCGCGAGGGCCGCGACGTCTTAGGCTAAGAACTCACGGAGCGATTTTCGCCCGCGTCCGCCGCGGTTGCGGGCCCGCATCTCCTGTAGAATGCAGATACATATATAAAAAATTAAAGCACAACTCACGACGCGTGTTACGCCCGCGGTGTGCGCGGTTGTTTGCGGTTCCCGCTGCACCGGCGGACAACTAGTAGAATCGCGCGGGCCGCGGTCACCCGCAGCCTAGGCGGGTGGCGCCCGCGCGCTCTGCGATTGGTTGGCGGGCGACTGCGGTGGTTGGCGGGGGGTGGGGGGTACAGAACAAATCGCAACCACGACGGCTGCGTCGCGCAAATAACCGGTCTCGTGAGTTTAGAAATAAAACCGCAGTTCCACCACCGCGGCGGTCGCGGGTGAAAATCGCTCCGTAAGTTCTTAGCCTCACTTTGATTATTGTAATCCCTTTGTGTACTTGTGCGAACGTTATTTTTTTGTTATTTATTATGTTTTCGTTGTAGTAAAACCGAATAAATGTTTTACCTCCGTATCCGGAAATCTATACATATAATAAAACAGTAGAAAGTTTGTGTCTGTACATTAAACAAATTTACTAAAAATGAGTTGGGGACGATGAAAAAGGAACATACTGCACAAAAAAAGATTTTTCAGATTTTCTTGTCTGTCTGTCTGTCTGTCTGCTAACGCTAATCTCTGAAAATACTGTACAGATTTACTTGGAGACTGTACGTGTACATGTGGGTTAGCTCTCAGCAACATTTAGTCTTTCTTTCAATTAAATTGGTGGCCAGGAAAAAAAGTTACGGGCATTGAAAGATAAATTTTACGGCATGATTTAAATCGTAGCCATTGGTAACCTCTGTACTGATAGGAACGCAAATTTTGAACTGTATTAACAAGTGAAATGAAATCAGCCAAGGCGATTAATGACCGGACTTTCACTGAGTGATGCGTGCGTTCGAACCCCGCCGCATGCAGGTGTTTTTGTAGGTTTTGATTTTCTTTAGTGTTTTTATTTATGTTTAGATTTCCAACATACTTAACATCAATGTTTAGGTAATACATCCGCAATATTAATATTCAATTTTTCAAATACCTACAATGTCAATATTAAAGAGGTTATGACTATAATACACTTGAACGTTTCATTAATATAATGTTGGGCCTATTGTCAGTCGAAAGTTTTCTGTGTGTGTGTGTGTCGATTTACAGCAAAAATATAAAAGACTTTATACATAGCTATAATATGCGGGTGGATATAAAATGCACGTAGGTACATAGTCTGATCGCAATATTTCTCAAACTACCCGAGCACGAAAATAACATTTTAATATTTAAAGAGGCTTGCAATCCGCCTATTTCGTTCGGTTGCTCATGGCATAGTGGGTGCGTAACGCGCGCAACTGTGCACTGCCCCGACCAGTGATCAAGTTGGCAACACTGCCCGGTGACATGTCTAATTGTGTTCTGTATTTTAATTATTAGATTTAATTTATATTTAAGTGAAATTACGGTGTAATTATTTGTGTAAACATAATTTAACTGCGTAAATACTCAGGATTATTATGATACCGCGAGATTAGTATATTTTAGTTACTTTCATAGTATCATGTCTTATGGTATTTTACTATGGGGACGGGCTGCAGACATCGAGTATATTTTTATTCTGCAGAAAAGAGCTATAAAAGCTATATACAATCTCCGCCGACGTGATTCTCTAAGGGAACTGTTTAAGGATATTAACATCATGACGGTACCTTGTCAATATATATATGAAAACATTATGTACGTTAGAAAGAATCTCCATCTTTTTAGTAGACGAGGTGACAGACATAATTATGTTACTAGAAATAGGGATCAACTAGTTCAACCAAGTTTCAGACTAGCTAAAGTAGCCTCATCTTTCATGGGGTACTGTTTAAAATGTTATAATAAAATACCTCCTAATATATTAGAACTGAATGAAACAAAATTTAAATCTTGTATCAAACGCACACTATGCAAGAAAGCATATTATAAGTTGGGGGATTATATTGAAGATAATAATGCTTGGCTCAATGCCGGTCCAGCTCCACAGTTACTAGGCCGCACAAACTAATCTTTTGGCATTTATAAATATTGTTGGACCCGTTGAAGACTGTAAAACATTATATTTTCATTGTATAGACTCAATGTAATTAGCATTGTATAAATTCATTAGTTAACGGCACATGTGTGAGTACTGTGAACCTTATACTACTTTTATTTATTTTTTAATTGACTTGACTGCCCTGGCGGTTGGGTGTGTCATGCTCACTCAAAAGTCTACCTGATGGTGGCGCATGTGTTGGGTCATTTGGCTCCCTTAAATATGGTTGAGCCGAATGGTGCTAGCGCGTGCGTCATGTTCGTGAACGGACGCCGTCAGTTTGGACTGGTCATCTCTCGGCTGCCACGGTTTATTTTAATGATTTGTTATTTAAATTGTTGTTGATTTTAATTTTTTTACTCCGGATACTTTAACGTGCAATTCTTTTTACATCGTTCTCACATATATGTTTGTATAATTTCAACAGGAATGATGTACCTAACCATAAAATTGTAAAGGAAAATAATTTAAAAGAGTGTCCGTGGAGTTTCTTGCACGTTCTTCTCCATAGAGATCTACGCTTTGGAACGTGCAAATAGCTTCAACTTTTTGACTGACCGACCTTGACAATTCAAAAGTGCCTGTGAATGGTTTATTTGAAATAAATTATTTGAATTTGAATTTGAATTTGAAAGTGTGTCAGGGTTGGGAATAGCACGAAACCGGTTTTCTGTGTGTGCTGCCGAGCGCTTTTTGCGTGGATTTAGATTTAATTTTATGTCATTTGTGCTTTTTCTGTTCAATTGTTTTATTTTATTTTATTTTTTTTTTCCCTTGTTATTTATCTACACATTATCTGTCACTACACACCAAATTATCATGTATCGTTTACTACACATTAACAATATAATATATATATGTACCTATATATTTAACACCTTACAAAACAGCAGTGCGGTTCTGTAAACATGTCGAGGTGAACACTTGGGCGTGATGCGCGGCGGGTGAGTTGTCAAACCATACAAATAAGATGGAATGGCAGCTCTATTGTCGTTCACTCCGCCAGGGTGTACACCGTGAGATGTCGACAGAATCGACCGGCTGGTTTACATCCGTACACATCAACGTAAGGTTCAGTTGAAAACCAGCGTCAGGCAGCGCCTAGTTGTCTGGCATTTTGCTGAACTGGACCTATTTGGCGCAGCCGCGGAGCACACAATGCTACTTTATTTTTAAAATTCAAGTTTATTTTTTGTTTGTACCAACATTGTGTGTATCTGTATGTGCCAAATAAACTAATTTTCTTTCTTTTCTTTCTTTCTATAAATAAGTTTTTTTTATCTGTAGCATCTCAGTCATGAAGATATGCCAAACGACTTTAAATTAATATTTTTATTTGTAACAATATAATATTCTTCAGGACCTAATAGTTGGTCCAATATAAGTCTGTAAATCCACTGTAAATCTTCAGCAATCTTCGATGAAACAGTGGGCCCAGTAGATAGGTGCAGTACGAAAGATCGCTTGAAACCCACGTCAACCTCACAGAAACCAATCAGCTTTCCATCTCCGCCACGGCCAGCGCCTCTAACATCACCAGCGCCGGAGCCAGCTGTCATTCAGCAACCCGTTACCTCTCGGTCAGGACGCACTGTTCGATTTAAGATACCTGTAGATATTTAATTAAGCTTACTTTTAAGTGTTAGTCTGTAAGTTTAGAAGATGTTTATTTTATTTGTATTAGGCGAGATTTGACAACTTTTCATCATGGGTGTCATTTGCGTGATTTTCGGGGTCGCCAATAACGATTACCGGGTCAAAATTGAAATCCAAGATGGCGCCCACGAGATTTGACAACTTTTCATTATGGGTGTCATTTTCATGGTTTTCGGGGTCTCCAATAACGATTACCGGGTCAAAATCGAAATCGAAGATGGTGCCCATGAGATTTGACAACTCTTTTTGTCTTAGAAGCTCCGCTGTCACAGGGCTTCGCCACCTGCCCGTGGGTGTTATAATAATAAATGGCCCATCTTAGCGTTACTGTAGCCTATTAAGCTTAGGAAATGTAAAACGCGCGCCTGGTGATCAAGATTGTAATAAATTGTCATTCTTCAAAATCATTCTTCCGCGGAGAATCTTAACACCGCAATTCTTAAAATGAGATCAAATACACAACGCACATCACATCTATGGAAAATGGAGTTGAACTGTAAAAACATTGGTTTGTATTTCTTTTTTATTGTATTGATAAATAGGAATAATATATTTTTTTATTTTTTTTATTTTTCTTAGATATAAATAATCACTTTTTAAGACATTATAAGTTCCACTTAAAACCAAAAAAAAAGTGTTTTGATGTAATTTATTAACCAGTTTGTTGTGGCGAAGCTTGGGGGAGGCCTTTGTCCATTATCCAGTAGTGAACGTCTTTCGGCTAATATGATGATGAAACAAACAAAATTACTATTTAGACTTCTTACTCTACTATCTTACTACTATTTACTTATTTATTTTACAACTGCCTGTGATGGGAGACAAACAATTTATAAAAAAAGATAAATTAACCAGAATAAAAACAGGATTCCACGCGGACAAAGTCGCGGGTAGCAGCTAGTTTATAATAAATAACACTACCGCCTCGACGCTACACGAGCACGCTCGCATGTCATCAAATTAGCATGACTGTGTTGAGTTTATTACCTCAACTAGCTAACTGCTCGCTATCGAAATTGGACTGCTTTAAAACCTTGTCAACTTTATGCATGAACGATTCAGTGCTTGTGAACATCGTGAAGTCATAGCCTGTGAGCCTTCTGTATCAGTGACGAGTGGACTCCTCTGTAAAGTTGCGTTCGTGAGTACCTACGCGCTTATTGTTCGTCAGTCGCGGCGCGTCGGTGACTACAAACGTTTATTTATCGTTTGTACACAATGCCGACACGGAACTCCACTTGACGAGTTAACAAAGCAGTGACAATCACACACATTCACACATGAGTACTCAGTGCATGTGCGTGAGTGTGCGTGTCAACACCCAAAAGTTTCCTAATCAACGTTAGCTTGTCTTGTGCTGCCTCGGCTGCCTCCATCGCTGCCTCAAAGGAGAATGTTGTGACAATGCTTTATAAACAATATTACCGACACGACACACTTGTCGCCATGAAAGATACGCATTTGTTCAAACTGCGTTTGCTTGAGTCATGACCTATCTATATAAATACATATAATAAAACAGTAGAAAGTTTGTGTCTGTACATTAAACAAATTTACCAAAAATGGGTTGGGGACGATGAAAAAGGGACACACTGCACAAAAAAAGATTTTTCAGATTTTCTTGTCTGTCTGTCTGTCTGTCTGTTAACGCTAATCTCTGAAAATACTGTACAGATTTACTTGGAGGCTGTACAGTTACATGTGGGTTAGCTCTGAGCAACATTTAGTCTTTGATTAAATTAAATTGGTGGCCAGGAAAAAAAGTTACGGGCATTTAAAGATAAATTTTACGCCATGATTTTAATCGTAGCCATTGGTAACCTCTGTACTGATAGGAACGCAAATTTTAAATTGATTTAACACGTGAAATCAGCCAATGCGATTAATGACCGGACTTTCACATAGTGATGCGTGCGTTCGAACCCCGCCGAATGCAGGTGTTTTTGTAGGTTTTGATTTTCTTTTGCGTTTTTGTTTATGTTTAGATTTCCAAACAATCTTATAACATACTTAACATCAATGTTTAGGTAATACATCCGCAATATTAATATTCAATTTTTCAAATACCTACAGTGCCAATATTAAAGAGGTTATGACTATAAATAAGTTTTTTTTATCTGTAGCATCTCAGTCATGAAGATATGCCAAACGACTTTAAATTAATATTTTTATTTGTAACAATATAATATTCTTCAGGACCTAATAGTTGGTCCAATATAAGTCTGTAAATCCACTGTAAATCTTCAGCAATCTTCGATGAAACAGTGGGCCCAGTAGATAGGTGCAGTACGAAAGATCGCTTGAAACCCACGTCAACCTCACAGAAACCAATCAGCTTTCCATCTCCGCCACGGCCAGCGCCTCTAACATCACCAGCGCCGGAGCCAGCTGTCATTCAGCAACCCGTTACCACTCGGGCAGGACGCACTGTTCGATTTAAGATACCTGTAGATATTTAATTAAGCTTACTTTTAAGTGTTAGTCTGTAAGTATAGAAGATGTTTATTTTATTTTTATTAGACGAGATTTGCCAACTTTTCATCATGGGTGTTATTTTCATGGTTTTCGGGGTCGCCAATAACGATTACTGGGTCAAAATCGAAATCCAAGATGGCGCCCACGAGATTTGACAACTTTTCATCATGGGTGTCATTTTCATGGTTTTCGGAGTCGTCAATAACGATTACCGGGTTAAAATCGAAATCCAAGATGGCGCCCACGAGATTTGATAACTTTTCATTATGGGTGTCATTTTAATGGTTTTCGGGGTTGCTTATAATGATCGCCGGGTCAAAATCGAAATCCAAGATGGTGCCCATGAGATTTGACAACTCTTTTTGTCTTAGAAGCTCCGCTGTCACAGGGCTTTGCCACCTGTCCGTGGGTGTTATAATAATAAATGGCCCATCTTAGCGTTACTTTAGCTTATTAAGCTTCGGAATTGTAAATCGCGCGCCTGGTGATAAAGATTGTAATAAATTGTCATTCTTCAAAATCATTCTTCCGCGGAGAATCTTAACACCGCAATTCTTTAAATGAGATCAAATGCACAACGCACATCATGGTTTGGATTTCATTTTTAATGTATTAAAAAATTGGAATAATATAAACTCTTTTGCAAAAAAAACGGGCACTTTAGATTTTTTTCTCTACTTCAATGAAGAAGAACAAGAAATAGGTTTTGTTAATTTGACGATGTATTGGCATGTTTTTTTAAGCATCCTGGCATGATTCTTTACGTTCCAAATTTAAATTATTAAAAGAAAAATAATGATTATTGTGGATTATTCTAAAATTGCTTTACTAATGGCGCGAATAGCTGAAACGATTTTTAACTGATTACGATATTTTAAAACTTTTTGGATATTTTCTGCAAATTAAACAATTTAATCTTTCTTTTTACATTAAATACCACTTTTTGATATGAGTGATAAAGCGATAATGACCGGTAAAATTATAGCCCTACTTGAAGAAGGTTGTTCGCAAACTTACGTGTCTCAGCGGTTAAATGTGAGTCGTTCAACTGTCCAGAGGACTTGGCAACGGTATCAAGAGACTGGTTCGGTCAAAAGAAGACCCGGTTCGGGAAGAAAACGATGCACAGAACCAAGAGATGACCGCTTTTTGGTGAGTCAGGCGTTGCGTAATCGTAAGGCGTCAAGTGTGGACCTGAAGAAGAGCCTTGAAGAAGTAAGAGGAGTAGAAGTTAGCTTGTGGACGGTCAGGAGGAGGCTTTTGGCTGCCAATATCAAGAGTTACCGCCCAGCTCGGGGCCCTAAATTACTCCGTGAGCACCGTGTTGCTCGACTTCAGTTTGCTCGGAACTGTGCTTCATGGACTCTGGAGGACTGGAATAAAGTATTGTTTTCTGATGAAGCTAGAATCTCTTTGTGTGGAGAGGACCGACGCCGGCGAGTGCTGCGAAGACCACGGGAACGCTATGCGGAAGTGTGTTTCGAAGAAATCACTCCTTATGGCGGAGGCTCCGTTATGTTTTGGGCAGCAATTAATTCGACGGAGCGTACGGAGTTAGTTTTCATAGAAAATGGAACATTAAATGCACACCGGTACATAATGGAAGTCCTAATTCCATATGCACAACCCACATTGACTGCACTTGGGGAAGATTCCATTTTTATGGACGATAATGCTCGCCCGCACCGTTCTGGCGACGTGGAAGCGTACATGCAAGAAGTTGGGATCCGTCGTTTAGATTGGCCAGCTCGAAGTCCTGACCTCAATCCAATTGAGCATGTGTGGGATGTTCTAAAGAGACGGGTAAGATCAGTGCAATCTGCTCCACAAAACATCAGGGAGCTAAAAAGAGTCATTGCAGAAGAGTGGGAACGTATTCCTCAAAACGTTATTAAAAACATCGTGGAAAGCATGCCCAGAAGGATTCAAGCTGTGATTTTGGCAAGAGGAGGTCACACTCGTTATTAGGTTTTTACATTTGTAACTTTATTTAATTAAAAAAAGTAAAAAACAACTTGTCTTTATTGCCGACCACTTTTTATTGTTTGGGCGTGTACATCGATTTTAAAGAATCCATCGTTTTTTTTTCTTTTAGTTGCTCGAATTCACTTCACGCGCATTATTTTACACGATTATAAGTATACAGACTACGTCAAAGAAATAAATTTCATTTAATTAACTAAAATCGACCTTAGAACGTAAATTTCCTTAGGTGCCCGTTTTTTTTGCAAAAGAGTGTAATTGGAGTTATATTTTTTTTAATTTTTAATTTTTCTTAGATATAAATAATCACTTTTTTAAGACATTATAAGTTCCACTTAAAACGAAAAAAAAGTGTTTTGATGTAATTTATTGATCAGTTTGTTGTGGCGAAACTTGGGGGAGGCCTATGTCCAGTAGGTAGTGAACGTCTTTCGGCTAATATGATGATGATGAAACAAACAAAATTACTATTTAGACTTCTTACTCTACTATCTTACTACTATTTATTTATTTTTTTTACAACTGCCTGTGATAGGAGACAAATATATTATCAAAAAAAAGATAAATTAACCAGAATAAAAACAGGATTCCACGCGGACGAAGTCGCGGGTAGCAGCTAGTACTATAATAAGTTACCAGATATATTTTTTGCTGTAACTTCTCTTAGACTTTATAACAGTTTAATGACTGTATATTGCTAAGATAACACCTCGCTCATCACGCAGATCACATCGTTACCTACACTTCTAAAGTATTCGTAGCAGCTGTCCAATATTCGTAAGATCTTCTTGGAATATCATAAGTACGTATGTATCTGTTTGGCAAACAAGCATACGTTATGTAAGTTACGAGTGTACGAGTGTACGTATGTGAGCGAGCCCCGCGGCCCCGCACCGAGCAGAGATATTCGGAGTAAGACAGGCGGAGCAGGGCGCGGGCACATCGGCAGGCGGGCCGCGTTCTCCATCGGCAGCTAATCGGTGCGCGCGCGGCATACTGAGCAGCGCGCTGTTGTGCCGCATTAGCATCGCTGATTGCGTCGCGGGCTCAGCGCGCAGGCAGGGCAGCAGGCGCACTCGGCACAGTGAACAGAGCCGAAGTATAGCGGGTACATCTCCTCGTGCAATCTGCGACTGTAGTAGCGGAGTGCGTGTAATGTTATGTTCGTGGAGCTTCTGCGCTGTCGGCCGCGCGGCGCGCATCTGCTCGTGATTCGCGTCACGGCGCTAATTATCGCGCCACACGCTCGCGCCGCGTCTAATTTACTTTGGAAGAATTACGAACGCACCGCCCGCGCCGCTACCGCCGCCGCCACACAGCTCCACCTCATTTTAAGATAATTAGGTACGACTCTGGTCTTGATACTCCGACGCTCTGATTTGAAAAACAATCAAGTGAACTGATTAAAGTGGACTGTTGGGGCGTTTTGTCCTACAGATACAGTGAGAATGTTCTTTTATTGTAGATATTTAAAGGTATTTTATGAGAATGACTA